>OZ005737.1:255868677-256195778 GCA_963930755.1 Eudasyphora cyanicolor
CACTGTGATGCAAAAACGATTAAATGGTGTACAGTTGTGGTTTAATGGCATTTAGAGGCACATAACGGAAAAGGGATAAATTCTGTAATCTTCAGATTATCCTAGCGGCTGACATAGGCTATATTAGTTATTTATTGATGAGGCGTGGCCCCGTGCAAATAAGCAAATTTGGAGTTATTATTTTCTTAGTGATTCCTACTGCTCCTACCTACGAATGGATTATCGAGATTCCTACTGTCGTTATCTGATGATTGGTACTGGACCGTGATCCCGTTTCGAACGCAATCGGTCGAAAAATGGGCAACGAGTCGGCTGGGTCCAGCAAGTACTCCATAACATTTTGCAATAAGGAACAAACATTTCGGGAAAACGAAATATTAAGTGACATATTGCACTTACGTCTCTTGGTGACAATTTTTTTTGGCATTGTGTCAGTTACGTCTAAAATCATTACCGTTTTTTGAGAAAACGGTAATATATATATGCACAAAATGTATACACACGTTGCACTTTGACTAGACAAATCGAATGGCTGCCTTAACTCAATTTCTGTTACGTCGGTTGGTCATCCAAGCGACGATATATTCTTAATCGTCGTAAAATTCAAGGACGATTTAGACATATCCGTCTGTCCGTCTGTCAATATTTTGATATAGCTCCCCAATAGAGTTCGCCCCAAAATACGGTTTTTGGGCCATAGATACCGCAGTTTTAAAGGAATTTAGCAGAAACTTTGCAGTTTGTATTCTATTTTAACATGAATTCATCGCAGCAAAAATTTTACAAATCGGTTCATATTTTGTTATAGTCACCCTACAGAGGTCGCTCCAAAATATACGTATTTAAGACATAAATACCACATTTTCGAAGCATTTTAACTGAATCTTTGCATTTGTATTTAATTAAGACAAGAATTCATCGCAGTAAACAATTTGTAAATCAGTTCATATTTTGTTATAGTCCACCTATAGATGTCGCTCCTAAAAAGGCTTACTTAAGCCAGAAACACAACATTTTTTAAGAAATTTAGTTGAAACTTTGAAGTTTATATTCTGTTTTGGCAAAAATGCATCTATGTAAAATTTAAACACATACAATATTATTTTATTGTAGTCCCCTCTCCGTGTAGATGTAGCTCTCAAAAATGCTGTTTTAAGCCATAAACACCACATTTTTCAGGTAAAGAGTTGGCGAAGGAATGGCGGCCTAAAATTTTGGCTAAAAATTTCAGCGTTCGTTTTTTAATAATTAAAAAGGATTGATTCATGATTTGCTCCATAGCCAAAGATTTTTCCAGTACAAAAATGTAATGCAATCTTTAGTGGAGGGTATATAAGATTAGGCGTGGCCTAACTTAACGCTTTTAAAATTTTTTAATTTTTTATTTATTTTCGTAAACTACTGTAATAGGCTAATATAGTACTATGGACAAATCCAAATTGATAGAGATAGAATCATGTAATTTATTTTGAGATTTAACATATATAAACCGCAAATATGGGACATTCACCTATAGTTAAACTAAGAAAACTGTATTTCGAAATTCACACTTTATGAGACACAAGACAAGACATGAATATTATACACTCTTTTAAATAAAAAAATAGGGCAGGTTTTTCAATTTAATTAGTGCAATTTGTCGAAAGAAACAAAATCGTTTAAATTCGACATTTAGGAACATTTAAACGGCAAAGAATAAGAAAACTTCAAATACTGTAAAGTGCATTACATACACACACGGTGACTCGACTGACTTCTTCGAACTACTTTTAAATACTTTCCTTAAATTAAGAAACATTTGTATTTGCACACTGCTCTGCGACACGATGAACTGAGTGCAGTTTTGATTGTCACTGTACATATGAACGTATGGACACGTACATAGTCAGCCCATACGAGTACGTTAGATGTATGATTGAAACAAATGTAAGTACCGAATACTCATACAAATGTAATGACGTTTGAAGCCAATGTAATGACTGTCGAAGTATATACATATACCCGTATTTTTGTACTTTCGAGCATTTCTTCCGCTTCACTCGCATAGTTTTCCATTTAACTCTCTCTCCCCCTCCTCCTGCTCCCTTACAAATTCTATTATTATTGTGCTGTTCACATTCTCACAAATATGTTTTCTTTCAAAACATAATAATAAAATGAAGTATTTTTCTTCGGAGGATGGCAGAGAACAAAATGAAGAGAAAAATATTGAAAAGAAAAGACGCGACGATGATTTATTGAACTGCAATGCCAGAGAATTGGGGTGGAAAAAAACTAGAAACAGTGAAAAATCTTCAATGCTGAATCTTTAAATACGTTAAAAATGTTTTCAAGTATCTGCAATAAAAAAACAATTTCAAAAACTTCAATTTTTTTCTAACATTCAACATTTTTAACAATTTTATTAAACTGATAATTGATACTTGAGAGTTGTTCTTCATGTCTGGTAATTGGTTGTTTGACTTCTACGTTTTCGTTGAACTGCACAAAGAAATGTACATACTAATATATTACATGGCATAATTGAAATATATGTACATATACTGAGCAGCATTTAGGCAAGTATGGCAACCAGGGATGGAAAATTCGATTTCTCAAAAAGTACAAACATGGTACTTTTTAAACTGAAAAGGTATTTTCTTTAATAATATTCATTTAATGCAAACATAATGAAATTGTCGACTTTTTCATGGACAATATTTAACGATATATTAAATCAGGACGAATTGATCGAATCGATTTAGAATAATGTAATGTTTGAAATTTTTAGACAACACAAGGGATTATTTTAAGACATTTGGCCATTACTTTTCTACAACATTTTCGTTGTCCCTTCCCCGAAAACTGGACTTTTGTACCACATTTTGAAATAGGAGCTAAGTTTAATTCGAAGGACTACATCAGTTCCACCTAAAAGAGACAAATATTTTTCAGAACTTCGCGTCCAATAATTTTTCAAATATTCTTCAAATCATTCTTACGTTGTTTTTTAAATTTCAAACCAAAAAATTAGCGTGTAAATCTATTGAAGAATAGCTATAGCTTTTTAATTGAATTTTATTTCATCGCCTCACATTTTGCTTGTCCAATCCTGCTCCAGAAAATATAATTTTATTGAAAATTGTAAATTTGTATAATATTGCCTCAAATTTAAATTGTAGAAAATCTTGGCTAAATTAATATTTTCTTGAAACGTTCATTAAAATTTAAATTACATAAAACATAACATAAATAACATTTTTATATAAATTCCAGCAAAATTAATTTTTTATTTTATATTATTTATTTATTATTTACTTATTTAAAAAAAATTATATAATCAAATTTGTAAAGAAACCTTTTTTAAAATTGATATTTTTAAAAAATTTCATCAAAATTACATTTTTCTAAACAACATATGAACATTTCTCCAATGTCGAATGCGACATTCGTACGCATTCAAAGTGAAAAAAAACATATGCAAAACACTACTTTATTTTTACAAAATGCGAAACTTGTAGCATTTGATGAGCACTATAATTGGTACTAGGGTTAAATTTGGCCAATTATTCGTTTTCACGATAATTACAAAAACCAAGACATTCGCATGCGAAAAAAACAGAAGTCGCTTTCAAAGCAAAAAATCAAACGCTGATTTCAGCGAATCCTGATGGAATATTTTAATGCAACTTATTTAAAATGTTATGCATTGATGTATCTTAATAATGTTTTTTATTTTATTCAAAAATTTTAACTTCACACGCGACTTTTTATTCTTTTTATGTTTATTTTTTACTTTTTATGTAATTAGACATCCAAAATTTGATTATAAATGATTTTTAATATCTTCAATACATTTATTTTCACAACAAAAGTTATTTTTCTTATATTCTTTAAATATAAATCGATATTTAAAAGATAGATCATTAATCAAAACATAACATGCAATACAAATGTTTAAAACATAAATTTTACAATTGTTCGACTTTGCATTCGATTATTTCAAATGTGTTATTAATAAATGTAAATTTTGTATAAATTAGTTAAATTTGATGGATTCGCCATAAAAAATTAGTACAAAATTTTTTTTTACTTAAAAAAATTCCACTAAAAAAATTATTTCTTTTAAAGTTTTCAAAATTAAAATTTTCTAAAAAAAATTTCATAATTGCATTTTTTCTAAAATATTACGTTAAAATTCAAATTTTCTCGATAATTTCGTTGAAATTGCAAATTTTTAGAACATTTTTTCGAAATTTATTTAGCATTTTCGTAAAAAATATTGCATTTTTCTAGAAAATTTCAGGAAAAAAATTTTTCAAGATATTTCTGATAATGCAATTTTGCAGAAAAACGCAATTTTGAAGAAAAAATTCCATTTCAACACCATTTTTGTAGTAAAATAAAAATTTGAAGGCTTTTTCTAGAAAAATATAAATTTGAAGGAATTTTCTAAAAAAAAATTAATATCAAGAAATTTTGTAGAAAAATGTAATTACATATTATGAAATTTTCAAAAAAAAGTGTGATTTCAAGAATTTTTGTAGCAAAATGTAATTAAATGTGATGGAATTTTCTATAAAATTGCATTTTTCATTAAATTTTCTAGAAATGTGTAATTTAAAAAAAATTTAGTTTTCAAGAAATTTTCTATTTTTTAATAGAATACAAATTTGAAGGAATTTTCTAAACGAAATTAATTTTAGGAAATTTTTGTAGATAAATGTAATTATTATGAAATTTTCAGAAAAAAATGTGACTTCAGGAATTTTTGTAGCAAAATGTAATTAAATATGATGGAATTTTCTATAAAATTGCATATTTCATTAAATTTTCTAGAAAATTTTAATTTTAATCTTCATTAAATTTTCTAGTAAAATTTAATTTTAAAAAAATTTTCTAGACAAATACAATTCCGAGAAAATGTTCTAAAAATTCAATTTCGAGGATATTTTCACAAAAAATACAATTTAAACGAAATTTTATTTTAGCAGTCATGTTAAAAACGATATATAATTTACGATAATTTTTGTGGGATGGGGGCATGAAGATTTTGTACATTGTTGTGAGGAGCCGTATGATTGGGAAGCCCTGTATTAAATGATTTTGCTCCATTCTAAACGAAAACTTTAAATGATAGCAAGTGGTTCGCATCATCATCTTTAAAAAGCATATTTTCTGCTATAACTAAAAATTTAAAAATGAACCCATTTTCAGAAACTTCATTAATGAGAAATATATACCCCCCATCCACCATAGGATGGGGGGTATATTCATTTTGTCACTCCGTTTGTAACACCTCTAAATATTGATCTGAGACCCCATAAAGTATATATATTCTTAATCGTCGTAAAATTCTAAGACGATTTAGCCATGTCCGTCCGTCCGTCTGTGGTAATCACGCTACAGTCCGCAATAATAAAGCTAGTTTGATCAAATTTGGTACAAATACTTCTTATAGTTGCAGGTTGTTTGGGATTGCAAATGGGCGATATCGGTCCATATTTAGATATAGCTTCCATATATATCATTTAACAGGTTGTTATTCCTACTGTTCTCATCTACTATATGTTTCCTACTGTTCTCATCCACTATATTTTTTTGTGTGTTTTCGGTGTTATTTTCTTTAGGTTTGAGTTATTTTGTAGGTTTGAGTTTTCATGCTATCCATGGTGGAGGGTATATTAGATTCGGCATGGCCGAACTTAACGCTTTTACTTGTTAAACTTCAAACGCACAAACATTTTATTTGGTATAAAAACTTCCTTGGTGTTTGTCTTTTAGAAAATTAAATTCAGATCTAATTTACACGATCCGACCTGTCTCTGGAACTTTTTATACCCTACACCACACTGTGGTACAGGGTATTATAAGTTTGTTTCACGGCAGATGTTTGTAGCACCTGAAAATAACACAGCTAGACCCACCTTAAAGTATACCGATCGACTCAGAATCACTAGCTGAGTCAATTTAACCATGTCTGTCCGTCCGTCCGTCCGTCTGTCCATGTAAAGTTGTTCGTCGACTACAGGTCGCAATTTCACTTCGATCGTTCTGAAACTTAGAGAATTTCGCGGCTGTTAAGATAGCTATTAAATTTGGTTGAAATCGGTTCAGATTTAGATATAGCTCCCATATATATCTTTCGTCTGAATTGGCCCTTTAGTCCTATAGAAGCTGTATTTTACATCCAATCGTTTTGAAATTTAGAATGGTACAGTTTCTTGATCCATGAACCAACATTGCCGAATTTGAAGAAAATCGGTTCAGATTTAGCTATAGCTCCCATATATATGTTTCGTCCGATTTGGCCCTTTAGTCCTATAGAAGCCGTATTTTACATCCGATCGTTTTGAAATTTAGAATGGTACAGTTTCTTGATCCATGAACCAACACTGGCGAACTTGAAGAAAATCGGTTAAGATTTAGCTATAGCTCCCATATATATGTTTCGCCCGATTTGGCCCTTTAGTCCTATAAAAGCTGTATTTTACATCCAATCGTTTTGAAATTTAGAATGGTGGAGTTTCTTGATCCATGAACCAACCCTACCGAATTTGAAGAAAATCGGTTAAGATTTAGCTATAGCTCCCACATATATGTTTCGTCCGATTTGGCCCTTTAGTTCTATAGAAGCTATATTTTACATCCAATCGTTTTGAAATTTAGAATGGTAGAGTTTCTTGATTCATGAACCAACATTGCCGAATTTGAAGAAAATCGGTAAAGATTTAGCTATAGCTCCCATATATATGTTTCATCCGATTTGGCTCTTTAGATCCAATCGTTTTTATACCCTACACCACACTGTGGTACAGGGTATTATTTAAGTATAAAATGTCCCAAAAGTAAATTTATGTAAACAATTTATACATGAATTACAAAATTTATATATCAGAGTTATTCAATATTACGAGAGTGGTGTAGGGTATTATATAGTCGGCACCGCCCAACTTTAGCCTTTCCTTACTGGTTTGAATTCTCTTTTAAAATCCCTACGATAAGTCATGCTCGTTTAGAAGGAGTGTTGTTAGCTTCAGCAAAAAGGGGACATTTATGTTATTTATTGAATTTGTTTTCGTATTCAGTCACTCATAAAATGAAGTGCCAATAAGTCCCTTGTATTTTCATTTCGAGAAACTTTTTCTACCTCGGAAGCTTTTCTATACTTTTCGTCTACAAACTCGTGTCGAAAGCCTTATATCGCAGGGACAAGTCGCACCGTGTAAATTGGATCTTAATTTGTTAAAAGGACATATAGAGGATTATCTCTGAGAAATAAATAGATTGAAAAAAATGGCACTGAAATGGAAGTACTTCGGTACTTTTGAAAAAATCACTAAAGTACTGAATTTTGCGTCCCTGATGGCAGACAATTATTGAAGGTTATAAGATTATCAACGGTTTGCCAATTAGAATGTTGTTGTCATTGGAACTGTTGTCTAAATTGTACGTAGGATATAAACAAATATGTTAATAATTGCTAAAGAAATTATAGAGTTTTTTTAGATTGAATATGAATATTTGTGCTTGCGATGCCAGAAGAGGTTTTAACAAATACTCATATTTTGCGCTGAGTAGTAGATACTACAAAGATATTGCACTGTACCGAATTTTAAGATGTTTATGCACTAGAAATAATGGTATCAGTAATGCTTATTCTGGTAAAACTACCAAACAGAAAGAATGCGCCAATATAACCTACATATATTCAAATGTAGCCTGAAGTAGACAAAGACATTACCACACACACAATTTGAAGACAATCGGAAACTCCTCTTGAGTTATTTCGAGCGTTTTTGAGTAATGTAATATGTATAGAAAAATGAACTTCATCTCTAAAAAAAATTGGTCCGCAAAATAAAAATTACTCCTTAGGCGATAGACCCCCTACATCAGGCACTATTACCATGTACAAAACTTGAAGTCAATCGGTTACTCCTTTCGAGTGTTTTCGTGTGCACCAGCCAGACAGACATACGAATACATATTGTCCACATTACTTAAAATGTCCTAAAACGGACTTCCTCCAAATAAATCGAGTCATTTAAAAAACGAGCAACACAGAACAGAAACAAATCATAGCTTTATAAGTTAAATATTCTATGTTTATATATTATCATACATATTTTGTTTCTCTATACTCGTTTCTTCCATACTCAAAAGATTCCCACTGCTTTTGCTTAAAAATATACATATATTCAGTTAAATCATTATTAATCGTCGACCGAAATCATTTTGTTTGTGTCATTTGGCATTAGCAAATGTCGTGTTTATGACAACATTCCCATCACGGTTCGCTGAACTGTATTCAAGCAAATAATTTATTTCGCATTCCAATAACATCACCATCATTTGCTGTTGGGAAAACAAACTTTCTCCCGCCCAGCAACATACGAAAATAGTATTAAAGTCAAGGATATTTAAACAGACATTCATCCATACATTCATTCGTTCTTTAAAGAATATATAAAATTTTATAAGATATAATATCATAAAATTTTAACATATGAGAGTGTTTTCTAAAATCCCAGCAAAATTTCTCATTACCAAATAATCCGACGAGTAAGCAAAGTTCGATAATGGTAAGTACTTATTATTTAGCCACTTTTCTCATTATTTTAACATGGGGATGTCATTGGAGGGAAGTACTTCCCAAAAGCATACAATAAAGTAGCATAATAAGTACTTATTTGTAGCATAGGCATGCCACATAAATATGTGCTTATGTTTTCACGATTTTAAGTACTTGAATAATGCATTACCAATAAGTTACAAAATACGTAGTAGATATGTAGAGATGGCCATTTAGAGTAATTTTGTGCATATTGTCGCGCATATTTCGAATTTCTGAACCCAAACCACCATGTGAAAAATTCTTCAATGGTCTAACATCATACGATATACGTAAATATTTTTGGTATTTTTATTCAATTTGCACGTATTTTTGGAAAACTTGTTGAAAATAAATAAATCTTCTACAATAATCCACATATAGCCAAAATTGCATTATACTAAAATTTGGCAAAAATTATTTTGATAAAAAAATCACTTATTTCTGTTATTATTGGTAAGTCATTATTAATAAGCCGAAAGTAATTCAGGGAATAATGAGATGTCATTATTTGGTAATGCAGGGAATAATGTCAGGTACTTACCAAGATTTTGCTGGGATTCGTACGACATTCAAGTTTATGAAATATATATCGTCAACAGAAACGAGAAAGTTCGTATCAACACATTTGCAAAAAAAATAAATAAAATGAAGAAAGTTGTCGTTAGAAATACTGGGTTTTCAGGATATCTAAACCTAATGACACATATACTTGTATAATACTTATATAATGAAATATGAATTTTTAACCATGACAAAAAAATAATTTGTTGTTAGGTCCTTTTGAATTTCCTTAATAAATTCGCCATTTTTGATAGTAACTCGTTAAAAATTTGTCAGGATGTATATTTTGATGCAGGGTATCGAAATCCATCAAAAACTGAATTTCCATTTTTCTTCATTCATTTTACTCCTATGAGGAGCGTGTTTTAGAGACTAGACTCTAGACTATACATAAGCAAAATTTATAGATTTCTATATAGGAGCCGCAATGGTCAAGCGGTCAAAGTTCGCTTGTTATCGCAAAATCGTATCCGTTGGAGATTGGTATACACATAAATTAGTAGGATCATAGCTCTTCAGGCACTTTTAAAGTACAGAAAGGGTGGCAACTGTTTTGGTCAATGCTAAACTGACCACAGTCTGACAATTTATCGAATTGAAATCGTTCGATATGTTACCTCTGTAAGTGGTAAGCGATATTAAGGGTGTTTTTTTAGACGCGTGGTTTTCATGTAGAAACAAAGCGCCTATAATTTAATGTTATGGCCAAGATTTTAGCTTTATTATAAAGATAAGGGCTTGCCATTATGTTTTAAAAATGATTTCGGGCAAGAGGCCGTCGCGACTGGCTCGAATAAATTCCAGCCCAGAGGCCCAATTTTCGACCACTTTTTCAGCATTTCGGGCTGTATGTCAGCAATAACACGCCGAATATTCTTTACGAAGCCGTCAATCGTGTTAAGCTTACCTGCGCAGACAAGCGACTTCAAATAACCCCACAAAAAATAGTCCAGTGGTGTTAAATCGAAAGATCTTGGAGGCCACGCCACAGGCCCACGACCAAATGTTTCCTTCAACAAATTGATTGTTTCGTTGGCTGTATAGCATGTAGTTTTGTTGGGACCAAAGGTCGTCCACATCAACATCCTCCAATTCAGGCACTAAAAAGTCATTAATCATGGCTCTATAGCGTTCCCCATTGACTGTAACACTATGGCCGGCTTATTTTTTGTAGAAATATGAACCAATGACTCCATCTGCCCATAGAGCATAGCAAACAGAGACTTTTTGTGGATGTAACTGGGTCTGAACAATGGCTTTTGGACTATCATTACTCTAAATGCGACAATTTTGTTTACGTACTCATTCATCCAAAAGTGAGCTTCATCGCTGAACAAAATTTGCTTGTGAAAATCGGGATAGATTCGGTCGTTCGGCTTCATTTCTTGCACGAGTTGGATTTTGTAAGCCCGCAGACCAAGATCCTTCCGCAAAATCTTCCATAAAATGAATAAGAACAGCTCCAATCGTTGCGCGCGATGGCGGATGGACTCATTCGGGTCTTCTTCGATACTCCGCTCCACAGCAGCAATAGCGCCTTCGGTGCGCTTCGTACAGCGTCTATGAGGATGCGCATTATCCACTAGAGTAAACGTCGTGCGAAACCGATAAATCGTTGCTCAAATTACCGACTATGCTTAGCGATTATGTCGACCGAATATTGGAATCAGGGCGCGAACAGGCAATGAAGCCGACCAAAATTATCGGCGGCGGCGGCGCATGTAAAAATAACGATCGGCGGCGGCGGCCTATCGGCTGAGCCGATCAAATTTCAACAATCGGCTGAGTAGATAAAGTTCCAACAAACGATGGCGCACGAATGTAATTCTTATGTGAAGATGACGCTTTAAGATATTTCCAATTAGATGAAAAAAACTTAAAATTAACCCAAAAGTTTAAGAAAAGTTATGTTCATTTTGTAGTTATGTCGAAAATCGGTTCAATAAATCTCTACTTATTAGTCTTTGTTGTGAAAGAGAATTTATTGTGAATGACGTAGTGCCTGTTGTGTTCTCTTTAGAACGACGTAGACTTTGTAAAAATTGTTTCGGCCGCTCAAGAGCTTTTGTAATTTCTGTAAAAACCAAAAACGCATTTTCAATAAATTTTTTAATTTTTTTAAAATATAAATGATAGCAAGATCCATTTATAAACTTTTTATAAATTTTTACGCAAAACAAACTTCTTTAAAAATTCTGACCCTATTGTTTTACTTAGTAGTCACTTTCTTAATATTCATGGTTGCATAAAATAAATCTTTTTGACTCACTTAGTCCAGATTTACACTAGTATATTTTTTCAGCAGATTATCCGCTAATTCTCTTTTAAACTTGCCTCTGCGTTTAGACAAGTAATTTTATTTCGGATATTCCTGTGTGGATTGTTGTTGTTCAAAGTGCGAGTGAAAAACACAAAACGTTCAGCCCGATAAGCCCGAGTACGGGAGAGTTTTTTCCCCCTCTTGCCGACTGCCTCTCTTTTCTACAAAACGCCGATAATCTGCTGAACATTCAGCCAGTGTTAATCGGGACTGAATAATGTTCGGCGGCTGAGTTTCAGCCGATGTGAGCCGCTAAAATCGGCGGCTGCGCCGGCTGGAAAAAAATGGTCGGCTGCGGCGCGCCGCCGATTTGCGCCGCGTCGGCTTCATAGCGTGGGCGCGAAGCGTCGCTCGAGCCGAACCATTATTTTGGTAATAAATTTGCACGATTTGCAAACGTTGTTCCGGAGTAAGTCTATTCATTATGAAAAGGAAAACCAAGCTGAGCATAAATCAGTGGCAGCAGTCAAAAGACCAACTCCGAAAAAGTATTGCCAGATTGTATTTTGAAATTGTTTGAATTTTATGACGCGGTTTTATGTCCAGTTTGATCTGAGGCTGGACATCGAATTCTTATTTTTGCATCATGGTCAGTATGTACATATACATTTTTATATTCTTAGCTCTTTAAGGAACTTTTAAAATCAGTGAAATAATGAAAATCGTTCTTGTCACTGCTACACTGACCACAGTCAGAGAATTCAAAATTATTTTTCGCGCATATATTTATCGAATGCGAAAGCGAATATTGCAATATATTTCTTGCGAATGCGAATGCGAATGCGAATGCGAAAGCGAATAGTGAAATATGCATTGTTGCCAAAGCGAATGCGAATAATAGTTTGACCCTTTAGTACCAACAAATTTAAGGAACTGAATTCAACTTTTCCAGGATATTCAAGCAGTAAGAATGTTTTCCATATTTTTACCTCCTGTTACCACAAGGTCAAACATATTATTTCAACGGTTTTGAAGATAAGTGGTAGAGGTTTTCATTGGTATTAATATCTTCAAATTGTGTGATGGGAATAAGGAGATTTAACTCTATTAACAAATGGAAGCGAATACTGAAATATATTTTTGCGAAAGCGATCCAAAGATGGTTTTTGCGAATGCGAATGTTAAAATGATGCGAATAAATCGCGTTCTCATATGCGAATATTCGTTACATCCCTGCTTGGTATTTGCAAATTTTTAACTCTATATTTTATAAGAGGATTCTGAAAGGACTAAAATAGTATTAATGTTTATGGTCGCGCGAAAACTGGCCACGACCCAAAAAACGAATGTGCGAATAGTCCGTGGTCTATATAATACTCATGTCAATGCGTGTGCAAAATTTCAGCTTTCTAGCTCTAAGTTGCCGAAAATCAAAGTAGCATATTTTAATTTCCGGGTATTGGTCTATTGGTTCACCAAGTTTCAAGAAAATCGGTTCAGATGTTCAGACGTGATGCGGCAACAGACAAACAAACGATTTTATAATATTGATATATAAGTATACATTAGGCCGGGTCGATTTGTGGGGAGGCAAAAAAAGTCGCCATTGCTCAGTGAAAATCGTATTCTAGGGATCAAAATAAGAAACTTTGCCGAAGGAACCATACCTCTAAAACGAATTCTGATGTCCCGGAATTTGGGTCGAACTTTTGGGTAGGGGAAAATTTTGAAAAATCCCACTTTGACCCATTTAGAGTGCTCCAATCGAGTCCAAATGAATGACCGACCCCCACTAACTTTGGAGGCCCGACCCACCCATGCCAGTGGCACATCCCCTGGAACCCCCTGGGGGTTCCATACATTTGGACTCGATTGGAGCACTCTAAATGGGTCAAAGTGGGATTTTTTCCGGGACATCAGAATTCGCTTTAGAGGTATGGTTCCTTCGGCAAAGTTTCTTATTTTGATCCCTAGAATACGATTTTCACTGAGCAATGGGCGATTTTTAAATCGACCCGCCCTAGTATACATATATATATGTCAGAGCGGTTTTAGCCGACCTAACAAAGAAAACAGAACAAATTTGGGAAAATTTTCTTTATTTCTAAACATAATCTCCTTTGAGCTTGATACTGTTTTTCCAGCGATTTTCAATAGTCTCGGTATCGTGCTTTAATTAGTTGATTTTGCCGATAGTGGATGTGTGAACTGGTGCATTGTCTTGATTCTGAGCAAACGCGGCACCCATCTTACGCACAGCTTTCTCACCATCAAATTTTCCGTCAATATGCGATATACAGCACTTGTTGAAATGCCTTCACGACTTCAGCTAGCTCAAGAACCTTCAACCGACCGTCATCAATACCATTTTGTGAGCTTTTAACCATTTCTGGCGTGGACTCCTCATTTTGTCGACCACTACGGTGTTCATCTTGGAAGCTCGTATGACCCCGTTATCCCCTCACCTTAGAGAGGAGGGTATATATCATTTGCTACGAACCAAAAGTGTAACACATCGAAGGAGTGACCTAAGACCCTAAGTATGTTCGGCGGATATCCGTTTTGGGTAATCTTAAGTCGAATGAGCAATGTCCGTCTGTCTGTCTGCCGGCTGGTGGGCACGACATCTCTCGAAAGGAGTAACCGATTGACGTAAAATTTGGTAAGTGGTAATATTTTCTTCTATCTCCGGCTAAGTTCGACGATGGGACATATTGGTCCACTCCATCTAGTACCTAACATTTAGTGAAATATTGATTATTTAAAAACTTCTATACTACTTATTTGAATCCTCTGAAATTCTACACATAGTATTACCTCGAGAAAAATGGGCGAAGTATCCACGACCCTTTTGGTACCTCCCACACAAATGAACAATTTTTACCAGTGCATAAAAAGACTTAAATTTTTGTACAGTGTAATGGTTTATTACTACCTACAATACAGTGAAAAATGGGCATTATTGGCACGCTCCTTTTGGTACCTCCCGCTCAAATGGACCATTTTGTACCAAAAGTTACCAGCTTAAAATTTTAATACTAGTACATACAAATAATTGAAATTTTGTACAGTGTAATGTTTTTATAGTACCTAGAGTCCAGAGAAAAATGGGCGTTATTGGCCCGCCCCTTTTTGTACCTCCCACACAAATGGACCACTTTGTACCAAATGTTACCAGCTTATAACTTTAATACCAGTGCATAAAAATACTTGAAATTGTGTACAGTGTAATGCTTTTATAGTACCTAGCGTCCAGAGAAAAGTGGCCGTTATTGGGACGCCCCTTTTGGTACCTCTCACACAAATTGACCATTTTGTACCAAAAGTAAACAGCTTTTAACTTTAATACCAGTACATGCTTTAAAGTTATTAAATGCAATTTAAATTGATAATAATTTATATAAAACAAAAAAATAAATTAATTTACTCAAGGTGAGGGAATTCATTAGTCGGTTTACCCGACTGAACTTTCTTACTTGTTTAAAATCTTCAAGTCAATATTTTATAGTTGTAAACGAAGGAGCAGACTCCCCAAAAGTAGAATTTAGTTCGGTTTTAACATTGGTTGGACTGAGACCTTTCAAATGAAAGTACATTGTATTACACATCGGTGATCAATTTTTTCCATGTTTACATATTCACTGAGATCGTTATTTTTGAGTGCTCAAAAAATTACTAAAACAACGTGGCGCCTTGAAACTTGAAAGTTATGGTTGCCACTTTTCACGGAAGTAATTTTTTTCAAACTACTACCGCCATCTATATGTCACTTCAGCCAATTTTGGGATCACCCTCGTTATTTGTTTTCGAATGAAGGTATATATCTGTCGAACGGCATAATAAACTATGATACTATCTCTTCTCCTTTTGGCCATTGCAACTAAATACCGAAGGTCATAGGACCCTGTCGTGCATTGTAGTGTCGGGTATAAATAGCTGCGTCAAAATTATTGAACAAAATTGTGAAAAATAAGTACAATAATTTTTTTGTATTCGCCTGTCCTTTACAAATATTTTTTCTAAATATTAAAGTAGATAATCGTATGCTACAAGTACTCGTATAATATAGACGGTATGGTTGTGTAGATATTTTTCGGTGAAAGCGTGAATGTCTTCATTACTTAAACATACTCATTTCAGTTTTGCGCACATTCTTACGTTATCAGAGATTTGAGCTCACATACGAGAACACCCACACCATCAATCGTCATCCATAGACAGTCGCTGTCATGAATATCTGCACAAAAGTCACGTAACACTTCCGGTCGCCAAGTATGATTTCCGCTTGGCTCTTTTTTTTTTGTTTTTTATTTTCACCCGCAGCATTCAATTCTAAGCCAAACGATTTGAAAAGCTGTTCTGAAATGCTGTTGATATTTGCAATATGGCCACGAGACCACAAGTAAAGTGGAGACATTTCGTATGTGATCTTCTATTTGTCATAGAAATGAAAATATTAGGCGACTGGCAGTGTCACAGTCAGTCTCCCGGTTGGTGTCATCATAAAGCGGGATATGAATGAAGGGTGTTACCACCCACCCGCCACTCATCCTCACGTAGTTTGATTGTCATCCATCCATTCAACCAGTCAGTCAGCCAACCAGACACTCATACGAGAACATACATCAGTGATGCGATAAACGTTTTTGCCCGAGGACACTTAACTTCTACTTTTTTTCTGGTGTTGCTGTTTCTTTGGTTTCTTGGCTGGTGTAGCTTCTAAAAATAACACTTCTTAGCCCCAGGAAGCGGGGGCAAATACTGCCAAGGAGTGCATGTCACATTGTTTTTCTTGGCACGATGAGACAATTCAATTAATCGCTTTTAAATGATGTGAAATACGTGTGACTTTTTTTCTGTTTAGGATGAGGTACGGATGATGATGAAGATGATGTCGGGGTGGCATCAGCAAGTAAATACATACATATATATACATTTAGTGTTGAAAGAAGGCTCTTAGTTGATGTAACACGATTGTGGTAGGGGGGGTTACGTCTTTCGGTAATTGGTTGAAATTGATATGAAATGTATTTGCACTTGTAGACGTTCATGTCCTTTGGATATGAGTATAAAGCGTTTGCAGCAAAATATTTCACAGGAACAGAGTGGCAACATTTAGCTTTTAAGGATTTCAAAACCTGATCATTCATCAAAGCAAGATCTAGATGTTCTGTATAAAAATAATCGACGAAAAGGATGGCATAAAATATATTTATTTCGAACCATTCAAATCACACAGTTGAACAAAATTATGCTCAATGCGTGGGGATGAAAGCTTGATCGCCCAAATGGTAGTATTGTGTTTATAAAACAAGTAAGAGAAACTCAGTCGGATAAACTGACTAAAGTCAGTTGATAGCGACGGATAAGCTATTACTAAATGTGGAATTGTGATGGGTAGATGATTGTGATGGGTAGTATATAAGTTACTAGCTGGACCCGGTCCACTTCGTTGCCCCAGACTTCAGATTTCCGATTCCGTCCGTTTTTTAACCAATTACGTGGACTGCCATCAAATGCATATTTACAAAATGACAACACTCTAGCTAACAAATTGTTCAAGGTATTTCAATTTCAGAAATTTGCGTATAAGGGTGGGGCCACGCCCATTGGTCCGATACCAACCCTTTTTGGACCATTCACGTTGACTATCACTAGATCCATGCAAAAAATTACAGCACTCTCGCTAAAAAATTGTGCAAGATATGAGTTCCAATTTCAAAATTTGGCTTATATAGGCGGTGCCACGTCCATTGGTTTGATACCGCCCATTTTTGGGCGAATCACGTAGACTGTCATCAGATACATATACCTAAAACTGCAGCAATAAATTGTGTAAGATATTTCAATTTCAAAATTTGGCTTATATGGACGGTGCCACGCCAATTAGTATGATCCCTCCCATTTCCTGACCAATCACGTAGACTGCCGCCAGATACATATACACAAAAAACAGCGCTCACTTAAACAAATTGTGCAAGATATCTCAATTTCAAAATTAGGTTTCTATGGGCGGTGCCGACCTTTTATCGTATAATCACATAGACTGCGTGAGATGCACAAAATCTCAGCAATTTCGCTAACAAATTGTGCATGATATCTCAATTTCCCGCCACTTTTTAGACCATTCAATTTGGCCTATTGGTCCGTACCCGCCCATTTTTGGACCATTCACGTAGATCGCCAACGGATATATATATACAAAATTCCAGGTCTCTCGCTAACAAATTGTGCAAAATATCTCAATTTCCAAATTTGGCTTATGTGGGCGGGGCCACGCCCACTGGTCCCATCCCTGCCATTTTTGGAACAATCACGAAGGCTGCCACCAGATACATATGTACAAAATTTCACCACTCTCGCTAACAAATTGTGCAAAATATCTCAATTTCAAAATTTGGCTTATATGGGCGGGGCCACGCCCATTGGTCCGATTCCGCCCATTTTTGGAAAATTCACATAATCTGCCACTAAATGCATACACAAAAAATTTCAGCACTCTAGCTAAACAATTTTATATCAAATATCAAAATTTTACCCATGTGGGCGGGTCCACGCCCACTTGATATAGCGAAAATTCAAGTACCCTATTTTCAGCAACCCCTACACATGTACATTCTGTGAAAATTTCAAGATGATCGGTCTAGTCGTTTAGACGTCTATACGGAACAAACAAACAAACAAACCCACAAACATACACTCTCTTTTATATGTATAGATAGCTGGACCCGGTCCACTTCGTTGCCCCAGACTTCAGATTTCCGATGCCGTCCATTTATCAAAACATGGTTCATGTAGATAGCGACAGTAGGAATCTCGTTAATCTATTCGGACAGTAGGAATCACTAAGTACATTGGCTTATACGGGCGGACCCACGCCCCCTCAATCAAGAACTTATAAAGCCTATGTCACCCTCTAGGCTTATCTGAACATTCCCTGAAAATGTCATCAAAACCGATCCAGACGTTTTGGAGTCCATTCGTAACATACACACATCCATGTATATATATATAGCTGGACCCGGTCCACTTCGTTGCCCCAGATTTAGATTTCCGATTCTGTCCATTTTTGAACCAATCACGAATGCTTCCACCAAAAACATCTCCATAAAATAAGAGCACTCTCGCAAAAAATTTTTGAAGATATCTCAATGCCACGCCCATTGGTCCGATTCCGCCCATTTTTGGACCAATCACGTAGAATACCACCAGATACATATGCACAAAATTACAGCACTCTCGCTAACAAAATATGCAAGATAAGTCAATTTCAAAATTTGGCTTATATGGGCGGTGCCACGCCCATTGATCCGATTCCGCCCATTTTTAGACCAGTCAGGTAGACTGCCACCAGATACTTATACACAAAATTACAGCACTCTGGCTAACAAATTGTGCAAGATATAACATTTTTTAAATTTGGCTTATATGGGCGGTGCCACGCCCATTGCTGCGATCCCGCCCATTTTTGGACCAATCACGTAGACTGCCACCAGATACATATGTACAAAATTACAGCACTCTCGCTAACAAATTGTGCAAGATATCTCAATTTTAAAATTTGTCTGGCGGGGCCACGCCCACTTGATATATCGAAAATTCAGGTACCCTATTTTCACCACGCCCCACACATGTACATTCTTTGAAAATTTCAAGAAGATCGGTCCAGCCGTTTAGACGTCTATACGGTACAAACAAACCAACAAACCAACAAACAAACAAACAAACACACATTCTTCTTTATATATATAGATTTCTAACTAACTAATTATTTCTACAAAATTCTTGAAATTGCATTTTTCTAGAAAATCACTCAAAACAACTTTGTCCACAAAATTTCTTTGAAATTTAATTTTTTAATATTTTGTCGAAAATGCAATTTCCTGCAAAATTTTGTTGAAATTTCATTTTTTACAAACACAAACAAACAATTTGTTCAGAACTAAATTTTTCCAGGAAATTTCATTAAAATTAATTTTTTTTTAATATGTCGATTATACATTTTCAATGAAAAAAATGTCTAGAAAATGTTGTTGAAATTTCAAAAGTCGATTAACGAATTAATGGCCACTGAACGATAAGAAGGTTAAATTTCTTTGAAATTGTCTAGAAAAATTAATGAAACAGAAAATTTTTGGAAACGTGCACTTTCAACGAAATTTTCCACAAAAAATTTGATTTTCATATAATTTCTATTAAAATCAAAATTTCCAATACAAAAGTATTTATTTTCAACAAAATTTTCAGATAATTAAATTTTAAAAAAAATGTCAAAGAAAATTTAGTTTTGAAGAAAATTATAGAAACTGCAATTTTCAACGAATTGTTTTTTGTTGTTATTTAATTTTGTCGAAAATGTATTATTGTGCAAAATTTTGTTGAAACTTTAATTTAGTAATTTTTAAAAAATTTCTTCAAAATTGCAATTTTCTAAAACAATTCGTTGAAAATTTCAGTTTTCTATAAAACCAAACAGTTCTAGAAAATTTCTTTAAAATTGAATTTTGTCGAAAATTCATTTGCAAAGGAAAATATTCTATAAAATTTTGTTGTAATTTAAAATTCGATTAGCGGATTAATGGCCGCTGAACGAAAAGAAAAAATCAATTTCAATGAAATGTTCTTATTATATTCTGCTAAAATTTTCCAGAAAAAGTTAATTTTGATATAATTTTCTAGACAAAACGAATTTTTGATACAAATGTATTTTCGTCAAAAATTAACAAATAAATCAATTTTGAAAAAAATTTGTAGAAAATTCAGTTTTCAAGACATTTTATAGAAAAATGCGTTTAATTTTTTTTTTAAATTTTGTCAAGATTTTTTAAAAACACCAATTTTGATAAAATTTTCTATAAAAATCCAACTTTCACCTTATTCAAAATTTCGATGAAATTATCAAGAAAATATTAATTTAGAGAAATAAAGGAGATAATAATAAAATTTAATTTAAAGTTTTCAAATAACTTTTAATTTCTTAGAAATTTTTAATTAAATTTCTATTTATTTCAAATTTTCAATTAAATTTTGAAATCGAAAATTGCAATTTTGTAGAAGTTATCATCATAATTAATTGTTTCTAAAAAATCCTACAAAATATATTCAAATCAAAATTTCAAATTAATTTTTCTACAAAATTTCGTTAAAATTTTATTTTGTGAAAATTTCGATGCATTTTCATGCACAATTTTATTGAAATTGCATTTTTTAGAAAAATTGTCAAATTGCAGTTTTCTAGAAAATTTTAAATTAGTATTTTTAAAAAATTTCGTCAAAATTTAGTTTTTCTAAAAAAATTTGTAGACAATTTTATTTTTATATAAAATTTCTTCAAAACTCCATTTTCATACAAAATTTCTTCAAATTTGAATTTTTTGAAAAATCTGTTGAAAATGCATTTGTATTGAAAATTTAGTTTTTTCTAGAAAATTATATCAAAATTAAATTTTGTTGGAAAATTTCGTTGAAATTGCAAATGCAGCTTTGATGAAATTTTATAGAAAAATGCAATTGTTAATGAAATTTTTAAGAAACACGCAATTTTGCCAAACTTGTTTTAAATATACCATTTTTGATAAAATTGTACATAATAATTTTCTTTTTATTATATTTTGCTTTCCATTTCAAAATATCGATGAAATTTTCAAGAAAATAATAATTAGGGATATAAAGGTTATAATTGTAAATTTTCAGTTTCATTGACATTTTCAAAAAAATTGGAATTTCTATGAAATTTCCAATGAAATCATATTTCGTTAGACTGTTGTAGAGCGGGACTTCTAGAAAATTTCATTGAAATTGCAGTTCTCTTAAACATTACGTTGTAATTGAATTTTTCTAAAAAATTTTGAATTTTCAATAATATTTAAATTTCTATGAAATTTTCAATAATATTAAAATTTCTATGAAATTTTCAACAAATTTGCGATTTCTATGAAATTTTCAATAAAATCATATTTCGTTGAAACGATATGCGCAAAAACTTGTGTTTCGGACGTTACATTCGTACGCATTTTGTTTTACTAATGTTCATCCGGTTGGCGTTCTGAATGCAATATGTTCATATAACCTTCAGCAACAACAATGATTTCTGAAATTACATTTTCAATAAAATTGCAATTTCTATGAAATTTTCAATGAAATCATATTTCGTTAGACTGTTTTAGAGCGGGACTTCTAGAAAATTTCATTGAAATTGCAGTTCTCTTAAACATTACGTTGTAATTGAATTTTTCTAAAAAATTTTGAAATTTTCAATAATATTTAAATTTCTATGAAATTTTCAATAATATTTAAATTTCTATGAAATTTTCAACAAATTTGCGATTTCTATGAAATTTTCAATAAAATCATATTTCGTTGAAACGATATGCGCAAAAACTTGTGTTTCGGACGTTACATTCGTACGCATTTTGTTTTACTAATGTTCATCCGGTTGGCGTTCTGAATGCAATATGTTCATATAACCTTCAGCAACAACAATTATTTCTGAGTTCTGTCAAATGACTTTTAAATATTTACCTAAATACTTTTGATGAATGCGATATTCGCGGCGAAAGTTCCGTTGCGGACGTTACAAAAAAAATGGAAGTAGCTTTTCAGGTTAACGCGAATTTAAATGTTTTTTAGCTAAGTTTGCATAGTAATCAGAAAAATCTAAAAACATTAATGAAAGAGGAATATTTAAGGATATCAATATAGCTCTTATTAGAAAAAACACTTCGTGGGGGCGTATCAAGCCGCCGTGGCGTCCTAATGAAAAGTATGTACATAATATTTTTGATTGGAGAAATAATTAAATTGAATAATATTTAGGTTAGTTCTCAACAATTTCTAAAAATACATGTCTATATTTTTAGAAATTAATAATTGTGTTTTTAATGACTTGCTGAACATAACGACTTTTAATTCTGTTTTCTAAAAATATATATTTATTCCTGAAAGTTAATTTTGTCTCATTGGAAGTAATCCCCTTCTGGTATTCCTTAATACTCGTCGTGATGTTATGTCTATCTTTAGCTTTCCTCTTGTCTTGGGCAATCAGATGTTGTTGCAGTGATAGTGCGTTCGGTGATGATAAATTTTTCCAGTGCCCTGGCTAGGAATCGGACCCAGCACCTTCGGAAACTAAGTCTAATATACTAACACCTGCGCTACGAAGGCCAACGTTCCTATCGGTTGCTGATAAGCTTAGGCATCCAGGGCTGGGTTTTTTCGCACAAAATTTGATTAATTGTTGTTGATGTGTTCAAAGTAAATAAATATTGAAGGTGTGCCATTGCAAGATTGTTTGCAAGTTACAAGTTTCTCAAGTTACAAAGGAATAGAAATGATTTTTCATACGCGAAAAAATAGTTTTCCGCTGTATTTTCTTTACATTGATATTAATTTTCTTATCGTGATAATTACCAACAAATCGGAAAATTCGGTCGGAAAATACGTGAAAAATCTTACTGGTTGAAAGCAAATTCCTTTTCGTTCGTCACTAACAGCTACCCGTTATCGGATGGTACATCTTCTATATTTATTGATTTTGGTTGTGTTAGTTATTATGTTTTTTCCTCGTTTGTTTATTTTTACGAGCTGACATTAAGGATATCACACAAATACCAAAAGAATGTTGTTTAGATAAATGTGACAATACTCGTAGTTTATTCGTGTATGCACTAGGGTGGGTCGACAGAATATGTTGTGGTGTCCCATGCCTAAATGAAAAGTCTTTGTACTTATAAAATGTATAAAAAATGCAATAATATTAAAGAAATGCAATAAACAGATAGTTTTAATGAAACTTGGTTTTATCGTTCAATTTTAAATTTTATTTTTTAAATTTTCTGTACTATTCACCGGAATCGTCATATTATTCCTCTTTAAAGACTATGTCAAAACGGCTTTCAAACCAACGCATCATTTTATTTAAAGGTTGATAGGTTCATAGGATATCGCAGATCTATACTTATATATGTATGTATACTCGTATGTATATAAATATACAAATTTTTGTCGTATGCATGTTTTTTATAAATATGCATTTTTTCAAAATTTCTATAAAAATGGCAAGGAAATATTGGTTTATGCAAGATATTCGCGAAAAATTTAATTTCATCAAATTTGAAGAACTTTTCCATCTTTATTCTGCTGTTTTTATAAAGCTCTATATAAAGAACCCATCATATTAGATTTCTTGGCGCTCTAGAGAAGCTCTCGACGCAACCGATCAGTCTAAAATGCATACTGCCTGAAATCGGTCATAGTGAGAATGGGACATATTAAATGTAATCTAAAACCCCATATAAGCGCAAACGATTTATGTTTAGCCCAAGACCCAAAGAAACGTTTATAGCAAACGGTTAGTGTACTTATCATAAATGATTTATATTTATTACAATCCCTGTGAAACGTCGGTTTCAGCTATCGATTAAAGGTATATTTTGGATCTTCTTCACATTTTTTACTGTGTGGAGGATTTCATTCCAACAATGGTGCTACTGCGTTGCCTCCGACGTTGAAGCGCTGGCTGAGGCAATAACAACAACCACTTATATAAAAACCAAAACAACGATTTGCGAAAAGATTTATGATTAACGAATCACCAAATGAAATTAACTGAGAACATCAAGCATTGAACATTTTGTGGAAAGACGTGACACCAAAAACAATAGATTTTAACTACTGGTTATTTTGGTTGACTAACTGGTTATTTTCCCACATGAGTTTTATTCATTTACCTTTTACTTATAAAATGAAATTAAAGTCCGCAATATATTTTGCTATATATACTTAATTATATATAGAATTTCAGTTTCGTTAACTGCAAGACATCGCACCCCCGATTCTTGAAATTTTTAGGTTTAATTAATTATTTGGAAGAAAAAATTTTAGTTCACTAATAATTTTTTTTATATTTTAACACGCACGCGCACTAATACTGAAGACCATAAACGCTAGTACAAAAACAAGTAAAAGCGTTAAGTTCGGCCATGCCGAATCTTATATACCCTCCACCATGGATCGCATGTGAATGGTTACGGATACCAATAAACTCATTATACCAAATTTCAGTCAAATTCGTTGAAATTTGAAGTTTTTGTGGCGTTACGAAGTCAAATCTAGAGGGACCTTTGTATGGGGGCTATATGGACAAAACATGGACCTATGACTACCGTTGTTCGTGTGAAGGATACCGGGTATATGTAAACCCCAATTACCAATTTTCAGCCCGATCAATTGTCATTTGTGGTCTCTATGACATTAAGAAGACAAATCGTGGAGATGCTATATATGGTGGCTATATCCCAAAAATGTACCGATATTGCCCATTTTTAATCCCAACATACCTGCACATATAAGAGGTATATGTACAAAATTTCAGCCACCTAGCTCAAGTATTATAGATTGTAGCGTGATAAAAACAGACGGACATGGCTAAATCGTCTTAGAATTTTACGAAGTTTAATAATATATATATTTTATGGGGTCTCAGATCAATATTTAGTGGTGTTACAAACGGAGTAACAAAATAAATATACACCCCATCCTATGGTGGAGGGTATAATAAATTCCCAACAGCATATGACTCTACGCTTGCTGATTATGATTGCATTTGTTGGGTAGTGCTGCAACAGTTCGGAGGGAGTGTGAGCATAGAAAATCCTCCACCACCTTCTGCAGAACTGTTAATTAAACAACACGCACAAACAACGTTTCACATATTATTCCAAAAGATACTCGTATATTCTCCCAACTCTCTTTAAAATGTTCAATCATATTTAAACACAGCGTGTTTCCTTAGACGTTGCTCGTTTACCTTAAACGTAAATTATGAAAATTTGGGATGAAAGAATATTCCTGTACAGCAATAGAAACTACGTTTACGATAAACGTTTTTATTTACCGGAAATATTGCAACTGTTACGGGAAAAGTATAACGTTTGAGACAAAGAACTATGTTTTCGATAAACGACCTCCAAACGTTATTTTTCTTTGCGTGTAGATAATACATTGTTTAACCAATCTGTCTGAAATTTCTGTCTTTGCATTTGTTTTGTCAGAAACACTCTTGATAACTGTTTGGCAAATAATAGCGATGGGTTTTATACAGTCGACCCGACTTTAGTCTTTCTTTACATTTTTCATTGACCGTGCAAAAAATTCTACCCGACATAAGTCATTCCCTAATTATTCATTGAAACCAAAAAACATTCGTATTTATACCCTACACCACACTGTGACTCAGGGTATTATAACTTTGTCCATTTGTTTGTAACACCCAAAAGGAGAAGAAATAGACCCATCGTTTATTATACCGATCGACTTAGAATCACTTTCTGAGTATATTTAGCTATGTCCGTCTGTCTGTCAGTCTGTGCATGTATTCTTGTAATCAAAGTACAGGTCGCAATTATGGTCCGATCTCGACGAAACTTTACACATGTCTTTTTTTGGCCCAAGGACGATCCCTATTGAATTTGGTTAAAATCGGTTCAGATTTAGATATAGCCCCCATATATATGTTAGCCCCGATTTGACATGTAAGCGCTGTAAAAACTTTATTTTATATCCAATCAGTATGAACACTGTTAAATTTGGAAGAAATCGGTTCAGATTTACATATAGCCCCCATATATATGTTACCCCCGATGTCACATGTAAGCGCTGTAAAAACTGTATTTTATATCCGATCAGTATGAAATTCGTCAGAAAGAGGTTTTCTATATAGCCCCCATATATATGTTACCCCGATTTTACATGTAAGCGCTGTAAAAACTGTATTTTATATCCGATCAGTGCAAAATTTGGCAGAAAGAGGTTTCTTATTACATGAAGGAATACTGCTAAATTCGGAGAAAATCTGTTCGGATTTAGATATAGCCCCCATATATATGTTACCCCCGATGTCACGTGTAAGCGCTGTAGAGACTTTATTTTATATCCGATCAGTACGAAATTCGACAGAAGGAGGTCTTTTTACATAAATGAGTATTCAGGGAAGATCGGTTCAGATTTATATTAAAGCTCCATATATATGTTCCTCCTGATTTGGTATCAAACCGCTATAGAAGTTGTATTTTACTTCCGATCATTAAAATTTTTCAGAAAGATGTTTCTGTTATGGCAATGACCCTTATCGCATTGTAAGGGAGGTGTAGGGTATTATATAGTCGGCCCCGCCCGACTTTCTGCCTTTCCTTACTGGTTTTTTCTTATTACAAATCCCGACAACCTTGTTAAATGTATGTTGGTGTAGATACAATTTAAAAATACTTCTGAATCACAACAAGTGGATCTTTCCCACGTCTTTTATGTGGCTTGTAAAATCATACGCCTAACTGGTTAGAAGTTCATTACCACTTTTTTGTAAATGTCCCAAGATATATATACTACATTTTGGAAACCTGGATATTATTTCCACAATCTGCAACATATTTCGGTGTCTGCTAATATACCCATTTCCCTGCCACGAATGACATTAAGTGTCTGCCATTTCCCTCTATTTGGAACAGTGTGTCAAATGTTTGATGACTTTAGTATCACAGTCATAAATCGACATACATGCACATACATGTATGCATATACGGGTATGTTCGTAGAAAGGATAAATACAACGATACATGTAAATCTTTCGTAAATCATCTATCACATGCAAACGGGAACCACATACTGGTCGATGTACAACTACATACATACATATAATAGAAGAAATTGTGTATGTCACTCTTTTTTTGGGGGTATTGGTTAATTTATCTGTAGATAAAAAAAACATCCGAAGAAGGAGGGGCTATGGCGAAAGCTAATAGTCACGCGACCATCAAGAACATAACATAGCGAACCTCACATGCAAGAATCACAGACATGCATACGTATGTATGAACATACTCGTGCTCGTATATGGTAGACGATAATACTGAAAACGATAAACAAAATAAAATATCAACGAAGAAGAACAAAAGCGTTCAATAAACAATGACATATATATACATACATATGTACATATATAAAATTTGGATATAAACATTTCTATAAAAATGTTCTATGGCAAATAAAATGTTCTATAAAAATGTTATATATGCAACTTTCATATATAAAAAATATCTGTTGACCCCTGATATTTGGTCGAAAACAATTTAAAATCTTAAATCAAAATGTGTTTTCTTTCTTGCCAAATCCAAGTAAAATACACGTTTAAACTGTAAGAAAGGGCAAAGGCTGGAGGAGACAACCTAGTACAAGAGAATAAGGAAAAATATTACGATGTTTTTTCAATGTTGTTTTTGTTAATGTTATGGCCGAAATACTAAGACTGGTCTGGCAATTTTTGACGTTTTTATACCCGATACGACACTGTGGTACAGGGTATTAGGACTTTGGGCATATTTTTTTTGTAACGCCTAAAAATCAAAAATAAGACCCACGTTTTTTTATACCGATCGGCATAGAATCACTCTTTGATTCGATTAAGCCATGCACGTCTGTCTGTCCATATATTCTTGTTAACAAAATGCTGGTCGTAAATATAAAGCAAGCTTTAACAAAATTGGTACATAGGCATTTCATAGACTAGAGACGATCCCAATTAATAACGTAGCTTATGGGTTCATGTTTTGATATAGCCCCCATATAAAGGTCCCCACCGATGTCAATTCTTATCACTCTAGAGAAAACATTTTTCAAAGGATCTGGCTGAAATTTAAGAGTTCACACTTTATATTGAACCTAGTGTCCCTAGTGAAATGGGCCACATCGGTCCATGTTTATGTATAGCCCCCATATAAAGGTCCCCGCCGATGCAAATTCTTGACGCTTTAGAGAACGGATTATTTTATCGATCTGAATGAAATTTGAGAATTCACTCTTAATGTTGGACCTAGTCGTACCTAGTAAATTGGGGAACAACGGTCCATGTTTTGATATAGCCCCCATATAAAGGTCCCCAACGATATCATTTCTTGACGCTCAAGAAAACACATTTTTCAATTGAATTGGAAGAAATTTAAGTATTTCCACTTTATATTGTCCCTAATCGTCTATAGTAAAAATGGTGTACATCTGTCCACGTTTTGGTATAGCCACCATACAAAGGTCCCCACCGATGTCATTTCTTGACGCTCTAGAGAAAGGATTCTCCAAAAAAATTTAACAATGCATACTTTATATTGGACCTATATGGGGGTCCTAATGAAACGGGGTATGTTTAGTCAGTATTTTGGTATATCCCCCATATAAAGGATGAAATTTAAGAATTTATACTTTATATTGAACTTAATCATTTCTAGTGGAAATGGGAGACATCGGTCCATATTTTGATATTGCACCCTTCCGATTAGACTTATTGGCGTACTAGGCAAGGCATTTTGTACCCATCATGCGGAACTTTAAGCTTTTGTACTTCATTTTGAATTAAATCGTCCCTAGAGAAAATGCAGTATATCGGTCCATGTTTTGATAATTATAAGCCTTCATTAGGGTCACGTTTTTTAACATATGTGACTGGAATTTAGAAATCTTCTCTATTTAACCTGCAACTGAAAATAGCAATAATGGTTTTCTGTACATTTGTTGGCAAACAATGTTTGAGGGTATTATAAAGTCGCCCCGCCCTACCTTAGGGTGATTTCGTTTCTGAAAAATAGTGTCACCACATCAAGTTGCGACATTTTAAAAATTCCCCCGGTAGCATGCGCACAATCGGACAAAAATCGTGCGGTGAGTAAAACCCATACCTACATTACTGCGCAGCCTTTTGGTAGTGCATTTTAGAATGTACGATTTCAATACGGTTTGGTTCTGAACTTTGCTTTTGGACGGAGCAACCAAAGACACAAATCCTAAAGATGCGGCAGATGATTTGCATACAATATAACTCAGATTGTGCTGTTTCATTGAGCCTCAACATTTTACTCAAAAAACGACATCCTCAGATGTCGTTAGTGCATAAGGGTCCAATCTTTTATTCCAAAATCAGCTGAACGCCCCAATCTTCCTCATAACTATATCTAAGAGGCTGGGCATTACAAAGAAATTGATGAATATCATTGAAACTAATGAACATTAAATCGTATTTTAGTAAAAATTAACAATTGATATTTATGTACTGTACACATGTGTTTCAGGAAAAACCAAGCTAATTTGATTTACCTCATCTTTAGGATTTTTGTCTTCGGTGCAACACTTCACACCGTGGACTGGGCTGAGTGTGAAAAATGCGATATTTTCGCATTTGCGGAGTGTAATAATTTTACAAACGAAATTAAAACCAGTTCATATGGCTGCACCATTTTTACAAACGAATTTAAAAATGATGTTTCAGAGTAAAATGTAGAAAAAATTAACCATTTTTGTCTTTCCTTGCTGGTTTTTCATTATAACCGTATATAATTATTTTCCTCTAATATTCGTATTAAATTTTTTTCTGGAGCTCTTTACAGCGTGACTTTTATTTAGTCTCATCATTGATTGCATTTCCTGTGAAATAAATTCAAATATAGGTGACCAAACATTTGTTTCATGTGAAAAGGCAGTATCCTTGACAACAATGTTCCATATATTTTTCCCCTGTCAACATCTGTTCAGAGCTTACATGTCAAAATGAAGCTTGAAATGCAAGCTACACAATGACATTAATGACATTAACCTTTAAAATATTCGTTCTCCGTTCAAATTTTAGTAGAGTATGCACCAGACACTCACAAATTTAAAACAGTAATTCGAATAAAAATTTCTGTAAAGGTTATGGACGAAATACTAAGGTATGTCTGGCAATTATATACACTTTTCTCCTTTTTCTGCAGATATGAATTTTCAAATCCTTTTGTATGAAATAGTCTGATTCATAATTTGTGTAAATTTGAAAACACAGGAGAGGAAAATATTTAAAAATTTCGAAAAAAAATTTGACTTATCAAAAAATATCCCAAAAGGTGGCCCGTTATGTTCTCTTTCAAAGCAATTAAATATTACGCAAAACTCCAAAATTTTAAATCCCAATAAAATTTTTTTCAAAAAATTTGTGATATGGAGATCTTATTTTACTATTTAGCGACTTTTTATAAACTTTTTATTAAAAAAATAATATTTATAGGCTAATATTCAAATTCTGACCCATGTATAAGTGAAATATGTACACGTTGAAAAAAAAATCGGGTCTGTGGTATAATGTCCCAAACATATTCTGCTTGAAATATATAAGTGTTTAGGGTTTCCGTCTGTCTGTCCATGTATTCTTGTGATCGAAGTGCAGTTCGTATTTATGGTCCGATTGTGATGAAATTTAGCACAGTGCTCTTTTTGGTCCAAGGACGATCCCTATTGAAATTGGTAAAAATCAGTTCAGATTTAGATATAGCCCCCATATATATGTTACCCCCCACTTGACATGTAAGCGCTGTAGAAACTGTATTTTATATAACATCAATACGAAATTTATCAAAGAGAGATCTCCTATTAGATGAATGAACAGCACCAAATTCGGGGAAAATGCTTTCAGATTTAGATATAGCCTCCATATACAGGTTGGCTGATATGTATTGCAACCAACTTCAGGTTGCTATCATTTCTAAACCGCTAGTCTGATAGCTGACAGATTTATTTCAGTGACAGTTCATTTTATTGTTTACAAGCTTACAAAAGCATTTTGATCTATTGCATTCAGAAAAAAAGTTATTCGTTATGGAATTCAAGCGTGATAGTGTGATTCCTTTATATTTGGGTGGAAAAACTCAAGTGGCTATCGTTAGAGCCCTCCAGCATTTAAATGTGAATAAATCTTTTGTTTCTCGTACAATTGCACGTTACCGTGATACTGGCAGTGTTGCATCGCGTCCAAAAAGTGGACGAAAAAAACGGTAACAACACCAGAAATGATCCGAAAAGTGAAGGCCAGATTTGATCGAAATCCACGCCGCAGTGGTAGAAAAATTGCTCGTGAGCTGAACATATCGCGAGAACGGATACAACACATATTAAAAAATGAGCTTGGACTAAAGGCATTGAAGTTCGAAAAAGTGCAAGAGCTCACCGATGCACAAAAAAAAGTTAGACTGGAAAGAGCCAAGGAGTTGCTTCGCTTGCACGAAAGTGGCCAGTTACCGAATTTGGTTTTCTCCGATAAGAAGCCATTCCAAATTGAGCAGTTTCTGAACAAACAAAATGATCGGGTTTACTTGCCAGACTTTTGCGCCTGGGCCATTTTAGAGAGTAAGGTTCGCACTAAAAAATACCAAAGAATCGATAATCTCAAGACGGCGCTTCGCCGGGAATGGGCCAAAATACCGCAGAGCCGCTTTCGTGCAGCGTGTAATGGCTTTGTCGGCCGTTTGAAGGGCAAAGGAGGCCAATTCCAACAAATCTAAACTGTTTCTAAAATTTTATGTTATTTCCGACATTTTTGCTTTTGAACAATAAAATTTTAAAAAAAATTAAAAAACATAGCGCTTTACTTTGTTGCATTACATATCAGCCACCCTATATGTTTCACCCGATTTGACATGTAAGCGCTGTAGAAACTGCATTTTACATCCGATCTGTACGAAAATCGACAGAGAGAGTTTTCTTATTACATGAATGAACAGTGTTCATTGAACACTACCAAATTCGGGGAAAATCCCTTCAGATTAAGATATAGCCCCCATATATATGTTTCACACGATTTGGCATGTAAGCGATGTAGAAACCGTGTTTTATATCCGATCAGTACGAAATTCGGCAGAGAGAGTTTATTTATTACATGAATGAACACTGCCAAATTCTTATCGCAATGACCACTTTTGCATTGTTAGGGAGGTGTGGGGTATTATATAATCGCCCCCGCCCGACTTTCTGTATTAACGAAACATATCGTCCCCTCAATAAAATAATAGTGAATAATTTGTTTGTAGTTTCGAGAAAATCACATTTGAAGTCTTTGTGAAATTTGACTTCTTCGAAGATAAATATGTATATTTTAGAAGAGAATCTATGTTTTCAGTTTCTTGTCATTTTAATATGTCATCTTAATACAGCCAGCCAGATGTTATTCTATTAGTTTAAAAGTGCGTTAATTGTATAAAAATGGGATAAAATTACCATACTACATGTATACACTATTTTTATACCCTCCACCATATTATGAGGGGTATACATATTCATTTTGTCACTCCGTTTGTTACACCTCTAAATATTGAATATGAACATTAAATCGTATTTTAGTAAAAATTAACAATTGATATTTATGTACTGTACACATGTGTTTCAGGAAAAACCAAGCTAATTTGATTTACCTCATCTTTAGGATTTTTGTCTTCGGTGCAACACTTCACACCGTGGACTGGGCTGAGTGTGAAAAATGCGATATTTTCGCATTTGCGGAGTGTAATAATTTTACAAACGAAATTAAAACCAGTTCATATGGCTGCACCATTTTTACAAACGAATTTAAAAATGATGTTTCAGAGTAAAATGTAGAAAAAATTAACCATTTTTGTCTTTCCTTGCTGGTTTTTCATTATAACCGTATATAATTATTTTCCTCTAATATTCGTATTAAATTTTTTTCTGGAGCTCTTTACAGCGTGACTTTTATTTAGTCTCATCATTGATTGCATTTCCTGTGAAATAAATTCAAATATAGGTGACCAAACATTTGTTTCATGTGAAAAGGCAGTATCCTTGACAACAATGTTCCATATATTTTTCCCCTGTCAACATCTGTTCAGAGCTTACATGTCAAAATGAAGCTTGAAATGCAAGCTACACAATGACATTAATGACATTAACCTTTAAAATATTCGTTCTCCGTTCAAATTTTAGTAGAGTATGCACCAGACACTCACAAATTTAAAACAGTAATTCGAATAAAAATTTCTGTAAAGGTTATGGACGAAATACTAAGGTATGTCTGGCAATTATATACACTTTTCTCCTTTTTCTGCAGATATGAATTTTCAAATCCTTTTGTATGAAATAGTCTGATTCATAATTTGTGTAAATTTGAAAACACAGGAGAGGAAAATATTTAAAAATTTCGAAAAAAAATTTGACTTATCAAAAAATATCCCAAAAGGTGGCCCGTTATGTTCTCTTTCAAAGCAATTAAATATTACGCAAAACTCCAAAATTTTAAATCCCAATAAAATTTTTTTCAAAAAATTTGTGATATGGAGATCTTATTTTACTATTTAGCGACTTTTTATAAACTTTTTATTAAAAAAATAATATTTATAGGCTAATATTCAAATTCTGACCCATGTATAAGTGAAATATGTACACGTTGAAAAAAAAATCGGGTCTGTGGTATAATGTCCCAAACATATTCTGCTTGAAATATATAAGTGTTTAGGGTTTCCGTCTGTCTGTCCATGTATTCTTGTGATCGAAGTGCAGTTCGTATTTATGGTCCGATTGTGATGAAATTTAGCACAGTGCTCTTTTTGGTCCAAGGACGATCCCTATTGAAATTGGTAAAAATCAGTTCAGATTTAGATATAGCCCCCATATATATGTTACCCCCCACTTGACATGTAAGCGCTGTAGAAACTGTATTTTATATAACATCAATACGAAATTTATCAAAGAGAGATCTCCTATTAGATGAATGAACAGCACCAAATTCGGGGAAAATGCTTTCAGATTTAGATATAGCCTCCATATACAGGTTGGCTGATATGTATTGCAACCAACTTCAGGTTGCTATCATTTCTAAACCGCTAGTCTGATAGCTGACAGATTTATTTCAGTGACAGTTCATTTTATTGTTTACAAGCTTACAAAAGCATTTTGATCTATTGCATTCAGAAAAAAAGTTATTCGTTATGGAATTCAAGCGTGATAGTGTGATTCCTTTATATTTGGGTGGAAAAACTCAAGTGGCTATCGTTAGAGCCCTCCAGCATTTAAATGTGAATAAATCTTTTGTTTCTCGTACAATTGCACGTTACCGTGATACTGGCAGTGTTGCATCGCGTCCAAAAAGTGGACGAAAAAAACGGTAACAACACCAGAAATGATCCGAAAAGTGAAGGCCAGATTTGATCGAAATCCACGCCGCAGTGGTAGAAAAATTGCTCGTGAGCTGAACATATCGCGAGAACGGATACAACACATATTAAAAAATGAGCTTGGACTAAAGGCATTGAAGTTCGAAAAAGTGCAAGAGCTCACCGATGCACAAAAAAAAGTTAGACTGGAAAGAGCCAAGGAGTTGCTTCGCTTGCACGAAAGTGGCCAGTTACCGAATTTGGTTTTCTCCGATAAGAAGCCATTCCAAATTGAGCAGTTTCTGAACAAACAAAATGATCGGGTTTACTTGCCAGACTTTTGCGCCTGGGCCATTTTAGAGAGTAAGGTTCGCACTAAAAAATACCAAAGAATCGATAATCTCAAGACGGCGCTTCGCCGGGAATGGGCCAAAATACCGCAGAGCCGCTTTCGTGCAGCGTGTAATGGCTTTGTCGGCCGTTTGAAGGGCAAAGGAGGCCAATTCCAACAAATCTAAACTGTTTCTAAAATTTTATGTTATTTCCGACATTTTTGCTTTTGAACAATAAAATTTTAAAAAAAATTAAAAAACATAGCGCTTTACTTTGTTGCATTACATATCAGCCACCCTATATGTTTCACCCGATTTGACATGTAAGCGCTGTAGAAACTGCATTTTACATCCGATCTGTACGAAAATCGACAGAGAGAGTTTTCTTATTACATGAATGAACAGTGTTCATTGAACACTACCAAATTCGGGGAAAATCCCTTCAGATTAAGATATAGCCCCCATATATATGTTTCACACGATTTGGCATGTAAGCGATGTAGAAACCGTGTTTTATATCCGATCAGTACGAAATTCGGCAGAGAGAGTTTATTTATTACATGAATGAACACTGCCAAATTCTTATCGCAATGACCACTTTTGCATTGTTAGGGAGGTGTGGGGTATTATATAATCGCCCCCGCCCGACTTTCTGTATTAACGAAACATATCGTCCCCTCAATAAAATAATAGTGAATAATTTGTTTGTAGTTTCGAGAAAATCACATTTGAAGTCTTTGTGAAATTTGACTTCTTCGAAGATAAATATGTATATTTTAGAAGAGAATCTATGTTTTCAGTTTCTTGTCATTTTAATATGTCATCTTAATACAGCCAGCCAGATGTTATTCTATTAGTTTAAAAGTGCGTTAATTGTATAAAAATGGGATAAAATTACCATACTACATGTATACACTATTTTTATACCCTCCACCATATTATGAGGGGTATACATATTCATTTTGTCACTCCGTTTGTTACACCTCTAAATATTGATCTGAGACCCCATAAAGTATATATATTCTTAACCGTCTTAAAATTCTAAGACGATTTAGCCATGCCCGTCTATCCGTCCGTCCGTCTGTTGTAATCACGCTGCAATCTATAATACTTGAGCTAGGTAGCTGAAATTTGGTACACGAGGTATGTTCAAAAAATATAAACTTTGTATTTTTTCAAAAAGTATTTATTTATTCATGAATATCTATTTTGTCCCCTTCAATTCCCCTCGGATATAATACACTTCTGCCAACGTTTTTTCCAATCCTCGAAGCACTTCAAATAATCATTTTTTATGATCTTGTTCAGCTCCTCCTTCGATGCCGTCTTTATCTCCTTAATCGTGGCGTATCGTCGTCCTTTCATGGGCCTTTTCAGTTTTGGGAACATAAAAATAGTCACAGAGGGGTAGGTCAGGGGAATACGGTGGATGCGGCACCATTACTGTGTTGTTTTTGGCCAAATAGTGCACCACGCCCCTGCAATCAAAGAAAACTGTGAAAACCGGGCGTCCGGCACGCTGTTCGTCCTTCGCATCTTCTCGGCCCTCTAAGAACATTTTGTACCACCGATAAACGTTACTTTGGCCCAAGGTAGCTTCACCACTTGCCACAGTCAACATTCGGAATGCGTCAGCGCACTTTATTTTGTTTTTCACACAAAATTTGATGCAGATTCTTTGATCCATTTTCTGAAATAGATAAAAATCGAAGACAAGTTAAAACACATCCAAGCACAACAGCTGTCAAAAATTAACTAAACATTCAAAATGGCCGACCTTGTCAGCGTAAGTAAGGGACATGAGTACCAACATAACGCTACCAAAATATCAAAAATCAATACACGCAGCCCGCGGAAATTAAAAATTCGCGATATTTTGTTAACATACTTCGTAGATACTTCTTATAGCTGCAGGTAACTTGGGATTAAAAATGGGCTATATCGGTCCATATTTAGAAATAGCTCCCATATATAACATCTAACTTGTTGTTTCTACTGTTCTCATCTACTATATTTTTTTGTGTTTTTCGATGTTATTTTGTGTTTGAGTTATTTTGTGAGGTCACATGCTATCCATGGTGGAGGGTACATAAGATTCGGCATGGCCGAACTTAATGCTGATACTTGTTTAAATTTAACTTTTGACCCACTTTGTGGAAGTAGAATTCCACCAAATTTTTACCAGCTATTAATTTAAATTGCATTCAATAACTTTAAAAGCTGTTGACATTTGGTACAAAATGGTCCATTTGTGTGGGAGGTACCAAAAGGGGTATGCCAATAACTGGCATATTTCTCTGGACTCTAGGTACTATAAAATCGTTACACTGTACAAAAGTTTAAGTATTTGTATGGACTGATATTAAAGCCATAAGCAGTTAACTTTTGGTTTAAAATGGTCCATTTGAGTGGGAGGTACCAAAAATGGAGTGGCCACTTCGCCAATTTTTCTTCACGTGTTAGCGACTAACAAAGTAATTTTACGTGTGAAATTTCAGAAGATTTGAGTAAGTGGTACAACTTAGCCGGAGATAGAGAAAAATATTACCGGATACCAAATTTGAAGTCAATCGGTTTGTGCTTTCGAGAGTTATCGTGCGCACCAGCCAGCAGACACACACACACACACAGGCAGACGGACGGACATTGCTCAAATGACTTAAAATGACCAAAAACGAATTTCCGCCCCAAAAACGAATTTCTTAGGTCACTCCTTCGCTGTGTTACATTTTTGGCTCGTAGCAAATGCTATATACCCTCCTCTGTAAGGTGAGGGGATAATAATGGTGTATATGCGTATACGCTATTCTTTTATTGGGGGGGGCGATATATTTATTTGCCTTTAAGTATTCAGAAAATATATCAATACCTTAAATTTTTTCAGAAATGTTCGTAAAATGCCTTTATAATTGAAATGATACATGGCTTGATGGGTTAAAAACAAACGACGACTTGGTATAAATATAAATTAAATATTAGTAGTTTAAAACAAAAGCTATTGATACGTACGCCATTTTAAATTGTAAGGTATAACTCAAAATTAAATTCGAAAAACCTGCAACGTTTTGTTAGTATATGAACACATATTTTATTTGAGAGAATCAGATATATGTTGTTATACCCTCACTTTAGTTATACGAGGGTATATATCATTTGGTAAGGGCCAAAAGTGTAACACATCAAAGGAGTGATCTTAGACCATAAGTATGTTCGGCGGATATTCGTTTTGGGTCATTTTAAGTCGAATGAGAAATGTCCGTCCGTCTGTCTGTCTGCCTCTGTGTCTGCTGGCTGGTGCGCATGATAACTCTCGAAAGGAGAAACCGATTGACTTCAAATTTGAAATACGGTAATATTTTTTGCTATCTCCGGCTAAGTTTGAAGATAGGCCATATTAGTTCATTCCTTCTGGTACCTTCCACACAAAGGGTAAACATTTAGTGAAATATTGATTCTTTAATAACTTCTATACTACTTATCCGAATCCTCTGTAATTCCACATGTAGTAATACATAGTTTATCTGTCGCTATCAACTTCAGAAAATGGGTGAAGTGGCCCCACCCCTTTTGGAACCTCCCGCACAAAGCGACCACAGCGTAATGGTTTTAAAGCGCCTACTGTCCAGTGAAAATGGGCTTTATTGCCAGCCCCTTTTGGTACCACCCTCACATTTTGTACAAAAAGTTAAAAACTTACAGCGTGAGTACAAATGCACGAAAATTCTACAAAAAATGTGCACAGTGTAATGCTTTTGAAGTACCTACAGTCCTAGTGAAAAATGGACGTTACAACCACACGCCTTTTTGCACCTCCCACACAAAATGGTCAAATTGTAGCAAAATTTAATAGCTCAAAACATTAATATATGAGTGCACATAAACGCACAGTTCGGCACAGTGCAATGCATTTAAAGCATCTACTGTTCAGCGAAAAATAAGTGTATTTGATAAATGCCTTCTGGTACCTCCCACACAAATTGAGATATTAATTCGTGTAATAATCCATATTACTTTAATCACATAGTGAGGGTATACCTTAGTCGGTTTACCCGACTGAAACTTTCTTTCTTTTTTTTAATTTGTTGTTGTTGTTAGAATACCAATTTACATCAGAAAATGTTATTCACATCTTTTAAGCAAACATGTTGTAAACTATGATTATTATTACTCTCAGTGTTTGACTATGCCTGGATCTGCTAAACTTGTTACATTTACATAGACAATGATGACTTCAACATCAAATAATATTCAAAATATTCTTTTGAAATTTCACTTGTGTGTTGCAATACTCCTTATTAAGCAAATACATACTACGTGATGTAACTGAATTAAAAATTGCTATTCACAATTAATTGCCAAGGCTGAACTACACATGCATACATAAGCACGATTATTACTTCGCTAAGATTGTGGCAATCTAATGAACCCAAAAGCCAGAATGAGTTTCATTTGAAAGATACTTGGATATTTGGTGGATAAATTAGCAACGAACTAATTTAAATGAAATTCCAAGGATATTGCTACCAAACTGTGTGTATGTATAATGATAATGATAAGGGTGTTAATGGCGATTGTGGTTGTCTTTGTTAAACTATTCCCAGAATATCCGAATTGAGAGTCAAATCGTAAATGCAAATGTAAATGAATGACACAAATCTACACATCGATAGAAGGCAAACATTTAATTTTATGCAAATGATTTGCATAAACTTAGATGAATGATGATGATAACATGAATAAATATCGCTTTGAGCGATTTACATAAATGCTCTAAACTTTTGAATAAGGGGGGTGTGGAGAACGGGGGAGTGGTGTGTGTGTGAGTGTGACTTCATATCGAACAGATAATATTCGAAATTGCACATAGTACTCAGCACATTTGCATCTCAAACAAATCGCGCAAACTACAATCGAAGATAAAGTGAATTTTTAATTAAAACCATAAATTCTAAACGTTTTTGGGGCACTCCATTATTGCACACAAAATCAATAGAAAATATTATTGCAAGGCAAATAGTTTGCCACATTGTTCCTCCTTTGTTTAAGTTTTAAATGGAATGACATCCATTATCTGCTCCCCCCACCCACCAGAATTTTCAGTGAAAAATTATTTGCTCCATAATGTCAGACGGACAATCTCAACCGTGATGATCAAAACCACATTACCCCCACCTCTTCCTTCTAATATTCCATACCCTTCCTTCAGTGGTACCTGGACAACTTTTATGCGTACACACAGCACTTTTCCTTGGAACATTGAAACCTTGAAAGAAAAAAAGACAAAAAATTCCTCAAATACAAGGATGCTTACCAAGCACTATCGCAAATGACAGACTACAGGAAACTGTCAACTAGTTTTATTCATTCATTCCAACAGACACTTTTGAAAATTAGTACAAACGTAAAAGTTGCCGTGGCATGAATAATGAAAATGAAAGCAGGAAACCAAAAAAAAAACGCATTTGGGAATGATGGAAGTCGGGCGAAGCCGACTATATGATTCCCTCCACCACATTGTTAGAGCAGCATAAGCACACATACGTAATTATAGTTGATCTATGTCTAAAATTCTTACATTAAAACTCGCAACATTCTAAATTATTATTTGGGTCAGAATTTTTAATATTAACATGAATTTTATTTTTGACAAATTTTTAATTTATAGAAAGTTGCTAAAATAAGATCTAGCTACCATTATTTTTTTGAAAAATAAAATTCTAAAATTTTATGCAGATTTGAAATTTTTTAAAATTTTATCGACACTTAAAAACACAAGAATGACGTATGGAACAAAACAGTATTAAGCCGACGTTATTTAAAATATATCTCCCAATGTTGTGAATTTGACTCGTAGTGAACAGAAAAAAAATGTTGTCTTAAAATTAAAGATTTGCTCCAAAGACGGCCTTAATCGGTGAAATTGTTCTTAAAATTAAGAAAATGACAAATAATATTAATGAAATTATTTATATTCTAAGTACAAAATTTATTATTTGTGATGTCTGTGACGTTAAGAAGTCAAATCGTGAATGGTGCTATATATGTATAATAATTGGTAAATAGGTATTAACATACATATGTATGTTGTTATATCTAAATCTGAACCGATTATAGCTAAATTAAGCAATATTCGTGCCTAATTTTGTAATGATCGAAAGAAAAAAACATATATATAGAGGTTATATCTAAATCAGAACGGACTTTCCCTGAATGCTCATCCATGTAATAAGAAACCTCATTCTGTCCAATTTCGTACTGATCGGATATAAATTACAGTATCTACGGCAAATCGGGTGTAAGATATGTATGGGGGCTATATCTAAATCTGAACCGATTTCCCCGAGTTTGGCAGTATTCCTTCATGTAATAAGAAACCTCTTTCTGTCCAATTTCGCACTGATCGGACATAAAAGTTTCTTACATGTCAAATCAAGGGTAATATATGAGGGCTATATTTAAATATGAACCGATTTTCCTGAAATTTGGCGGTGTTAATTCATGTAATAAGAAACCTCTTTCTGACAAATTTCGCACTGATCGGATATAAAGTATAGTTTTTATAGCACTTACATGTCAAATCGGGGGTACCATATATATGGTGGCTATAACTAAATCAGAACCGATTTTCGCCAAATTTTGTATTGTCTCTAAGTGTATCACTTGACTGCTCTCCGTAAATTTTTGTACAAATCGGTTCAAAAATGTTGCTTATACATTGCATATATACCAAATCGGAGGTACATATATATGGAAGCTATATGTAAATCTGAACCAATTTTAACCGAATTCAAAAGGGATCGTCATTGGGCCAAAAAGATATGTGTAAAATTTCGTTGATATCGGACCATGATTGCGACCTGTACTTTGATTACAAGAATACATGCACAGCCGGACGGACAGTCGGACGAACGGACAGACAGACGGACGGACAGACCTCTAAATATTGATCTGTGACCCCAAAAAGTACTTATATATATATTTAATCGTCGTAAATTCTAAGACGATTTAGCCATGTCCGTCCGTCTGTCTTTCCGTCCGTCCGTCTTTTGTAATCACGCTACAGTCCGTAATAATAAAGCTAGGTTGATCAAGTTTGGTAGAAATACTTCTTATAGTTGCGGGTTATTTGGGATAGAAAATGGACCATATCAGCCAATGTTTTCATATAGCTCCTCTATAGAGGTCGCTCCAAAATATGGTTTTTGAGCCATAGATATCACAGTTTTAAAGCAATTTAGCAGAAACTTTGCAGTTTGTATTCTACTGTGACAAGAAATCATCACAGCAAAAATGTCACCCTATAGAGGTCACCCTATAGAGGTCACTATATAATTTTTCAACTAATCACGTAGACTGCCACAAGATACATATCAACAGAATTACAGTACTATCGCTACTAAATTGTGGAAGATAGCTCAAATTTGGGTAACATGGGCGAGGCCACGCCCTTTGGCCTGATCCCGCTCACTTTTACACCAATCACGTAGGCTTCAACCAGACACATACACAAAATTACAGCATTCTCGCAAACAGATTGTGCAAAATATCTCAATTTCAAAATTTGGATTTTACGGGCGGTGCCACGCCCTTTGGTCCGATTCCGTCTATTTTTTGAACAATCACGTAGATATCTCAATCTCAATATCTCAATTTCAAAATTTGACTTATAACCAGATACATATACACAGAATTACAACACTCTCTATAACATATTGTGAAAAATATCTAAATTTTAAAATTTGGCTTATATTGGCGGTGCCACGCCCATTGGTCCGATCTCGCCCATTTTTGGACCATGTACGTAGACTACCACCAGATACATATGCACAAAATTATAGCACTCTCGCTAAAAATTGTGCAAGATAAATCAATTTCAAAACTTGGTTTATATGGGGGGGTCACAACTATTCATCCAATTCCGCCCATTTTTGGACCAATAACGTAGACTACCAATAGACTACCAATTACAGCACTGTCTCTAACAAATTTTCCTCGCAAGATATATCGATTTTTCAAAATTTGGCTTATATGGGCGGTGCCACGCCAATTGGTCCGATCCCGCCAGAACATCTAAAAATGTTAAGGTGAAGGACGCGATGCGGTTTCGGTCCTAACTGCGAAATTTCTGTTAAAAGTTCAAGAGAAAATACCAATTTTCTAAACACACTCCGAAAAATTGACTCGGACATATCTCGTAAAAAATGAATTGTTGCAAAACAGTTCAAATCGTGTTATTTTGTCTAAATTCTCATCCAGACTATCAAAAAATATCACAAAAATCTTGACATTACAACAATTTTTGACACACTTATTTTATTTCTACCACCATATATTTATACCCTACACAACACTATGGTCCAGGGTATTATAAGTTTATTTCATGATGTTTGTAACACCTAGAAATACTACAGCTAGACTCACCTTAAAGTATACCAATCGACTTAGATTCTGTCTGTCTGTCCGTCCATCTAGAGTAGTCCGTTGAGTACAAGTCGCAATTTCATTTCCATCGTGCTAAAATTGTGCAATTAAGAGTCTTTTGTACCTGTAAAGATGCCTATTGAATTTGAATAATATCGGTTCAGATTTAGATATAGCTCCCATATATATGTTTCATTAAATAAGAGTCTTTTGTACCTGTAAAGATGCCTATTGAATTTGAATAAAATCGGTTCAGATTTAGATATAGCTCCCATATATATGTTTCATTAATTAAGAGTCTTTTGTACCTGTAAAGATGCCTATTGAATTTGAATAAAATCGGTTCAGATTTAGATATAGCTCCCACATATACATATGTTTCGTCCGATTTGGCTCATTAGACCTATAAAAGTTGTAGTTTAAATCCAATCCCTTTTTTAAATTTTGCGTTGTAGAGTTTCTTAAATACATGGACCAACATTGCCGAATTTGAAGAAAATCGGGTGAGATTTAGCTATAGCTCCTATATATATATTTCGTCTGATTTGGCCAATTAGCCCTATAGAAACTGTATTTTGCATGGTCGTGTTTATTTATCTATGGATCAACATTGCTCAATTTGAAGACAATTGGTTCAGACTTAGATATAACTCTCATATATACAGGGTGGCTGATATGTATTGCAACCAAATTCAGGTTGCTATCATTTCTAAACCGCTAGTCTGGTAGATGACAGATTTATTTTATTTATTTCAGTTCATTTTATTGTTTACAAGCTTACAAAAGCATTTTGATCTATTGCATTCAGAAAAAAAGTTATTCGTGATGGAATTCAAGCGTGATAGTGTGATTGCTTTATATTTGGGTGGAAAAACACAAGTGGCTATCGTTAGAGCCCTCCAGCATTACATATCAGCCACCCTGTATGTTTCGTCCGATTAGGCAATTAAGCCCTATAAAATCTGTATTTTACGTCATATTGTTTTGAAATTTAGCATGGTAGAGTTTATTGATATGTCGATCAACATTGCCAAATGGAGATTTAGCTATAGCTCCCATATATGTGTTTCGTCCGATTTTACTACAGAGGCAGAAACGTATCAAAGGTAAATTGGGTAAACAAATTATAGTTGAAGTATACATTGGATATTTCATTGTTATCCAATCTTACTAGAGTGGTGTAGGGTATCATATAGTGGGCACCGCCCGACTTTAGACTTACCTTACTGGTTTTAAAGTCGATTGGCGCGGATTAGGAATTCATTTTAGACCTTTCTAAGAAATTTTCCATACATTTCTGTTTTGCTATACTATTTTTATACCCTACACCACACTGTGGTATTATGACTTTGTGCATTTGTTTGTAACACCCAAACGGAGAAGAGATAGATCCATTGTTTATTATACCGATCGACTTGTAATCACTTTCTGAGTCGATTTAGCTATGTCCGTCTGTCTGTCCGTCTGTCTGTAGATGTATTCTTGTAATCAAAGTACAGGTCGCAATTATGGCCCGATCTTGACGAAACTTTACACATATCCTTTTTTTGGACCAGGGACGATCCCTATTTAATTTGGTTAAAATCGGTTCCGCTTTGGATATAGCCCCCATATGGATATATGTTAGCCTCGATTTGACATGTAAGCGCTGTAAAAACTTTATTTTATATCCGATCAGTATGAAATTCGGCAGAAAGAGGTTTCTTATTACACGAAGGAATACTGCAAAATTCGGAGAAAATCAGTTCAGATTTAGATATAGCCCTCATATATAAGTTACCCCGATTTGACATGTAAGCCCTGTAAAAATGTTATTTTATATCCGATCAGTGACTCTATTTTATATCCGATTAGAACGAAATTTGACAGAAAGAGGTATTCAGGGAAATCCGTTGAGATTTATATACCACCTCCATATATATGTTCCTCCTGATTTGGTATCAAAGCGCTATATAAGTTGTACTTTACTTCCGATCATTTAAATTTTCCAGAAAGATGTTTCTCAATTTAGGAACGAATATTGCTAAATTTAGCGATTATCGGTTTAGAATTAGATAATATGTTCCTACCCATTTACCAATTATTCCAAATAATTATCGCAATGACCCTTATCGCATTGTTAGGGAGGTGTAGGGTATTATATAGTCGGCCCCGCCCGACTTTCTGCCTTTCCTTACTGGTTTATTTTATTTTTTATCGCATTGTTAGGGAGGTGTAGGGTATTATATAGTAGGCCCCGTCCGACTTTCTGCCTTTCCTTACTGGTTTATTTTATTTTTTTTTTTTTGTATCAACACAATTTGACCCTCCCTAATATATATACTCTATGGGGTCTATGATCAATATTTAAAGGAGTTCCAAACTTAACTGCTTTCCCCCATCCCATAGTGGATGGTATAAAAAGGGGGTAAATATATATAGGGGTTATATCTTAACCGATTTTCTACAAATTCAATACCGTTTGTCCTTAAAGCGTGATAGTTGTCTGTGCCAAATGTCATCAGGATTGGTCCAAAATAACGGCCTGTACTTTGGTTACAGTGTTTACATGGACATCAGATAGACAGACGGACAAACATCGTTAGATCGAATCTGCTTCTGATTCTTAGGCATTTCGTATACTACGAGGTATTCAAAAAATATCGCGAATTTTGTATTTTTTCAAAAAGTATTTATTTATTCATGAATATCTATTTTGTCCCCTTCAAAGTAATTCCCTTCGGATATAATACACTTCTGCCTAAAGTTTTTTCCAATCCTCGAAGCATTTCAAATAATAATTTTGCGCAAAATTTGCAGGTAATAGTCTCATAACTCATAATGCACCACGCCCCTGCAACCAAAGAAAACTGCAATCAAACAACGCGCTCGGGCGTCCGGCACGCTGTTCGTCCTTCGCCTCTTCTCGGCCCTCTAAGAACATTTTGTACCACCGATAAACGTTGCTTTGGTCCAAGGTAGCTTCACCATATGCCACAGTCAGCATTCGGAATGCGTCAGCGCACTTTATTTTGTTTTTCACACAAAATGTGATGCAGATTCTTTGATCCATTTCCTGAAATAGATAAAAATCGAAGACAAGTTAAAACACATCCCAGCACAACAGCTGTCAAAAAATAACTAAACATTCAAAATGGCCGACCTTGTTAGCATAAGTAAGGGACATAAGTACCAACATAACGCTACAAAATATCAAAAAGTAAATACACGTATTCCGCGGAAATTAAAAATTCGCGATATTTTTTTAACATACCTCGTATATGGTGTGTCTAGCTCCAGTATTTTTTGGCGTTACAAACGTATAACACTCTGTACCACAGTGTGATGTAGGGTATACAAAACAAACACAAAGTTTCTGAAATGTCCTTAAGTCATAGCGAAATCATCAGCAGACAGTGGACACGGTGGAAAATTAATGCGAAATAGGGGAAGTGATAATATTAATAACATTATGCAAATAAAAAAATGTGTCCGAGACCTCAAATTTTTTTGTTTAGATCGAGGCATTATTTTCCATAATATGGAAACAAACATTTCTTTATGAAAAACTTGTTTATTTCCAATTTTCATGGATAGTATCTTTAGTATTTGGAACAAATTTTTTATAGTATAAGCCCGATGGAGCCGAAATACGCAGTAAATTAAAATTATTAGGGCTACAGATGTTGGAAATAAAACTTTCACGTAGAAACAGTGGTTGAGTAACAGTATCCAGCAAAATCTTGGTAAATACATGTCATTACCACCGGCATTACCAGATAACGATATCTCATTATCGCTACTTAATAAATAACGATTAAATAACGAATACAGTGGGTTCAATTGGCAATAGTTGTGAGAGTTTCATATCACCTCATGTCATTGTTATTAGAGTAACTAAATAATGACAAAAATAAGTTATTGTAAGTAATCTAATTTAGAGAATCTAATTTGAATTTACAAATATTTTTTTAAATTATTTACCATATATACGTTGTATGCAGTTGGTATTGAGTTAAATCATTTAAAGAAAAGTTTTTAAATTCAAATTAGATCCTCTAAATTAGATTACTAGCAATAACTTATTTTTGTCATTATTTAGTTACTCTAATAACAATGGCATGAGGTGATATGAAACTCTCACAACTATTGCCAATTGAACCCACTGTATTCATTCCGTCACTTAGGTATGAGTTTGAAAGCCAATCGTTATTTATTAAGTGGTTCAGCATTTTTTTCTAAATTAGACATTTTTGCATTCATTTAATTTCAATAATGGTTAAAAACAACATTTCAAAAGTTTTTATCATTGCACTTTCGCAATGTCACATCAATGATGACAATGATACTAAACCACATTTAAAATACAGCATAAATGTGAAAAAATATTTTCATTCTATTCTATATATATATCTCGAATTAATTTGCATTACGTAAATGGCTGCTTTTTATGCTAATTTAATTTATAATTGCTCACATTGATAATGTTAAAAAAATATTTGTCTATGCGTAAAGTTGCACATTACAAATGTGTGCCAATTATTATAGAGTAACCGGTTTATATTTTAGTGTTTTAGTAAAACATATTTTATCATTTAATTTTTTTTAGTATATCTTGCATTTTGATACTAATAGATATCCTTTTTTATATAAAAAATCCTTTATGCATTTGTTTGTAACGCATGATCTCCGAAAAAATGATGTAAAAATGTAAAGTAATTCATCAATTGGGAACGGCTGGGCCGATTTGGCTAAATTTTTCTTCAGTTGTTCGTAATTACCAGGAGAAGGTTTGTAGGAAAGAAATCTTCCACAAATTGGGAAAATCTTCCACAAAAATCTGAAATTTTGAAAAATCGAAAATTGTTATTTCTTGTTTCCTACTGTTGCTATCTACTGCTGTCTTTTTCAATCGAACATTTTTATTGATTACACTGTGCTTGAAATGGACACTTTCAAAATGTAACCGAAATGAGACCTTATGGATATAACTATTTCGACATTGCTGAATCCAGTAGTGTTAGCCGTTTTTCTAGGTTAGCTCTTGTTTTCGCGATATTGGACAACAAAGTTTGTATGGAAATCAAAGAGGTTAGTTATCTCGGAGGTGATTTTGAAGTGGAAGGCTTCGGAATACACGTTTCATTCCAAAGAACGAAATAAAGGGAACCATTCGAGAATTATTTTGTTCAAAATAGTCAACCACGCCTCTTCTCACCTCTTTACCCCTGAAAAAGTGCAATCAAATCTTACCATATGTCAAACGTCATACAAATCGTCGACATTTTAGTTTGCGTCTTTGAGAAAAATATGACTCGCGAAAAATTACTATGTGTCTCCTCTCAACATATTTATGAAAAATCAACAGATTTCATAATTTAGCAGGTTTTGTGGGATACCTTTGAAATTTCCATTGACACTAACCAAAGAATAATTTACAAAAATTTAAGTCAACAAATTTTATTACAAATATTTTCTGCTATGAGCAGAAAAATACACAAATTATGTAAAAACTCGAAATCTGCTTAATTCTCATAAAAAAGTTGAGAAAGGACTTATAGTATTTTTTCGCGATGAATATTTTTCTCAACAATGCCTACTAAAAATATCGACGATATGTATGATTTTTAACATATGGTAAGATCTTATTGCATTTTTTCGGGGGTAAGGGAGTGAGAAGCGTGGACGACTGTTTTGAGAGAAATAATTCTCTAAATGTTCCCTTAATTTCGATCTTTTGACTAAAGCGTATATTCCGAAGTCTTCTACTTCAAAATCACCAAAGAGATATGTAACCTCTCTGATTTCCTAACAAACTTTGTGGTCGAATATCGCGAAAACAAGAGCTAACATAGAAAAACGGCTAATGCCATTGGAATCAGCATGGCCGAAATAGGTCTATCCATAGGGTCTCCTATCTGTTACATTTTTGGACTAGCACAGTGTTATTAAACAAAAAAGTAATTTTCTATTAAACGAATGTGCTGTTTTTCTTGCTGCAATTCATTCGAGTTTTGCGTATTATTACAATGATTTCGGATAGTCATATATCGAGTATAACATCCGCAAACGGTACAAGCATTACGCTCAATTAAAATTCAAAGCGATATTTATCAATTCGATAATTTTTTCAGAAAATAAGTTTGAGTATAAAAAGTGAGGTTATCTTATAGGATTGCGGGCATTTATTGATTCGGCGACACTGATCCGAGAATGCAAAATCATCATTTGGGATGAATGCACGATGGCGCATAAACGAGCTTTGGAGGCAGTTGACCGAACGATGAAGGATTTTCGAGGTGATTCGAGACAATGGTGAGTCTATGATATTGCTCTCCGGAGAACGCATCCCGTTATCCCGAAATTTACTGCCGATGAAATTAATGCATGCCTGAAATCGTTGTCTTTGTGGCGGCATGTCAAAAAGTTGAAATTGACCACGAACATGAGAGTCGCGATGCAGAACGACTCATCGGCTCTTGAATTCTCGAATGGCCAAATTCCTGTTGATGTTTCCACTGGATTGATATTGTTCCCGGAAAATTTTTGAGAGTTCACATCATCGAAGGAGGAACTCATCACCAAAGTGTTTCCAAATCTCGATTAGATTAGTGAACGGGCAATATTAGCAGCGAAGAATAAGGACGTCGATAGCATGAATTTTATTATTCAAAGAAAAATGGCTGGAGAACTGCATTCGTACAAATCCGTTGACAGCGTGACCGACGAGGATGAAGCGACAAACTATCGGACTGAATTTTTGAACTCGTTTGATGTACCAGGAGCTCCGCTGCATAATTTACAGCTGAAGGTGGGATCGATCATAATCATGTTGCGGAATCTGAATCATCCGAAATTGTGCAACGGTAAGCGGTTGTCCGTCAAGAAACTGATGGACAATGTGATTCAGGCGACGACCATCAAGGGACAATTCAAAGTAGAGGAAGTCCTTTTCCCAGGAATTCGGATTATTCCAACTGATTTTCCATTCCAATTCAAGCGGATTCACTTCCCTGTACAATTGGCTTTTGCGATGACAATCAATAAATCTCACGGCCAATCGTTGGAAGTCTGTGGGATTAATCTCGAATTTCGCTGTTTTTCGCACGGTCAGCTGTACGTTGCCTGTTCGCGTGTTGGGAAACCTTCTTCGTTGTTTATTTTTGAGCCGGAAAACAAATCAAAAACATTGTTTATCATATCGCTCTCTACTGATTTCGATTCCATTCAAATAAATCGCATTAAAGTTTTAACTATGTGTGTTTTATTATATCACTCTGGAGTTTATTTGTAGGCGTAAATTTGGAGCGAGTCGAAGCTCGCCGGGTTCTTTATACGTTTGTTTGTAACGCATGGTCTCCGAAACAATAAGAATGGAAATTTGCGTTTTAGAATTAGATCAAACACAATGATTGGCGCGGTGGTCAATTTATTTGCAAAAATCGCATTTTTAGATCGATTTACTGAAATTTAAAATATACGTATGGTTTGTCTTGATAAGAGTTTGTATGTATGATTCTAGCCGGTAGATGGCGATGTAGCAGACTATGTTCAATATACTCGCACATTTTTATGGTAATTTTCCCTGCAATTCGGAATTTATGAGTTTTTAAATGAAATATCAATGATTAAACAGAACGGGCAGAACAACGTCTGCTGGGGTCAGCGCGTAAACCGTCTATTCGGTGACAATTACAATGTCCAAATTTATAACGGTTTTGATGCCAAAGGGTGCCCATGTTGGTTACCTGGTTAGTCTGCATAACTTTTGAACGGAAATTTGAACGGAATATGAATATTATAAGTACCATTTGAAACAATTTAACATCCTCTCTAAGAATTATAAATTAAGTAATTAATTATTGTCTATTATGGACAAAGTACTAAAATGTCCTTAATCCGTGATTATCCTGAAAAACATATCATCGATTTCTTTCGTTTTATTTTTAAAAATTACCCACTTATTTTACCAAAAAATTTAAACATAGGCCATGGGTTTAAAAATATGAAATAATTAATGTCCGTCCGTCAGTCAGTTCGTCTTAATGGTGCTAACGATAACTCAGGAAAGGAGTGACCGAATGACTTAAAATTTCGTAGATTATAATATTTTATGCAAACTCAGATTATGTTTGATGGACAACTATATCGGACTACTCCTTGTGGTACCTCCATCACTTCTGTACTACTGATGGGTATCCTGTAAAATTGAATATATAGTAATCATTTTACCGCCTCTTTAAGCTTGAAAAAAATAGGCGAAAATACAACGCCCACACAACGCCCACCAATTTGTATTGGTATATATATATCTGGAGGCAGTCTACGTGATTGGTCCAAAAATGGGCGGGGTCGGACTGATGGGCGTGGTCCCGCCCCTTTAAGCCAAATTTTGAAATGGAGATATCTTGCACAATTTGTTAGCGAGAGAGCTGTAATTTTGTTTATATATATCTGTTGGCGACCTACGTGATTGGTCTAAAAATGGGCGGAATCAGACGAATGGGCGTGGCCCCGCCGATATAAGCCAAATTTTGAAATTGATATATCTTGCACAATTTGTTAGTTAGAGTGCTGTAATGTTGTACATATGTATCTGGTGGTAGTCTTCGTGATTTGTCCAAAAATGGGCGGGATTGGACCAATGGGCGTGGCCCCGCCCTTATAAACCAAATTTTGAAATTGACATATATTGCACAATTTGTTAGCGAGAGTGCTGTAATGTTGTGCATATGTATTAGGTGGTAGTCTACTTAATTGGTCCAAAAATATAAGCAAAATTTTGAAATTGAGATATCTTACACAATTTGTTAGCGAGAGTGCTGTAATTTTGTGCCATGTATCCGGTGGTAGTCTTCGTGATTTATCCAAATATAGGCGGGATTGGACGAATGGGCGTGGCCCCGCCCATATAAACAAAGATTTTAAATTGACATATCTTGCACAATTTGTTAGCGAGAGTGCATTTTGTTAGAGAGATCAATGTAATTATGTGCATACATATTTGGTGTCAGTCTACGTAATTAGTCCAAAAATTAACGGGATCGGAAATCTGAAGTCTGGGGCAACGAAGTGGACCGGGTCCAGCTAGTATATTAATAAATATAATAAATGTAAGTAGTTTTAACATTTCAAACAATTGTTACCATTTGTGTGAAAGGTACTAGAAGGGCCGTGGCGATAACGCCCACTTTGTACTGGACTGTAGGTACTACAAATTATTACACTGCACAAAATTGCAAGTATTTGTATGCGCTGGTATTAATGTTATAAGATGTGAACAGTTTGTACAAATTGGTCACTTTGTGTGGGAGGTACCAAAAAGGGCGTTGCATTTTCGCCCATTTTAGTTCAGCTTATGGAGGCGGTAAACTGATTACAATGTATGCAATTTGACAGGATACCCATCAGTAGTATAGAAGTTATAAGAGCTTTAACATGTCACAAAATTTCAACCATTTGTGAGGTAGATACCACAAGGAGTAGGCCGATATGGTCGTCCATCAAACATAAAGTGGGCTTGAATAAACTATTATAATGTACTCCCTTTCAGAGTTCTCTTTAGCACCATTCAGTCGAACTGACAGACGGACGGACACTAACTAATTAATTTTTTTTAACCCAAGGAACCCCCATGCTGAAATTTTTACATTTTGTGGTAAAATAAGTGTGTAATTTAAAAAAAAAAAATGACGAAAAAATGGATGATATGCTTTTCAGGATAATTAAGGATATTTTAGTCCTTTTGATGTCCTTAATAGAAAAGAAAATAATCACCTAATTAATAATTCTTAGAGAAGATGTTAAATCCTTTCAAATGGTACTTATATCATTCAAACCTGATGTTCCGTTCAAAAGTTATGTAGACTTTAACCAGTAAGGAAAGGCATAAAGTCGGGCGGGGCCGACTATATAATACCCTACACCTCCCTAACAATGCGATAAGGGTCATTGCCATAATAATTTGGAATAATTGGTAAATGGGTAGAAACATATTATCTAATTCTGAAACGATAATCGCTGAATTAAGCAATATTCGTTCCTAAATTGAGAAACATCTTTCTGAAAAATTTTAATGATCGGAAGTAAAATACAAGTTCTATAGCGGTTTGATACCAAATCAGGAGGAACATATATATGGAGCTTTAATATAAATCTGAACCGATCTTCCCTGAATACTCATTCATGTAAAAAGACCTCCTTCTGTCGAATTTCGTACTGATCGCATATAAAATACAGTCTCCACAGCGCCTACATGTCAAATCGGGGGTAACGTATATATGGGGGCTATATCTAAATCTGAACCGATTTCTTCCAAATTTAACGTGTTCATTCATATAATAAGAAACCTCTTTCTGCCGAATTTCATACTGATCGGATATAAAATAACATTTTTACAGCGCTTACAAGTGAAATCGGGGGTAACGTATATATGGGGGCTATATCTAAATCTGAACCGATTTTCTCCGAATTTAGCAGTATTCCTTCATGTAATAAGAAACCTCTTTCTGCCAAATTTTGCACTGATCGGATATAAAATACAGTTTTTACAGCGCATATCAAATCGGGGGTAACATATATATGGGGGCTATATCTGAATCTGAACCGATTTTCTCCGAATTTAGCAGTATTCCTTCATGTAATAAGAAACCTCTCTTTGCCGAATTTCGCACTGATCGGATATAAAATAACATTTTTACAGTGCTTACACTTCAAATCGGGGGTAACGTATATATGGGGGCTATATCTAAATCTGAACCGATTTCTTCCAAATTTAACAGAGTTCATTCATGTAATAAGAAACCCTTTCCTGCCGAATTTCGTACTGATCTGATATAAAATAAAGTTTTTAGAGCGCTTACATGTCAAATCGGCTCTAACATATATATGGGGGCTATATCTAAATCTGAACCGATTTTAACCAAATTCAATAGAGATCGTCCTTGGTCCAAAAAAAGATATGTGTAAAGTTTCGTCGAGATCGGACCATAATTGCGACCTGTACTTTGATTACAAGAATACATGCACAGACGGACAGACGGACAGACAGACGGACAGACAGACAGACAGACGGACATAGCTAAATCGACTCAGAAAGTGATTCTAAGTCGATCGGTATAATAAACGATGGGTCTATTTCTTCTCCTTTTGGGTGTTACAAACAAATGCACAAAGTTATAATACCCTCTACCACAGTGTGTTGTAGGGTATAAAAATGCAAAATTTGTAAGAAAATGTTGTAGGTGGCCAATTTGGGCACCCTATAAAATCAAAACCGTTATGAATTTGGACAAACGGTAAAATGTTGTAAGTCTGCATGATCTTTTAGTATACGCGTGTAAAATTTCATTGAATTCAAAATGCATAAATATTCGGAGTAGGCCGGTTTCCTTTGGAATTACCCTATACAGAATCATTCCAATAAAAAACAATTTAGATTTTTGACACTTTTCAAATTTACAGGATCAAATTAGATAAGACTACATTCCTATATTTATATATAATGTATATATATTTCATAAATCTATGTTGGTGGTTTCCTGATCCAGTATGCAAATTTAAATTTAAGAGGGAAAAATATATAACGATATATGCAATATTAGCGATTTTCGCATATACAGAGGATGTTCTAGTCAAAACCTAGAAATGCTCTAATTTGTATGAATCCACAAACTATATAAGACTACAAACAAGGTAATAGCTCGAGAAGGGAGCTTTAACATTTTCCGATTTTGGGCTTAATCTATTCGCATTGACCTAAGGAAGAACCCTATAGAGGAAAATTGACAGCACAGGATTATAGCTCGAGAACGGATTGTTTGATTTTGAAGATTTTGGGTTTGAAGGGTTCGTAGTGGCTCCAGAAGTGACATCAGGGGGAATATATGATTTGAAGAACTGCTCGTTTGATTTTCAATATTCTGACGCCCACTAATGAATTCTTACTGGTCCAAGGATTGACACCATGGAGGAAAATTTATGACTGGTCAAGGGGGCAATGCATGGTGATGGAGTCATATCACCGTACACATAACCTCAATATTTCAGAACAGATCGTTCGATTTTCACGATTTTTGGCTTGATGTATTTTAATTGATCCAAGGAAGAACACTGTGATAACACTTTGCAGCAAATGAACACTTTTTGAAAAATACACGGGATTGATACACGGGTTCGATTTTACTAACACAGGGTAGTATAACCCTATACTCTGTTTGGTGAAATTTGTTGTCCAATTTATGCGACTCCAGAGTTTCTGAAAATCAGTGGGCCCCTCGAAATAGGTGTCATCAGCTTTTGCCCAATAACTAATTTAAACATGGTGGCATTGTGGTCAAGTTATTTTAAAATTCGCATTTTCAGAGCGATTACAATCACTATGTGAGTAATGTAATATGGAATAAGATACTTTGTGTGGAAGACAGAATGGCGGAAACATTTTGCTCAGTCTGTAGTCATTGAAAAATTTTTAAAAAGTTAGAAAAGGTTTTGAAGTTGTTAATAATTCTTGCTCGTTTGGTTGATGCTATTCCTTTTATGTTTGATATCATCTATGGACTTTATAAAGATTTCGGATTCTGTTCCCTCCTTTCCAAACGGGTCGTCTTTTCTCGATGATTTTATTCTTAGTGTCAAATTGATTGATCTAACCCCACCGAATTTTAGTATTATTACCTTACCGTCTTTTTCAGACCAGTTTCCATTTAGAACTACCAGATTTTGTTGTATTCCTTAATCCACCTCGCGAGTATATATCTTATCGGAATACGAATTGGGACGATTTCAGAAATGAGACTATAGGGAGATTATTACTTCACTTTCCAGACTCTTCGCGGAATTTATCTGATGTTGAGATAAATGATTATGTCAAGGAATTTACGGCCACTTTGAATCTTACTCACGACATGTATTCAGAGAAGATTGATTTAGGACATAGATGATTTACTGCATCAGATGCAGTGAAAAAACTTTTTAAGGTAAAGCATAGTTGGTAGAAGGAAATGAAGAAGATTTTTAATAGGATCTTAGATATTTTAACCCAACATATCGGTTATTATCCAAACAAGTACAGTTGATGAACATAATTATAAAGAGACAAGTTGAAATTGAACAATCTAGGTTTTTTGCGGAAAGGTTGAGAAGGATAAAACCTGGTCCTAGGTCACATAGACGCGTTTATGACATAATTGGCTATAAGAGGAAAGACTGTAGAAAGACTTAGACGATATTTTTCGGATATTTATAGTGATTCTGTTCCACTTGAGCATATCTCCGATATATCAGCTGTTGTGGAAGGAACAGTCTCTTCTGTGTCTTCCTTATACAATTTTGATGTACAATGTTCATCCCTTAACTCTCAGAATATTCAGAGACTTTCGAAGTTAGATGAGGTTATAAACTTTAGTAAGGATATTAACAATAAACGGTCTTGTGGATTAGATAATATATCAAACTATTTGATAAGAATGTTTCCGTTGAAGGCTTTTGAATACCTAACTATTATATTTAACAAGTAAGAAAGTTTCAGTCGGATAACCGACTAAGGTATACCCTCACTTTGTGAGTAATGTAATATTGAATATTACTCGAATTATTCTGTCAATTTGTGTGGGAGGTACCAGAAGGGGTTTGTCAAATACACCTTTTTTTTGCTGAACATTAGATACTTTAAATTCATTGTACTGTGCCGACTTATAAGCATGAATGTGCACTGGTATAAACGTGATGAGACATTAAATTGTGGTATGATTTGGGCATTTTGTGTGGGAGGTACAAAGAGGGGCGTGGCAATAACGCCCATTTTTCACAGGGCTATAGACACTATAAAAACATTACACTGTACAAAATTTCAAGTATTTTTATACACTGTTATTAATGTTATAAGCTGTTAACTTTTGGTGCAAAATGGTGCATTTGTGTGGGAGGTACCAAAAGGGACGTGGCGACTTCGCCCATTTTTCTCGAGTTGATAACGACTAATAAGCTAATACTATGTGTGGAATTTCAAAAGATTCGAATAAGTAGTATAGCAGTTATCAAAGAATCAATATTTCACAACATTTTAACCCTTTGTGGGGGAGGTACTAGAAGGAGTGGACCAATATGGCCCATCTTCGAACATAACCGGAGACAGAAAAAAATATTACCACATACCAAATTTGAGGTCAATCGGTTACTCCTTTCGAGAGTTATCGTGCGCACCAGCCAGCAGACAGACAGACACACAGACAGACAGACAGACAGACATACAGACAGACAGACAGACAGACACACAGACAGACAGACAGACGGACGGACATTGCTCATTCGACTTAAAATGACCCAAAACGGATTTCCTCCGAACATACTTGGGGTCTTAGGTCACTCCTTCGACGTGTTACACTTTTTTCCGTAGCAAATGATATATACCCTCGTCACACTAAAGTGAGGGTATAATAACTGTATCAACAATTCGTACTTCCCGGTGGCATGGAAGGTTTCGAAGATTGTTCCCATTAGGAAGAAACCAAATAATTCTGAGATTACAAACTTAAGACCCATATCGATGCTTTCTAATGTAGGCAAACTGTTAGAGAGAGTTATTCGTTGTAAGATGGACATTGAGATGGCAGGGTCTTTTATTCCAAACCTTCAGTTTGGTTTTAAGAATGGATATTCTACGACAGATGCTCTGCTTAAGTTTCATAATAACATTATTTGTAATTTGCGGTATCGTCAGTGCACAGTGACAGTGTCACTTGACGTGGAGAAGGCTTTTGATCACGCATCACACATGGGGATTTTGTATAAACTGGTCCAACTCAACTTTGAACCGTCTGTAATAAGATTGTTTCATAGTTTTTTTTCTAACCGACGTTTCTGTGTTCAATTCGGTAACGGTTTCTCTGATTTAGGGGATGTTAGATGCGGCGTTCCACAAGGATCGATACTGTCCCCGCACTTGTATAATATATTTAATATTTTCCGCACATCGATTCCAACTCATGTGGTATTCTGTACGCCGACGACTCACTGCTATTTGCTCATGATGAATCTCCTCTTGTTGCACTACATAAAATAAAGAATCACTTAGACATGGTCAAACGTTTTTATGATCTCTGGGGAATTAAGATTAACGCATCGAAAAGCGAGGCTATATGTATTAGAAATGCATCGGGCAAATGTAAACGATTTGTTGTTCCCCAGAGTAAAACATAAGCTATGAGCATTGATAACGTTGAAATTCCATTTAGGAACAATGTAAAATATTTAGGAATACATTTCAACAATCTCATGAAATTTAATGAACATGGCAGACAGGTTTTAAAGAAGGCATACAGAATTCTTGGTTCATTATCAAAGATACTCTCAAATAAAAATCTCGCAGCAAGTACCAAAATATTACTATATAAAACGAGTATAAGACCAATATTTCTGTATGGCTTCCCGATATAGTTTCATATATCCCCCACAGTTATCAGAGAAATGGAAATTTTGGAAAGAAAAATAATACGTCACTGCATTGGTAAATAATGGAGTAATTTATGGTGAATCCAGAATTACTCCAATTGGTTTATACGTTTGCGACCTACTTTCAAAATTTGTCGATAGAGTTGTCCAGCACGATAACGATTATGTTTCTATTATTTACGACATACAGAAAGATTTTAACTGGTCGAATATAAATTATTTGTCACCAATCGGTTATATTAATGAAGTCCCTGCGAATTTTGATATTTCCGTCAATTTTCGACATGGATTCTATGAGCAAGCATTGTCGAATACGCACCGGGGGTAGTACGAGATGCTTAGGAATTTAATTTGAATTATTTTTACTATTATTATTTTGTTTTTCTTTTTTGTACTCTTTTCTTTGTTTATTTATTATATTTAAGTTTAAAAGAGAATTTAATACTCTCAATCCACTGTAGTCCCGGGAGCAAGGACATTAATGCACACTATTATTAATAATTTATTACTAAATTCACTCTAACTGTACTATTTAAAAAGCATGGAGCTATTTTTCATGTTTGTTATAGTAAATAAGATTTATAGTCTTAAGTTCTCTTAAAAAAATGTAGCTAATAATAATGGAGTAATTATAACGATTAAAAAAAGGCTCAATAAAACCTTAAACTAAACTAAACTTGATATTTAAACCGAATATTTACAGCAAAGCTTTTACTTTTGATGTCAAGCTTTTGACATAGTATTTTAAAAACATTGCATTCTTTGCAATGCAATGGCAAAAATGGTACAATTAATATACTCGTAAATAGTACATAGGTACAAAATGAACGAAAGCACAATAAATCTAGTATGATCAGGCTTAAATCAAGTATTGGTTAGGCTTAAATCAAGAACTGATCAGGCTTGATTTAAGTATTGGTTAGGCTTAAATCAAGAGCTGATCAGGCTTAAATCAAGTATTATCAGGCTTAAATCAAGAATTGGGCAGGCTTTATTCAATCAAAATTGTCTTCAGTGAAGCCTGTTTCGCACTCAAATCATTTCCATAAAATTCTTAAATCAATCGCTTTATGCTTGCAATAAGAATATTTCGGCTTAAAATCAAGCCTTGTCAGGCTTAATGTGCGCTATGATTAAGAATTCAGGGCTTAAAAATCCGTAATTGAATCACGTATTTTGTACTTGGTTTTAGAAAATCCGTAGTTACCGTAATTTTGACATCGCTACGGTTTGATTCAAGTACGGTTTACTCGATTTATTCTTTCTGTGTACATATACATGAGTTTAACCAGCAGTATCTGTCAGCTTTAGTGTCGAAACACATTGATGTCGGTAGTCAGTAGGCGCACTTTTTTTACATGTTTTCATATGGAAGGGCAGATATTCGTGACGAAATTCCGTCAAGACTGGGGGCATGTAGCCAGGATAAAATGTTTTCTAATTCCTTGTCTACATTCCCAACGGTGTTGCCGCCACGTCATAAAATCAGGCCAAAATTTATGTTCACGCTTAACATTTGTTGTCATTGTGGAAAAAATAATTTCGAACAAAATAGCAAAAAGCCAAACAAAGATGTTTTTCGTCGGTGCGCCGACGAAAACTCCTATGTGTAATTTTTCGTTTTTTTTTTATTGTCGAATTAGAATGTCCTAGCGGTCATACCACTACTCACTAAAGCATTTTGCGCATTCTTCACCGGTTCCGAAGATACCAAAAACTCCTATGTGTGTCCCTCTATAGCAATGCTCCGACAAAAACTCCCACAAATGGACCATTTTGTACCGAATGTAAACAACTTTTAACTTTAATACCAGAACATACTTTAACGTTATGAAATGCAATTTAAATTGATAATTATTTAATTAAAACAAAAAAAAATAAATTTGCGTATATATTTTTTGGAACTCAAGGTGAGGGGATTTATAAGTCGGTTTACCCGACTGAACTTTCTTACTAGTGTTATTGCCAGAGGAAACAGATCAGATTTTGATATCTTCATAGTTGAGTAAAGGACATGGTTCTGAACAAAACTTCATCAGCCGTTGTTACCATAAATCTAGCCAACTTTCGATTACTTGAGGAACGCTGTGAACGTTCGAATACCCAAACTCTTATGTGTAATTTATTTGTTTTATTACGAGTAAAATTTCAAATGCTCCAAACAAAAAGTGCTATGTGTAGATTTTCTCAAAACCTATTAACCACGTCACATATACGCTTTTTGTTATGATATATTGGTGGTAAATAATAAAAAGATAAATTCAAAAATCTGAGATATGTTATATATCGCGATTTGACGAAATGGCACGGTTTTTGTCTCTCCTGAGAACTAGTAAAAAACACATAGGAGTTTTCGTCGGCGCACCGACGTTTTGTGCTTCTAAAATATGGAAAATAATGGAATATTGATTTTAAAACATTCATATCGTTAAAACATGTATGCGCGCAGCTTAAAATTGCCAAATTTAGCAAAAATAGGTATTGAAAATCTGTATGTATATGTAAACAAACGGCTGTGTGTACATAAAATTTTCATTTTCCACCGACAACCTCATTGTGTTTAAACCTCACGGAAATTTGTTTAGCGAGCCCACTACCGACATCAATGAGTTTCGACACTTAGGAATACGGTCGGATATTTCCTTTGTTTGAATGTGGCCGGCCACCGAGTGATTCTAATATCATAGGTTTTTGTTTATGGATAGAAATTATTCATATTCATAATACAAGTTGACATACTATCAAGAAAGTCAGTCTTTATGACTACTCAATGTCCAGTTGAACCCTACAGATATGAACATATTTAAAAAAAATACGGTTTTATGTATTTATTACCCGATTAATGAAAAACTACGTAATTAACTGAAACCGGATATGTTTCTTCAGTTAGGCTCCCTCTAACACCACGATTTATTTCTATATGGTTTCACATTTATGAACACATTTATTCATTCATATACTAAATGTTTTTATTAAGCGCATTCTGTGGTATAATCATTCGCAATTGCATAATTAAGTTATGCGTTTGTATAAATTGTGCTCAATATTCATTTATGTAAATAAATTTGCTAATAAAAAATTCCGAATAACACAAGTTTACATAAATAGACCATGTGGGTTGAGCATGTAAAACACTAAAATCAAAAGAAGAAAATTAAATAATGATGTTTTCAGTGAAATTAAATAAATAACTTAATTTTATAGAATTGTAATTGAAGTTTTAATACTATTTATAAAGATATAAAGCCCCCAAAAAGCAGACAAGAAATGAAAGTAAACCCCAAAAAGCAGTCAAAAAATGAAATTAAGCCCCAAATAAAATTGTTGTTGTTTGATATGTAATTTTTTGGGGCCCATATTCATAAAAACAGTAGGGTGTATTTTCCTGGAGCCCAATTTCATTCCGCCAAGAATTAATACTCACAACCCAAAGATACTCACACCAAGTAATGTTCGGTCTCGTTGAGCATGCTTATGCAGCTCATCGAGTTGTGTGTGCTTAATGCTGGTTCAATTTAAGCCAATTTTTTTAAATTGAAATATATTGCAAAATTTATTATCGAGAGTGCTGAAATATTGTCTATATGTAAATGGTAGCAGTCTACGCGATTGGTCCAAAACTGGGCGGAATCGGACCAATGTGCGTGCCACCGCCCATATAAGCCAAATATTTTTAGCAATTCATGCAAATCTTGTTAGCGAAAGTGCTGACATTTTGCGTACATATATCTGGTAGCAGTCTACGTAATTGGTCCAAAATTGAACGGGATCGGCCAATATTTTAAATTGATATATCTTGCACAATTTGTTAGCGATAATGCTGTAATTTTGTGTTTGAGCGATTTGTTATGTTGCTGTAATTTTGTGTATATTTATTTGGTGATTAGTCCGAAAATGGGCGGGATCGGAAGTCTGAAGTCTGGGGCAACGAAGTGGACTTGGTCCAGCTAGTACCTTAAATAAGTTAACATTTTTTGGACTACAGAAGGTACTTTTCTCGTAGTAGATAAGGGAAGTGTGATACCCTTTCCTACATCACCTACACAAAACAACTAATTCTCTATTATACTATCGGACCCGGCGAACTTCGCCTCGCCCCAATGTAACGCCTTCAGATAAACTCCAGAGTGATAATAAAACACAGATAGTTAAAATTTTAATGCGATTTGTTTAAAAGGAATCGAAATCAGTAGAGAGCGATGTGATAAACAACAAACAACGAAGACAGAAGACAGGCAACGTACAGATGACCGTGCGAAAAACAGGGAAATTCGAGATTAATTCCACAGACTTCCTACGATTTGTCTTGAGATTTATTGATTGTCATCGTAAAAGCCAATCGTACAGGGAACTGAATCCGCTTGAATTGGAATGAAAGATCAGTTGGAATAATCGGAATTCGTGGGATAAGGACTTCCTCTCCTTTGAATTTTCCCTTGATGATCGTCGCCTGAATCACATTGTCCATCAGTTTCATAATGGACAACCGCGAACTATGCACAATTTCGGATGATTCAGATTCCGCAACATGATTATGATCGATTCCACCTTCAGCTGTAAATTATGCGGCGGAGCTCCTGGCACATCAAGCGAGTTCGATTTTACTTTGAATAATAAAATTCATGCTATCGACGTCCTTATTCTTCGCTGCTAATATTGCCCGTTCACTAATCTAATCGAGATTTGGAAACACTTTGGTGATGAGTTCCTCGTTCGACGATGTGAACTCGCAAAAATTTGCCGGGAACAATATCAATGCAGTGGAAACATCAACAGTAATTTGGCCATTGCCAAGCGCCAACAGTTGTTTCGAGAATTCAAGAGCCGATGAGTCGTTCTGCAACGCGACTCTCATGTTTGTGGTCAATTTCAACTTCGTGACATGCCGCCACAAAGACCACGATTTCAGGCATGCATTAATTTCATCGGCAGTAGATTTCGGGATGACGGGAAGCGTTTGACGAAAATCTCCGGAGAGCAATATCATAGACTCACCAAATTGTCTCAAATCACGTCGTAAATCCTTCATCGATCGGTCAACTGCCTCCAGAGCTCGTTTATGAGCCATCGTGCATTCATCCCAAATTATGATTTTGCAATGCCCGCAATCCAATAAGATAACCTTACCTCTTATACTCAATCTTATTATCTGAAAAAATGTTCGAATTGATAAATATCGCGTTGAATTTTAATTGATCGTAATGCTTGTACCGTTTGTCGATGTGATACGCGAAATCAGTGTAACAATACGCAAAACTCGAATGAATTACAGCAAGCAAAATAGCACATACTCGTACATATGTTTAATAGAAAACTTTTTTGTTTAATAGAAAATTAATAAAAAAAAATGGATTCAAAAAGAGAGCAGTAGATAGGAACAGTAGGAATCTCGCAAGAAATAGCAATTTTCGATTTTCCCAATTTTCCGACTTTTCCGGAGGGTTTTCCCAAAATTTTCTTTCGTAACAACCTTCTCCAGGCAAATACGAAGAACTGAAAAAAAATTGAGCCAAATCGGTCCAGCCGTTCTCAATTGATGAATTACTATACATTTTCCACACCATTTTTATATAAATATAGATTTCTCGGAAATTCTTGGTAATCATTCATCCACCCTTTTACTCGACTAAGATTTTGTTACTTATTTCAATAAAGGCATATTTACCATACCATACCAAAACTAACTGAAGACTAGTGTAGGCGGCTGGTTTTCACAATACAAATAGCATTACACAATTAATTATAATACTTAGCCATGATGATCCATCAATGGATGTTATCTGTTTGTCAGCGCCAAACAAATAAAACGCAAATAAAAAATAGTTTTTTTTTATAGAGTCGCTAATTATGAACACATTTACATTAATTATCCAGGATGAAATCGTTATAGATTGACTTTCAAAAGGTTCAATGAACATTCATTCCCACGAAATGCTTTAAAAGTCATTCTAATGGAAAATTTGTTTTTAACATAAAATAAATAATAAATTCATTTATATTTGCTTTAAATAATTCTAACCGAATGAATACAAATGTTTTTCTTAATTGTACTGTGTAGCATTGTACCTTTCAAAAATTCCAATACATCACACTTTGACAAAGAGCTGTCAATAGTAAATTAAATTTTCAAGAAAACTGTCAATCACATGCAGCAAAGAAAAATTCTCCAGTCACCCTTTTTGGCCAATCTTAATATAGGTACACCATTGATTTCCTAGATAAGTACAGCCAAATAAATTAAAAAATAGGTTCATTGTAAAATGTCAGAGTATTTTTTAGATCTCAAAAAACCATAGAAATCAAGAAATATTCGATACTAATTCACATAAATTCATAACTGAAATAGAACGCAAGACGACTATATTCAAATGAAGTTGAGTGTAGCAAATGAATATTTCAGAGGGTTTTAAAAGTTAGTCTATAAAACGGAGCAACAGGAACCGAAAACAGGAACACGCGACTGTTGTTCTCACCCAAACATACAATCAAAAAGCAATACAACCATACACACGCAAAAAACACATACAAACATGTTTACATACGAGTCATTCAATGGCAACTCGAATGGAAAATACTCCGAAACCTGCTATTTGGTTACAAATTTAAGTACAAAAAATATTTTTTTAATATATGTATATGGGAAATGCAAGACAAATCGAGCAGTTCCAAACAAATTTCCGTTTTTATTTTTCCCATTTTTTAGTATACTCGAAGAACCACTTCATGGATTTTTTTATAATTTGTTCGATAACTCATTCAGAAGTTATCGATATTTAAACAAGTAAGAAAAAATATTAGCAAATTTATTTATTTTTTTGTTTTATTTAAATTATTATCAATTTAAATTGCATTTAATAACCTTAAACTCTGTACTGTTATTAAAGTTAAAATCTGTTTACGTTTGTGTGAGAGGTACAAAAAGGGGCGTCCCAATAACGGTCATTTTGCTCCGGACGCTAGGTACTATAAAAGCATTACACTGTACAAAATTTCATGTATTTGTATGCACTGGTATTAAAATTAAAAGCTGTAAACTTTTGGCACAAAAAGTTCCATTTGTGTGGTAGGTACCAAAAGGGAGGGACAATTACGGCCATTTTTCTCTGGACTCTAGATACTAAAATAGCTTTACACTGTACAAAATTTCAAGTCTTTGTATGCACTGGTAATAAAGTTATAAGCTATTAACTTTTGGTTCAAAATTGTCCATTTTGTCCAAAAGGGTCGTGGCAACTTCGCCCATTTTTCTCGAGTTAATAGTGACTAATAAACTAATACTATGTGTAGAATTTCAGAGGATTCAAATAAGTAGTATAGAAGTTATTAAATAATCAATATTTCACTAAATGTTAACCCTTTGTGGGTGAGGTACTAGAAGGAGTGAACTAATATGGCCCATCTTCGAACTTAGCCGGAGATAGATGAAAATATTATCACATTGAAGTCAATCAGTAACTCCTTTCGAGAGTTATCGTGCGCACCAGTCAGCAGACAGACAGACGGACGGACATTGCTCATTCGACTTAAAATTACCCAAAACGAATATCCGCCGAACATACTTAGGGTCTTATGTCACTTCTTCGATGTGTTACGCTTTTGGTTCGTAGCAAATGATATATACCCTCCTCTCTAAGGTGAGGGGATAATTACAATATCATGTTGAAATAATGGCAATAAGGAAAGTCGCCAAGTGGCTTAGTCACAACTTAGTGGCCAACACTGGTGTCGTCATTTACCCCTACAGCCAGGACGCCATTAGATCACTGGAGGCTACATCCGTAAAATCCTAACAGCCGCAGATCTTTAAAAGAGGTGACTGAGCATATACCTCACATGGGTTCCTGGACATAGGGATGACCCGGGGAACTACAAAGTCGATAAACTTTTAAGGGACGATAAACCTAAATGGGACCACATTACAAATTCTCGATGAATTAGCATATATTGCTGCGCCACTGTTCACATGCAAGCTCTGGCTAAGGCAAGAGACAGTCCAATGAGAGATGGACATATATCGACACCTATAGGGTAGCTAGACAAATCTGACCAAAACTCGACCTAAGAAGGACAATCTCCTCGCACTAGAGAGGAAAATACTGTCTACTTTAGAGTCAGGACATTGCCTGTTCGTCGAAAACGCCAGGAGGTTGGTAATTGAGACCAATGTCTTCTGCAGAAGCTGTAGATATGAGGAGGAAGTGGAGATCATTACTGTACCGCAGTGAGTAAACGACTGGCGTCGGCCTTTCTAGGAGTCTGGCAGATCTTGCCGGCACCGATGTTCGTATAATTGATAACTTTATTTATCAAACAGGTTGATTCCGATGAGGGGCAACTGATCCCGTAGTATCACTAGGTAACTCCATTGGTTTAAGTGAGCTCGTAACTCCGACTGCCACCTAAACCTAACCTACGTCTAAACATTAGAGATACAAGAATAAACTACTTCACAAATATATTCCTCATAACGAGTTCGCAGAAGATATCCGTGTACAATTTTTTACAAAAATTAATTAATAATAATAATATGATTTTGGCTATTTATTGAAACACATTTCGAAGAAAATCACCAACTGATGTAATCAAATTCATCATTGGGCGACCCAGTCCTTTAGACGATTGGAAATTTGGATCATTTACCCCAAGATAATATTCATGATTTTATTGCACATTGTAATGATAAGCAAGGAATCAATTTACGCAAATATTCGATTTAACGTCCCACATATTTTTCTTTGTCTTTTTTGTAACTGTAAGCAAGTCGTTAAAATTTTTTCCGATTTTTAATAGAATAGCTCATATATCTATTGTTGAGAATACATCACCGGGATATGTATCTTCCCACACACACCTACACATACTTGTATGTAAAAGGGCTTCAGTTCAGGATGTAAAAAAATGCTCATTCAATTCTCCAATTGATTTTATTTTATTGTGATAAAAGGATGCCGGTTTATTTTTCCGTTATCCAGAAAACCTGTAGCTACGAAGGTGAATGGGTGTATCAGAGTGTTCAACGAACCATAGGAACATTCTGCTTTAAAGGTGAATTTAATTTATATTCCCAGGTCCTCCATGCCAAGGACTATAAATAGTTTATCATCTCTATGCGATGGCATTGAAATGATTTAGGTCACATTTACGTAAAAAGTTTTATAAATTTTTAAACAATTCTCTCATAGAGGAAATTAAAATGTCGAAATGAAGAGGACCTATGTTACGATGAACAACGATAAACTTTCTCAGAATAATGTGTTTAATAAAATATTTATATAAAACTTTGCATTTAAAATGCGATTTTCTATAATGTCTTCTAATCCAATGTTAAGGACATTATGGTCAAGTTCTGTTGGTGGTATACCCGTATGCATATATATACGAAAAGATCAAATAATTTTGTTTATTAAATAAACATCCTAAATAGGGCACTGAAATCGATATATCCAACTATAAAATGGATAGATAGATATATCCAACTATAAAATGGATATTAGCGATTCCGTTCGTCTGTCTGGTGGTATTTTATCCCATTCTCGGCAAAGATCAATCGTTAAAACTTTGTCTAGAATGTATCATATCGAAAAATCTATTTTGTTTTAGTTCCGGGGATATAAATATTCCTATTTCTTTTTTGGAACTCTCAAAGCCGAATAATATTTTCTACTAGCTGAGCCCGGTGCGCTTCGCTGCCCATGTCAAAATTCGCGCTGTAGAAACTGTATTTTATATCCGATCAGTACGAAATTCGGCAGAAAGAGGTTTGTTATTACATGAAGGAATACTGCCAAATTCGGAGAAAATCGGTTCAGATTTAGATATAGTCCCCATATATATGTTACCCCCGATTTGAAATTCAAGCGCTGTAGAAACTGTATTTTATATCCGATCAGTAAGAAATTCGGCAGAAAGAGGTTTCTTATTACATGAAGGAATGCCGCAAAATTCGGAGAAAATCAGTTCAGATTTAGATATAGCAACCATATATATATGTTACCCCCAATTTGACATGTAACCGCTGTAGATACTGTGTTTTATATCCGATCAGTACGAAATTCGACAGAAACAGGTTTCTATTTTACATGAATGAGTATTCTAGGAAAATCGATTCAGATTTATATATAACCTCCATATATATGTTCCTCCAGATTTGGTTACAAAGCGCTATAGAAGTTGTACTTTACTTCCGATCATTACAAAGTTCTCCAGAAAGATTTTTCTCAATTTAGGAACGAATATTGCTTAATTTTGCGATTATCGGTTCAAAATACATTTACCAATTATTCCAAATTATTATCGCAATGACCCTTATCGCATTGTTAGGGAGGTGTAGGGTATTATATAGTCGGCCCCGCCCGACTTTCTGCCTTTCCTTACTGGTATTAGTAATAAATTCACTGAATGAAAAAATACCGAATTCAGTGGAAAGTCCAGAAAATAGAAATGTATACTTATAAAATTTCCAAATTCTTGTTTCATTGATATTGCATCACATTATCATATTGCGATTGTATTGGAGTGAGCAGCTGTAATTATCGCATACCGAGCATTTTTGTTCATGTATTTCCTATATAATACTTGCAAGATATATCAAAATATGGGCTGGGCCACGCCCACTGGTCCTATTCCGCCCATTTGAAAGCCAATCACGTAGACTGCTACCAGATACATATACGCAAAATTTCAACACTCTCGCTAACAAAATGAGCAAGATAATTCAATTTCAAAATTTGGCTTATATGGGCGGTGGCCCGCCCATTGGTCAGATCCCGCCAATTTTTGGACCAATCACGTGGACTGTCACCAGATACATATCTACAACATGACAGAACTCTAGATAAAAAATTGTGTAAGTTATATCAATTTCAAAATTTGGCTTATAAGGGCGGGGCCACGCCCATTGGTCCGATCCCGCCCATTTTCTGACCAATTACGTAGAATGCCACCAGATACATATACACAACATTGCAGCACTCCCGATAGCAAATTGTGCAAGATATAAAAATTTCAAAATTTGGTCATTGTGGGCGGGGCCACGCCTATTGGTCCGAACCCGCCCATTTTTGGACCAATCACGTAGACTGCCACCGTTTACATATACACAAAATTCCAGCACTCTCGCTAACAAATTGTGCAAAATATCTCAATTTCAAAATTTGGCTTATATGGGCGGGGCCACGCCCATTGGTCCGGTCCCGCCCATTTTTTCACCAATTACGTAGAATGCCACCAGATACATATACGCAACATTGCAGCACTCCCGCTAGCAAATTGTGCAAGATATCAAAATTTTGTCTATGTGGGCGGGGCCACGCCCATTGGTCCGATCCCGCCCATTTTTGGACCAATCACGTAGACTGCCACCGTTTACATATACACAAAATTCCAGCACTCTCGCTAACAAATTGTGCAAAATATCTCAATTTCAAAATTTGGCTTATATGGGCGGGGCCACGCCCATTGGTCCGATTCCGCCCATTTTTGGAAAATTCACATAATCTGCCATTAAATGCATACAAACAAAATTTCAGCACTATACCTATAATAGGAGCAGAAATATCGGATTTTTAACCTGCGATTTGTATGGGAGGTACCACGCCCCTTTGTCCAATTAATTTTTTTTTCTATATAAACAATCTCGTGAAAATTTAGAATCGAATAAAAAAAAATCATCCAAATCGCTCCAGCCGTTCTGACGTGATGCCATTACACAGATGGACCGTTTCATTTTTATATATATAGATATATATAAATAGATAGATAGATATATATAGATAGATAGATATAAAGATCACATCTAGATGACTCAATGTGTTGATACATTAAAATTAAATGAAACGAAATCTCTTGATTTTAAGAATGTTTAAGTCAGTCGAATATCTCAATATCTATCACAAGCCTTCCCAGTGCAAAAATGGTCCATAATAGTTAATATTTTCACATACAGAGGGCGCCAACTTTAAGATTGGTATCTTTAAAATTATACACCGGGGAAAAATACATTTTGCTGCTCCTTCTAACCTTTCTAAGGAACTTTTTATCCCTTCACCTTAGAGAGGAGGGTATATATCATTTGCTACGAGCCACTAAGTGTAACACATCGAAGGACCCTAAGTTTGTTCGGCGGAAATCCGTTTTGGGTCATTTTAAGTCATTTGAGCAATGTATGTCCGTCTGTCTGACTGTCTGTGTGTCTGTCTGTCTGCTGGCTGGTGCGCACGATAACTCTCGAAAGGAGTAACCTATTGACAACAAATTTGGTATGCGGTAATATTTTTCTCTATCTCCGGCTAAGTTCGAAGATGGGCCATATTGGTCTACTCCTTCAAGTATCTATTACGGATATAACAGATGGTATGGTTAAAGAAGTGATAAAAAGTTTCTCTCCCTTTAAGGCTGCGGGACCGGATAGAATATTTCCAGCACTTCTGCAGAATGAGGTGGATCTGGTATCAACTCATCTGGCTGGAGTGATCACTGCATGCCTAACCCATTCGTACACCCCAAAAAACTGGCAGGAATCAAGGGTGGTCTTCATACCAAAGCCTGGCAAGGCGAGTTATACGACCCCAAAGGCTTATCGACCCATTAGCCTTACTTCTTTCCTGTTAAAAACAATGGAGCGAATAATTGATAACATGGTCAAAGGTAAAATAGCGGATGACAGGCTAAAATTCAAACAACACGCCTGTGTCAAAGGAAGATCAGTGGAAACAGCTCTGCATGAGGTAGTGCACCACATAGAAGAGTCCTTCAGTAAAGAAATGTATACACTTGCTGTTTGCATAGACATTGAGGGCGCATTTAACAATGTACAGACCGATACACTTATCCAGACCTTAGACGAGTTTCAGGTTGACCGGGCGCTGAAAAACTGGTTCAACAATATGCTAAAGAATAGGTGGATTATTTGTGGGTCATATGACGTAAAAATTAGAGACAAGGTAAATCGTGGTATACCTCAGGGGGGCATTTTATCGCCTCTTCTATTGGTTACGACGATACACAGTCTCCTAAAAGCCCTCACCAATGAAGGACTTAAACCAGTCTGTTATGCAGACGACGTTGTAATACTTCTAAGGGGTTTTCATCCAAATCTATTATGCAGAAGAGCTAAAGAGGCACTTAACATAGCATAAAACTGGGCACAACCAAGGGGATTAAATGTTAACCCAGACAAAACAGAAATATGTCTATTTACAAGGAAAACGAAGATCCCAAGTTTTACCCCGCCTCGATTCCTGAATAAGACAATTGCTATAACTAAAAAGGTAAAATACTTGGGAGTAATCTTGGATCAGAAACTGTACTGGAAAGATCATCTTGAAGAAAGAGTTACAAAGGCACACAGATGTTGGTCGTTGTGCAGAAGAGCTATAGGTTTAAAATGGGGACTACGTCCAAATATGACTCACTGGCTTTACATGAGCGTGATCAGACCAATAATCACCTACGCATGTGTATTGTGGTGGACATCAATGGACAAGAAGTGCAACGTAATACCTTTGCAAAAAATTCAACGTATGTGCTGTCTAGGCATAAGCGGGGCATTTAGAACTGCACCAACAACAGCGTTGGAGACTATACTGCACATCCAACCAATAGACATCCGTATAAAGTATGAGGCAACCCTCACAGCAAGACGTCTACAAGTGATGGGTGAATGGATAAATCAAGACCACAAGTCGTACCATCAGAAGATTTTAGAATATCTAGTTGGTCACATTCAAACGCCAGAAATCTCGGACCGCATTCCTGAAGTGCGGCTTACAGCTACCTGTGATACGTTTGTGCCAGACAGACGCTCCTGGGAAAATGGATCTTTGGTCCATGTGCCAGTGGGAACCAGCTGCTACACGGATGGGTCCAAGCGAGGAGGAAGGACGGGTCTGGGACTTTTTATTGATGAACCAAAAGTCGAACTTCATTTCCGCCTCCCTGACCATAACACGGTTTTTCAAGCAGAAGTTCCAGCAATCACGGAGTGTGTGAACTGGCTCAGTAACACGACAAAGCCTAAATATGCCAACATCTTCACAGATAGCCAAATGGCGATTAAAGCAATAACATCGGAAAGGGTCAAATCCAGAACTGTGTTGGACTGTAAAAGAACGGTAAATGATTACTCAGCCAATGGTCAATTGCGTATTTGCTGGGTACCAGGACACTACGGAGTGATTGGAAATGAACGGGCAAACAGCTTGGCTTCAAAGGGCAGAGAACTTCGAGTAATAAACTTGGAAAATTGGAAACCCTTCGAAGCCACGAAGGATGAGTTGAAGCACTGGGCAGAGATGGCTCACAAAACTATGTGGAATAGCGCAACAGTAGGAGCAACTGCAAAGATACTGTGGGGTGACCCAAATGAAAAGAAAACAAGAAGTCTTCTGAAACTAAACAAGATCGATATTAATAAGATGATGAGTGTTCTAACGGGACACTCAAGCTTACCAGCACATCTTCATCGCATAGGACTAGCAGAAAACGACGAATTCAGGGCATGCAGAGGAAACATCGAAACTATGGAACATTTTATGTGTCACTGCCCGGCTTTCACACATGCAAGATCCCAACATTTCGGGTCCGACATATTACAAGACTTGACTCATCTCAGAGAATATGACTGGAAGATACTGAGAAAATTCGTGTTCTGTAACTCGTGAGGTATAAAAAGATCATAAATAAGGAGCGCACAACAGGCCGAACCACTGGCTAAAGTGTACGAGTATGTCCATGGACATGAGACGTTTAATCGTCTCCTCTCTTCAACCTAACCTAACCTACATACTACTTACTCGAATCTTCTGAAATTTTACACATAGTATTAGTTTGTTAGTCGCTAACACGTCAAGAAAAATGGGCGAAGTGACAACTCCCTTTTTGGAACCTTTTGGAACACAACTGGACCATTTTTCACCAAAAGTTAACTGCTAGTGGCTTTAATATCAGTTCATACAAATACTTGAAATTGTGTACAGTGTAATGCTTTTATAGTACCTAGAGTCCAGAGAAAAGAGACCGTTATTGCTTTGCCCCTTTTAGTACCTCCCACACAAATGGACCATTTTGTACCAAATGTAAACAGATTGTAACTTTAACGCCATTACATACTTTTAAGTTATTAAATGAAATTAAAATGATAATAATTTAATTAAAACCAAAAAAATATATTTACGAATATTTTTTTGGGACGCAAGGTGTTGGGTTTCATATGTCGGTGTACCCGACTGAACTTTCTTACTTGTTGTTTTATTCATTAGTCTAATATTTTTATTTGGGGGGATAAAGAAACAGTGATGGGAACATACAGCTTAGACTTACCCACTGTTCTCATTGAACATGGTACTCGCTGTTTCGTTAACTAGGGTCAGTCGACCGAAAAAGTCGGTATAACCTTGGCTTATTAACATCAACACTGTGGAAACACTGTTGATTCGGCAGCCCCATCAGCCACCATCTTGTTGGAACCACATATCTTCCAGGTCCATATCCTCAATTTCTGGCCACAAGAAATCCGTTATCATCTCGCGATAGCGAACACCACACACGGTAACTGCATGGCCGACCTCATTTTCGAAGAAGTACAGCCCGATGACGCCGTAAACCCAGCCCATAAACCGCACGTTTTTATATCTCCTACAGACCCGGTAGGCTAAAATTTGCGCACAATGCTCCCGATTGTGGATACATTTCGTCGATTATGCTGATTAAAAAATCACGAAGTGCTCGAAATGCATTTTGATTAGAAAGTCCATTTTCGTAAAAGGTTGATGCGCTGCTCAATTCTGTACCTTTCCATGGCGGAATTTATCAAACACTGAAACAAAGAAATGTCAAACTTAATTTGACATTTCTTTGTTTCAGTGTTCAGCGAAAAAACTTGACTTTAAGGTGTGACTCACAATTAACATCACTTATTATGGTTGCTTTATTTGTAACCTACTCTTTATTTGTAACCTACTCGTTTAGAAATACCTCCAGTTGCGTTTGCCAAGAGTTATTTAAGCATAGATATCTGCATTCTTTTGAAGTAGAAGTAGAACTGCGCCAAGACATTAATTCTTGATTGCATTTTTTCCTCCCGGAATATAATGTAGTATATTTTTGTCTGGATTTTCTAATGGAGAACTCAATTCCAAAAACCCGCAAAAGTAAGCGAGTCTAAAAATAGCACTGTCAAATTGTCAGCATAATTCCAAAAAATCGAGGCTATCGACAAAATTAGGTTCCCTTAAATACAAAGTAGAAACGACGTTTTGGCAGCCAACATTACTCATGTTATTCGCGAGATACCAGTCACTATGCTCGAACGAGTCGTCCAAATTGGAACTTCCGAATGGACCACCTCAGACCTAACCATGGTCAAATATGGCAAATTTGTAAACTATCTATCATCGATCAGTCAATAATTTTAGTAAAGATTTGTAAAAATTATTGAACTTTTTCGCGAACAGACTTTCTATTTCAAAATATAGGTAATGGTTGATTTTTTGTTAACTTCCTTTTTGGCAACACATTTTTAACACATGTAACTGTCAAACATGTTCAGTTTGGTTTAAAATTTAGCCATGAATCGACTTACAAACGAACAACGCTTGCAGATCATTGAAAGTAATTGATCGTTCGGCCAATTCGGCCAGAAGATACGAGGAATTTTCTTCAAGCATTTGTTGCGAAACGTTTGTAGTATTCTTCAGAAATGTTGAGTAGAGCTCAGCCATACAGAAGTATTGATTTGACGCTACAGTCAAAGATTTTTAATTTTGCGTTGGTCGAGATGTTGTTTGCACGCCATATTCTGTGCAAGGAGTGAAATGCATTTCGGGCTTTGTTTATTCGGTCCGTCTTTACTGATGGTGCTGCCCAGATATGATAAGACGTCTACATCGTCGATTATCTGCTCCTCCACTGTGAGTGATGAAGTGTTGGTAGTGTCAATACGCATTAATTTAGTTTTCTTTGCGTTGATTTTTAGTCCAACTTTGTTGGCGTTTGTTGATAGGGCGTGCAGTTTCTTTTGGATATCCTCAAAACGTTGAGCGAAAAGACAAATATCGTCTGCATAATCGATGTCGTATAGGAGTTCTCCCATGTTCCAGCGGATGCCATATGGTGCTTCGACGTTTTTTTTGCTGGATCACACAGTCTAAAAGCAGTAAGAATAGTGTGGAAGACAGAACTCAGCCCTTTTAAACGCCTGCGTTGGTCTCGAAGGGTGCACACATTCATCTCCTTTGTAACGAACTCTGCATTTTGCACCTGTATAATGTTCGCGGATTATGTTTATAATTTTCGGATTTTGGGATAAATGCATACGTGAACAAATAAATTGCTATATTAAGTTTTTAAGTTTAAGTTTTTCAGCAATCCTATGTTCGTTTTTTAGAAATTTTTAATGTTTGTAAAAATACCTCATAATTTAAATCGAATAATCTTGGATAACAATAAATTGCTTACTTGAAGGATTGGCAATAAATGCTGAGTTGGAATACTCAGAAATTTAAAATGAACCCCTAAAATAGAAGTCAAAGCAGCAGATGGTATTTTTAACTGGGAGGAATAATTCGAAATGAAGGAAAAATTAAAACTGAAATTAGAAAAATTCAGCGAAGTTTTTAAAATGTTTTTGATTTTTTTGATAAGTTTTTTTCGTTTTGAAATTTTTTCGTGTTGAAATAAGATAATAATTCTTATTCGTTTGGAAGAAGCTATGCCTCTTATAGCTGGATATTTGAACGAACAATCTCAGCTAAACCTCGCTGTATGACCGGAGTAGCATCCGTGAAATAGCTATGCGACGAGCTGAGCTGCCAAGTAATTGTATTTGCTTTACCGTTTTTAAAAAACTTTGCATTCTATAATACATAATAGAGGCAAATTTTCAATTGCAGAAATCTCGGTAACTATACGAGATAAGTCTTAGCTGTAAAAAGTTTTTTGTAGACCTCAGTTAGTAGAACACACACAAAAAATAGATACGAGCGCCCCAGTAGGTGAGTTGGTAGCGAGCTCGCCTATGAGTTTGGGGGTCGTGGGTTCGATTCCCACCAGAGGCTCTGGTCTGTCGCAACAAACTGAAAAAGCAACATGGTCTTTGTCACCCGGCTTCTCCCTGGACCGTAAAATTAGAATATAAATTTACTTTGTATTGTAATTCATATAAATAAATAAAAAATAGATACAAGAGTTACACTCGCTTCAACATTTTCTTCACCCGATGTGGCCAACTTAACTTAACTTCTCTAACACCTCTTCATCTACCATGCCAGGTTTGGTCGCAATCGGTTGTTGGTTAAGAAACGGTCGAAGTATTTCCCCTTTTTGAATTCGTACCACTGTGCAGTGTTTTGCAAAAACAGACGAAAATTGTCAGACTAGTCTTGATATTTCGTCAATGAGTTTTACAAATATTGAGTCTCCCAAAAATATTTTACTGTTTTGGACTTGTGAGAGTGCGACAAATATTCTGTGAAAGAAAATCGGAAATTTTTTCTACAACAATAGTTTCAAAAAAAATTCCAAAAATTTATTTTTAAAAAATTTCCAAAAAAAAATGGAATTTTTAAAACAAAGTAAACTTTGCAAAAATCAGTTCAGCCGTTCGAGAGCAATTAAAAATTCCGTAAAACACAAAAACAATTTTTTTAATTTTTTCAAAAATGAAAATGCCCATAAAATTTGCTCAAAAAATTTTTTTAAAAAAGGTGATAGCGAGATCTTAGTTTACCCTTTTATAACTGCTTATAAACATTTTAGCCAAAAATAAACTACATATGTCGATATTAAATATTTGGCCCATATGCATTCAAAATAAATTACATTAATTTTCAAAAAAAATGATTTGCTTAGTAATATAAAGTGTCCGCCATCTAACGTTTTTTTTCAACTAGTGCTTATTTCGTGAATGGTAACACTTAGCTCATGTCTGATTTGACAGATAATTAGTTTTATCCTTCCGCTGAACGAATATGGTTCTGTATACGCTTGAACAACGCTGGGAGCGATCGACTTACAGAAGATGCCGATTTTGCCAAAAAAAAATCATCTTTTCAGATGAAACTCATTTCGATCTTGGCGGGTATGTAAACAAGCAAAATTGTCGCATTTGGGGCACAGAAAACCCGCACGCATACGTTGAAAAGCCGATACACCCAAAACGAGTCACTGTTTGGTGCGGATTTTGGTCCAGAGGCATAATTGGGCCATTTTTATTCGAAAATGAGCAAGTGGCCGTTACAGTCAATAGCGATCGTTATCGGGCCATGTTGAACGAATTTTTGTTCACAAAAATTGAAGAAGAGGATATTGGCAACATTTGGTTTCAATAGGACGGCGCTACGTGCCACACAGCCGAAGCTACACTCGATGTTTTGCGCGATGTTTTCAAAAAAAAAGGTATTTGGCGGACCCTTTATAATGTTTAACAATTTGTGTTTCAAATAAATTTTCTTTCGATTCAAACATATCAAAAAAGTCAATTTTGCCCCGTGTACTTATATAGAGGTCCATCTCAATCTAGTACCTCATCATTACAACGCATCCACCTGAAGTGATCACATTTTTTTGCCTTCATACCACTTAATTGAAATACAAATTACAAATTATGCTGTGCAAAACTTTTTTCATTCAAAATTACATTGCCTACATTTTACAAAAGTCTAATCATTTTTTTTGCATGTGTGAGGTGCTACCTTGAGGTTGTGTTCTACTCCTCACCCAAAACTATCATTTGGAAAAATAAACTATAAACCGCATGTGAAAGTGTTCCTAATTTAATTCCAAGTCACTAAGAAAATATATTCAATATTCTTCTTCGAGTAACATTTCAAGCTGTCAGCCTTCTTCTTCAATCAATCCATCACAAATTAACGTTTCTATTTCTGTTTCCCTACAAAAATGTTAGACCTTTTTTCTAACACTCTCCCCGTTTTGCCATTTCTTTTCTCATTAAAAATCAATGGGTCTTTTTGCGATCTTTGCCCCAATCAATATACATTGCGCCCCGAACAAACAGTTTGACAAATTACAACGGGTTTTGTGGCAGCAAAAAGAGACCCATAACTTTTATTATGGCAAAACCTGTCAAACATTTCACACGAAGACCCAAACTTTACCCAACACCTTTGGCGAAAAGTGCTGTGTTTCCCAGAAAAAGAGGAAATAATCCCCATTTGTATTTATGGGATATTTTTGATTGGCATTGAATTTGAGTGTCTGCTATGTCGTCCATCCAGGACTAAACAAAAAGCTATCAAATCGTTTTCAACCTAGCTCACTCCCTTCCTTCCAAATGCTGTCCGGTGTTGTCGTGTGGTCAAAGTTAAACACAACTTTCAATTGGTCAGTAGTGTCAAAGTAGACAAAATAGCATCATTTTTCTCAGTATCCAATTTCAGTTACTCTTGGGGGAGGGGTGGGTTGTGTGTTTTTTGAAATGGTGTTAAAGGCTGTTTGAACTGAGGTTTGCGGCGTATTCGGGTGAATGTGCTTTGATGGGTTTTACTCGCACATTCTTTCATATTTCAATCTCAATTTTAGATCATAACCCAGAAAATGTTGGGGTTCTGGTTACATTTGATATTTACCTTTACAAATGATTTGGTATTTATGATGACATTTTGTGAAATTGTCATAACTTCTTGTTTTATTTTTCACACATTTACAAAGCTAACCTAAGGTTTTGGTTTGTTGACCAAAGATAAAATTCATTCAGTTTTATTGAAATGATGTGTATGAAGTCATAAACCTTTTTAAGGGATTTTTTGTTTGTTAATTTCGTATAGAAGGATGAAAGACACTGAAACATACAGCCCATGGGATAGGATTATATGTGGAATAGTACATCGGAAAAATCACACTATGCAACAACATTTTTTTCGAAGGACTGTGCATAACATTTTCTGGTGTAATATGGTGTCTTAACGATGAAAAAATATGAAAAAACCAGTAAGTAAAGGCTAAAGTCGGGCGGTGCCGACTATATAATACCCTACACCACTCTCGTAATATTGAATAACTCTGATATATAAATTTTGTAATTCATGTATAAATTGTTTACATAAATTTACTTTTGGGACATTTTATACTTAAATAATACCCTGTACCACAGTGTAGTGTAGGGTATAAAAACGATTGGATCTAAAGGGCCAAATCGGACGAAACATATATAAGGGAGCTATAGCTAAATCTTAACCAATTTTCTTCAAATTCGGTAATGTTGGTTCATGGATCAAGAAACTCTACCATTCTAAATTTCAAAACGATTGGATGTAAAATACAGCTTTTATAGGACTAAATGGCCAAATCGGACGAAACATATATATGTGAGCTATAGCTAAATCTTAACCGATTTTCTTCAAATTCGGCAATGTTGGTTCATGGATCGAGAAACTCTACCATTCTAAATTTCAAAACGATTGAATGTAAAATACAGCTTCTATAGAAATAAAGGGCCAAATCGGACGAAACATATATATGGGAGCTATAGCTACATCCTAACCGATTTTCTTGAAATTCGGTAGTGTTGGTTCATGGATCAAGAAACTCTACCATTCTAAATTTCAAAACGATTGGATGTAAAATACAGCTTCTATAGAAATAAAGGGCCAAATCGGACGAAACATATATATGGGAGCTATAGCTTAATCTTAACCGATTTTCTTCAAATTCGGTAGTGTTGGTTCATGGATCAAGAAACTCTACCATTCTAAATTTCAAAATGATTGGATGTAAAAAACAGCTTCTATAGGACTAAAGAGCAAAATCGGACGAAACTTATATATGGGAGCTATAGCTAAATCTTAACCGATATTCTTCAAATTCGGTAGTGTTGGTTCATGGATCATGAACCTCTACCATTCTAAATTTCAAAACGATTGGATGCAAAATACAGCTTCTATAGGACTAAAGGGCCAAATCGGACGAAAGATATATATGGAAGCTATATCTAAATCTGAACCGATTTCAACCAAATTCAATAGGGATCTTAACAGCTGCGAAATACTCTAAACTGCAAAATTTCAGAACGATCGGAGTGAAATTGCGACCTGTAGTCGACGAACAACTTTACATGGACAGACGGACGGACGGACGGACATGGTTAAATCGACTCAGCTAGTGATTCTGAGTCGACCCGATCGGTGGGTCTAACTGTGTTATTTTCAGGTGTTACAAACATCTGCCGTGAAACAAACTTATAATACCCTGCACCACAGTGTGGTGTAGGGTATAAATACTATTTGAGCGTTTTTGCAAATTTGCCATTTTCGCGGGAAATGGCCTCATTGTCGGACTTTTCTGTTTTATATTTTCCGGCGGATATACTCAATACATTACGCTATTATTTGGCATGCAAATCAATAATAATAATTTCATGCAACTGGTGAAGCATGATTTGCAAAATGGATTCATTTTCGCGAATATCGGAATTTTGCTCACAAATTTGCCTATTAAACTATTTTCTCCATCTGGTTCTAAACAATTTTTAGTCCTAAAATAAGCCCACTTTATTTATCAATTAAGCGGTAAAAAAAAATATTTTTGTACTCTTGATACGGACATTCACTTTTCCATATTGGAACCAGAATATTTATTGAAATTATTCCGCGAAAATAAAATTTTTGCAAAACTATCCAATTTTTTTTCATCAAAAAATAATTTAAGGCTGTTTTCAAAAAAATTGTTCTCAGTTATGAGAACTACAGAAGTTTAGTAACTGTAGTTAAAACAATTACAAAAAAAATATTTTTTTCAAAAAATCGAAAGAATTGTTTGTTCCAATTTTTTAAATAAAATAACGTCTATTTGAAAAAATCTACGGATAAATGTAGATATTACAGCACTTTCAGTAGATATAAGAGAATTTCAACAAAATCCGGTTTTTATTGTGAACAAGGGTATATATCAGATTCTGCGGACCAAATCTAACACATAGAAGGAGTGAATATTTTGAGGAAATCCGTATTGGGCCATTTTAAGTCTGTCTGTCTGTCCGGTTTGTGCGCACGATAACTTTCGATGGGATTAACCGATTGACTTTAAATTTCGAACGTGTCAATATGTATACCCTACATCACACTGTGGTACAGGGTATTATAACTTTGTGCATTTGTTTGTAACACCCAAAAGGAGAAGAAATAAACCAATCGTTTATTACACCGATCGACTCAGAATCACTTTCTGAGTTGATTCAGCTATGTCCGTCCGTCGGTGCATATATTGATGTAATCAACGTACAAACGCAATTATGGTCCGATCTCAACGAAACTTTGCGCATACCTTTCTTTTGGACGATCCATTTTAACATTGGTTGAAATCGGTTTAGATTTACATATGGGTAAGAATATTTAATATCGACCTATGTAAAGGGTTTTCCAAAAAGAGGTGTTATTTTGGTATTCAAAGAAAAATTAATTTTTTTGAGATAAGTGATCGGATGTTCATTTCATAATAAATCGGAATAATGAAAAACAACATCAGCCAAATGGCCACCACGACCACGTTTACAGGACCATATCCTTTCCATGAAATTTTCGATAACCAAATCGCAAAGTGGCTGCCCTATGTCCTCTATAGCCTCACGAATTCTATATTTGAGGTCTTGATTCGACGCTGGGCTGTTGGCGTAGACCTTATCTTTCACGTGGCCCCAATGGAAGAAGTCGAAAGGTGTTAAATCACAAGATCTCAGTGGCCAATTGTAATCACCTCTTCGAGAGATAACACGGTCCGGAAACTTTTCCCGTAACAGAGCAATGGTTTCGTTGCTTGTGTGGCACGTAGCACCGTCTTGTTAAAATAAACGTTGTCCAGATTAAAACCATCCAACTCCGACCACAAAAAATCATTAATCATCTCTCGATAGCGCAATCCATTCACCGTAACTGTTGATCCAACCTCATTTTCGAAAAAGTAATGTCCAATGACCCCGCCGGACCATAAACCGCACCATACAGTCACACGTTGAGGATGGAGAGGCTTCTCAACAATAACTCTTGTGTTTTCCGAGCCCCAGAAGCGACAATTTTGCTTGTTGGCGTAGCCACTGAGGTGGAAATGGGCCTCATCAGTCAAGATGATTTTGCAATGATTTTGGATTTTTAATAATTTTAATGCGTTGTTGAATCGTGTATCGTTCCATTTTTAGTAGTGGCGTAGTTTCTACTTGTCAAATGTCAAAGAATAAAAGCTTCAAAAGTGACAACAACTAGGTAAAATAAGACCTCGCTATCACAATATTTTTTACGATGTGTGTAATTTCTCTCGAAAGGCTGGACCGAATTTTGCAAAGTTTACTTTGTTTTAGAGAGGACACAATGCGCCATTTTTTGTAAAAAATGTTTCTTTTGGAAATTAAAAAAAATGTTCGAAAATTTTTTTTTTGAAAAAACCCTTGTAAAAAAAAATGCTCCACTCTCGATTTTCTTAAAATTTTCACATAATATTCATCGCACTCTCACAAATCCAGAACAGTAAAAAAAATATTGTGAGACTCAATATTTGTAAAAGTTATGGACGAAATACCAAGCCTAGTCTGTTTTTGCAATACACTGCACAGTGGTACGAATTCAAAAAGGGGAAATAATTCGACCGATTATTAACCAAACAACCGATTGCGACCAAACATAGCATGGTAGATGAAGAGGTGGTAGAGAAGCTAAATGTTGTGTTTGGGCCCCCTATATCAGACAGGGGCGGAGCCAGAGGGTCTCAAAGATGGCCAAGCGCGTGTAACTCGTGTTTCTCTTCCGATTTATAAAAAATAATTGTGTGTGTTCTACTAACTGAGGTCTACAAAAAACTTTTTACACCTAAGAATTATGTCGTATAGTTACCAAGATATCTGCAATTGAAAATCGAATTTTTCATTTTTTCCCTTACCGTGTGCTAGTATTTTGTAAATAGCGGAGCACAATATGCACCGATTTCATCCGTATTAACATGTCTGGATTGGCAGTAATATTTTCTATTGGTTCGATATACCCAATAGTGCAGAAAATATTACCACTTGAAGTTTTACAAAAACGGCGCATTGTGTCCTCTTTAAAACAAAAGTAAAAATAAGTTTGAAAAATCGGTTCAGCCGTTCGAGAGCAATTAAAAATTTCGTAAAACACAATAACACATTTTATTGTTATTACAATAACACAAAAATTACAATGCCTATAAAATTTGTTCAACAATTAAAATGCCTGTAAATTGTTTTCAAAAATTCAAATGCCCATAAATATTTTTCCAAAAAATGTTTGTAAAAAAAATTATAGCGATTTTTTTTTACCTATTTGTAACTGTTTATTTTATTTTTTTTTATTTTATTTTATTTTATTTATTTATTTATTTATATGAATTGCAATACAAAGTAAATTTATATTCTAATTTTAAGTTTTTTTTTTTATTTTATTTTATTTATTTATTTATTTACAAAGACCATATGGCTGAATTTTGCAGCGACAGACTAGAGCCTCTGGTGGGAATCGAACCCACGACCCCCAAACTCATAGGCGAATACGCTACCAACTCGCCTACTGGGGCGCTCTATTTGTAACTGTTTATAAACATTTTAGTATGTACCTCCGATTAGGCATATATGAACGGCATGAGAAACATTTTTTAAACGATCTGTATAAAAATTGACAGAGAGGAGTTTCCTGCTACACTAAGAAAGTCCATATTCACACTTGCAATTCCCCCCCCCCCCAATATCAGTGTTTGTTGGAGAGAGAGACACAGTCGGTTACCGGTTATCCCACAAACACTGCAATTCTGCGGGGGAAAATTGCAAGTGTGAATATGGACAAGCAATACTTAATTTGCGGAAAATCGGTTTAGATGTAGATATAGCCCACATATATGTCTATGTTACCTCCGATTTGATATGTAAGGACTGTAGAAACCTTATTTTATATCAGATCAGTAGGAAATATGGCAGAAAAATGTTGCTTATTACTTGTTACGGATTTATTGTGAATTTAGTTACTTATTTATTGTTAATTACATTTATGTTTATTATTTAATTACTCTGTTGCATTTGTTATAATTATGTATTAGCTGGTCACTCTAATATAATATGACTGCTTCCAATGGCACAATAACAACAACAACGTTATCCATACGACAGGAGCAAGTGTATCTACTGTTCGCCTGTTACCATTGTGTTGTTATTGTTGCTATTCAAAGTCGTCTGTCCGCCTCTGCATTCAAGCAGCATAGAAACAACAGCAGTCGATGAATGTCGCTAGTTCGTTGTTAGTCCCTGTCATCTTCGTTTTGTTTCTATTCTGTTTTCTATGCAGTCAAGGCCAGGCTTTATATGTTCATCGAACTTTTGTTGTTATTGTTTTATCTGCAATTTTGGTGATCGCAGTAAATAATATGCGCTATTCGTTTTTGTGTTGCCCTTTGCATTGTGAAGAATATTATTCTTTTTTTTTAAGTTGTTAAACGAACGTCAAACCTACTTGCCGTCTGCCTTGCTGTCTCGCTGCATAGTTACTTGTCCCTCATTTCGTTTAGTTATAAAAAAGAAGATCAATATTATTCAATAAATTAAAAAAGCAAAAAAAAAAAACATTTAAACTGTTTTAATTAAAATGGGCTCGTTAGAGCAAATAAATTCTCCTACATTACTTGAATGAACACTGCCAAAGTTGGGGAAAATCGGTTCTGATTTAGATATAGCCCTCATATATATGTTACCCCCGAATTGATATGTGAGCGCAGTAGAAACTGTATTTTATATCCCATCTGCAGAAATTCTGCAGGAAGAGGATTCTTGTCACATAAATGAACAATGCCAAATTTGTGGAAAATCGGTTTAGATTTAGATATATTTTTCCCCCATTTTTCACCTTTTTTGCTCAATAACTGGATTACATATACACAAATATGCTGTTTTTTGGAAGTGCCTATTTACAATACCGTAGGGACGTTTCATTTGCTATGGAAAAAAGTGTAACACATCGAAGGAGTGACCTAAGACCCCAAGTATGTTCGGCGGAAATCCGTTTTGGGTCATTTTAAGTCGAATGAGAAATGTCCGTCCGTCTGTCAGCTGGGTTGTGCACACGATAACTCTCGAAAGGAGTAACCGATTGACTTCAAATTTGGTATGTGCTAATATTTTTTGCTATCTCCGGATATGTTCGAAGATGGGCCATATTGGTCCACTCCTTCTAGTACCTCCGCCACAAAGTGTTAAAATGTTGTGAGATATTGATTCTTTAATAATTGCTATACTACTTATTCCAATATTCTAAAATTCCACACATAGTATTAGCTTATTAGTCGCTATCAACTCGAGAAAAATGGGCGAATTTGCCACTCCCCTTTTGGTATCTCCCACACAAATGCACCATTTTTCACAAAAAGTTAACAACTTATAACATTATTACCAGTGTTTAAAAATACTTGAAATTTTGTACAGTGTAATGCTTTTATAGTGTCTATAGCCTTGTGAAAATGGGCGTTGTCACCACGCCCCTTTGTGTACCGCCCACACAAAATGGGAAAATCATACCCAAATTTAATATCTCATAACGTTAATATATAGCAGTGCAAACGCTTATAATTCGGCACAGTGCAATGTATTTAAAGTAACTACTGTTCATCGAAAAATAGGTGTATTTGTTAAACACCTTCTGGTACCTCCCACACAAGTTGACAGAATAATTCGTATAATATTCCATACAACATTACTCACAAAGTGAGGGTATACCTTAGTCGGTTGACCCGACTGAAACGTTCTTACTTGTTATTGATGTGTGTTTTTTCGTAATAATATTTGGCATGTAATAATATTCCGTATGTATTATTTAACACAACAAATATTATATATTTGAGTAGATGTTGGTCTAAACAAATCTTCGTTTCCATCCAATTCTTTTTTTATTTGGGAATAATATTTCCGCAAAAAAATTTTATTTGCATTTAAGTATTCAAAAAAAATTTAGCAATAAGTTTAACTTAATGCAAATTTAATTTTAATTAATTTTTTCCAGTAATTAAATATTTAATAATAATTTTAGAATTGTTCGTAAAATTCCTTTATAATTCCGCTTCGTTTACAAATATAAAATATAAGGTGGCAGAGTTTAAACGGGGCCGTACGAGCTGGCAAGACGTACACCGTAGTGGTCGACCAAATAAGGTGACCACGCCAAACAATTTTAAAAATCCAATCCGTTTTGCTCACAATCAAAACAATGCACCAGTTCATACATCCGCTACTGCGATGACCAAAATCAATGTATTAAAGTTTGAATTGATGCAGCTGACACCTTATTTGCCAGATTTAGCTTCATCGGATTATTTTTTTTCCAAACTTGAAAAAATGATCGACGGAAAAAGATTTGCCAGCAATGAAGAGGTAGAGGTTGCGATTGATGTCTGTTTGCATGAGCTAGACATTTCTTATTATAAAGAGGTTATCGAAGCTCTTGAAAAGCGCAGGATAAAATTGTATCGAGCTAGAAAGAGAGATAATGTTGAGAAATAGAAACAATTTTCCCAAATTTGTTGTGATTCTTTGATAAGTCGGCTAATTTTGGGACCATCCTTGTATGTTATCTCAATTCAAACATATTAAGAACAGTGACTCTTCTCCAGGTTCATCCCAAAATAGGCGTATTTGCCAAGACCCCTCTGGTGGCCCAAAACAAATTGACTGATTCATTCGAAAAGTATACCATAATCCCCCGTAGCGGTCATCTAAATGTTTTCATATTCTTTATGTCAGACAACTTTTATAAGGACTTAGACTGTTGTGGAGCTACTTGGCATTTGTTTCCGGAAGAAGACATTTTGAAATCAAATTTTTTTAATTTGGGTCACTTTGATCGCATTTAGTTTATTTAAGAAAATGAGAAGAATGAACAAATCCCAATAATTACCATATATATTTTATCATACAAGTTAGATATAATATTCCTTTAATACCTTCATTTTGTTTGATGATTTATAATGTTCATTAATCTGCTAAAATATACTAAAACAAGTAAGAAGGTTCAGTCGGGTAAACCGTCTAATGAATCCCCTCACCTTGAGTCTCAAAAAATATTAGTAAATGTATTTATTTTTTTGTTTTATTTAAATTACAGCACACAATTTCAAGTATTTATATGCACTGGTATTAAAGTTATGAGCTGGTAACTTTTGGTACAAAATGGTCCATTTGTGTGGGAGGTACCAAAAGGAACTTGGTAATAAATCGCATTTTCACTGTATTGTAGGTACTATTAAATCGCTACACTGTACAAACTTTTAAGTCTTTGTATGCACAGGTAATAGAGTTAGAAGCCATTAACTTTTGGTTCAAAATTGTCCAGTTTTTTCGTGGTAATAGTGACTACGAAGCTAATACCACAGTATGTAGAATTTCAGAGGATTCAAATAAATAGTATAGAAGTTATTAAATAATCAATATTTCACTAAATGTTAACCCCTTGTGGGGGAGGTACTGGAAGGTGTGGACGAATATGGCCCATCTTCGAACTTAGCCCGAGATAGAACAAAATATTACCTCAAACAAAATTTGAAGTCAATCGGTTACTTCTTTTGATAGTTATCGTGCGCACCAGCCAGCAGACAGACAGACAGTCGGACATTGCTCATTCGACTTAAAATTACCCAAAACGGATATCCGCCGAACATACTTATGGTCTTAGGTCACTCCTCGATGTGGTACACTTTTGGTTCGTAGCAAATGATATATACCCTCCTCTCTAAGGTGAGGGGATAAATATGTTTAATTGAAATCCATGTTGAGATTGGCGGAAAAAAAAGGCAAGACAGGTATTGATATCCCTAGAAGTTAACATTTCTCTTATGATCCTCCCTTTGCATATACTCTAAATTTAAATTGTGTAACTGACTGTCAAAAACCACCCCATTGTCCCTGAGCTAAGCTGGACTTAAACGACAGACGGCGGTTTCGTTACACTGTGTAAAATGCTTTCTATACTAAAGGGTGGTTACATTTTAAGGGCCGATGTTGATTTTGGATAAAACACAAATTATTTAGGAAATTATTGTCATTTTTTTTTATTATAATTATATTGGTATGGTTCAATTATGTATGGAACAAAATATCGGCCAAACAAAAGTCCAACGGTGTCAAATCACATGATCTTGGCGGCCAATTGACATCGCCACGACGAGAGATAACACGGCCATTGAATTTGTTGCGCAAAAGAGCCATTGTTTCGTTAGCTGTGTGACAAGTGGCACCGTCCTGTTGAAACCACATATTGTCCACATCCATATCTTCCAATTCGGGCCATAAAAAGTTCGTTATCATCTCACGATAGCGAACACCATTCACAGTAACTGCCTGACCGGCCTCATTTCGAAGAAGTATGGCCCGATGACGTTGCCAGTCCATAAGCCGCACCAAACGAACTGTGCGAGCATGCACAGGTGTTTTCACATCTCCTTCAGACCCGGTTTATTCAACATCGGCTCTTACAATTTAACCACCCTTTACATTACTCACATAGTGGAGGTATACTGTAGTCGGTTGACTTGACAGCATTAATTTATTTGTTTTGCTATTCAAAAGCGATAAGAGTAAAGCCGATCTACACTATATATTTACTTAACCCTTTTCTAGAATATTTGATTTGCTAAACGTTTTTTTCATTTTCCATTATAATACCTATACCATGGTTTTGTTGTATTGTTCATCCACTAACAACACCAGGAAATAATAATTATTCATAGTAATGTCGAGCTCTATACTCGCATCTTCCCTCTACTTTATTTCCATTAAGAGTGTATGCTGAAAGCCTGAAAAGCAAAGAATCACAATGTTTGCAATTCAAATGTACGACTGCCGAGGCACAGGATGTGGGATGAGAGCGGATGAAGAATGCCATTATTGAACATTTTACTCTTCTCCACCATTCATTCTGTCATTGTTTTTTGTATTGATATCGAGAATCCATTCCCTTGTTCAAGTGATGCATTGTTAATGGACGGGTGGGAGTAAGCGGGTAAGATGAACACTCCGGAAAAATCAATCACTATATCGATTTTGGGATAAACACAATTACCAAATAAAAATCAAAGCGAAACAAACAATAAAACTGGCTCAGATGATAAGAGAACAAACAAAACCATATTCCGAGTATGCATATGAATGTCCATCAAAGGTTTTTCCGCGAGAAATATTTCCATTGAAATCAAGTAAACAAAATGTCAGAGTTATGTTGCAAATGTTTCTGATAGCGGCTGGATGCATGAGGTTGTAATGGGTTATCATTAAGCGCTTCATATCTTTCAATTTAAATAAATATCATCTACTTTAATCGTTTTCTTTGAAAGGCCATCGATGCGATATGTATACAATATAACATCGCATAGTTATTAGAAAATCAATGTTTCAACTAAATTTTAACCCTTTGTGAGGGAGGTAGTTGAAGGAGTGGACCAATATGGCCGATCTTCAAACCGAATATGGAGAAAAATATTACCGCATATCAAATTTTAAGTCAATTGGTTAACGCTTTGGAGAGTTATCGTGCGCACCAGCCAGCAGACAGACAGACGGACATTGCTCAAATGACTTAAAATTACCCAAAACAGATTTCCGCCGAACATACTTAGGGTAATATGCAAGCAAATGATATATACCCTCCTCTCTAAGGTGAGGGGATAACAATATCTGTTCAAAATACATTTTATTTCTATTGAATTATATCAAAAGCGTCGATTTTTCCCGTATATAAATAAATCTCAGGAGACTGCAGCAAATCTCTTGACGTAACGGCATAGATATATCCCGGGGAATTGCAAAGCCGATTAACTTCCAAGGAAAGGGATGACATTACAAATTCTCGAAGACGATTTTTTGGTTCATATTTCATAACGAGAACGAGAACATTAAATGCAGATTTTCTAAGGAACAAAAATTCCTAGAAATACATATTACTACTTATCTTTACATCTATATGGGCAACTCAACGGTGTAGAACGTGACCGTTGTAAACATTCAAAGTGATAGTAAGGTCAGAATAAAACATATTCTAGATTCGTCTTTTACATAGTCTTATAGATCCTTAATACTACTATCACTGGTGTTTTAGCCTTCTTTAGGCGAGATATTGATTACAAAGTAAGTAAAAAAGAGAGGTTCGAACGCGACAAAAATATAAGTAGTTACGGTGAACACCTTTATAAACATGAGTTTCAGCGAAACCATAAAGAATACGTTAAAGATAAAAATTTTACGTGTATCTGTTTTTTAAAAAAAAATCTATATAAATAAAATTGTTGCGTGACTTGCTGAATGACTGACTGATTGACAGACTGATCATCGCCCAGGTCAAACGTCTAAAGCTAGAATCACGAAATTTGGTGGGAGGGTAGCCCTTGGGATGTAGACGTGCAATAAGAAAGGATTTTTCGAAATTCGGACTATTACCCGCGCAATGGGGCAAAAAGGTAGGTATGAGGTAGACCCAGAACTTGACCGGATTTTTTAAAATCCGAACATTAACGCGCACAGTGGGGTAAAAAGGGATAAATGTGGTACCACGGGAAAATTCAAATGACAAGAGCTAGAATCGTGAAATTTTGCGGTGTGAGTAACTCTAGGGACGTAGACTAGATAAAGAAGCGATTTTTTGAAAATTTTAGGGGCACATGGGATAAATATGGTACCACCCCACACAAATTTTACGCCTAGAATTATAATGGTGACAATTGAAGCGAGGGATGTCCGTAGGACAACGGATCGTAGACAGTTTTTTTTGTATTCGTACTTTTCGGGGCACAATGGGGCAAAAAGTGTAGAATATGGTACAGTGGTTTAAACATGTTAAACATGGTCCCATGGTTCTAGGTTAACTTTTGTAACTCTAACTTTAAGAGACACAGTAGTGTATACCGGTTAGTTATGTTGCATTGGGGAAAAAATGAAAAATGAAAACTTAAAAATCGGAAATTAATCGTGATTTAAAGAGTTGTCATGCTCAAAGAGGGTCAAAGCATTAAATAATGTACTTTAAAGTGGGAAAAAATTTTACAGTGGATAAAATGTGGTTGAATATGGTACTGTGGGGTAAAAGGGGTTACGTATGGTACAGTGGGCAAAAATAGTTATGTATGGTAAAGTGGGACAAAGTGATTAAATATGGTACAGTGGGGCAAAAAGCGTTAAGTATGGAACAATGGGACAAAAATGCATTAACTATGATACAGTGGGGCTAAAAGGATTAAATATGGTACAGTGTGACAAAAATGGTTAACTATGCAGTACAATGGGGGCATAAATATGTTAAATATTGTACAGTGGAGCAAACAGGGCTTAATATGGTACAGTGGGGCAAAAGTGTTAAATATAGTACAGTGAGACAAAGTTTTGAATATGGCACAGATTAAAGGGTTAACTACACGCTGAAAAAAAATCGCTTCTGTAGTATATTGTCCCAAACATATTCCGCTTGAAACAGATATATATTCAGGGTACACTCTAAACATATAGTATTTGGTATATAAACAAATTATATACTTGGGAACATGTCGTTCTAAACAAATCTTTGTTTACATCCCAATATGTTATTATTTGGGACTATTATTTCCGAAACAAATATTTATTTGCATTTAAGTATTCGGAAAATACATAAATTGTGTTAAATTTTTCAGTAATTCAAAGTTAATTTCTTAGAAATGTTAAATGTTCGTAAAATAATAATAATTGAAATCGTATAATCTTGGATTAAAATAAATTAATTAGAGGATTGACAACTAATGATGGCTTGGAATACTCAGAAAATTTAAATGACTGATTTAAAACGGAAGTTAATATGGTATCATAACTGGGAGGTCTAATTCGAAAACAAGGAAAAATTAAAACTGAATTTCGAAAAAGTCAGTAAATGTTTTGAAATTTTTTTTAAATAAAATATATTTGGAAAAATTCCTAAACAATAATTTTATTTGTATTTAAACACATATTTTATTTGAGAAATTTAGTTTGCAAATAAATTTTGTTGTAATATATTAATATATGCGTTCCAAATACATTTTATTGATTTTCAAATAAAATTTATTTGCTCAGAAATATATAATATTTAAAAATTTGTGTTCCAAATATATTTTCTTTCGATTCAAACATATCAAAAAAGGTGTTTTTGCCCCGTGTATGGTACCGTGGGGCACATATAGTTAAACGTAGTAACGTGGGACAAAATAGGTTAAATATGGTACAGTGGGGCAAAAAGCGTTAACTATGGAACAGTGGGGTAAAAATGTGTTAATTATGGTACAGCGGGGGTGGCAACTTCACCCAATTTTTCTCGAGGTAATAGTGAGTAATAAACTAACACTATGTGTAGAATTTCAGAGGTTTCAAATAAGTAGCATAGAAGTTATTAAATAATCAATATTTCACTAAATGTTAACCCGTTGCGGGGGAGGTTCTAGAAGGAGTGGACCAATATGGGCCTTCTTCGAACTTAGCCGGAGATAGAAGAAAATATTACCACATACCAAAATTGAAGTCAATCGGTTACTCCTTTCGAGAGCTATCGTGCGCACCTGCCAGCAGACAGACGGACGGACGGACATTGTTCATTCGACTTAAAATGACCCAAAACGAATATCTGCCGAACATACTGTAGTATATTGTCCCAAACATATTCGGCTTGAAACATATATATGTTTACGGTACACTCTAAACATATAATAGTTGGTACTCACAAAAATTATATATTTGGGAAGATGTTGTTATACCCTACACCAAACTGTGGTACAGGGTATTATGACTTTGTGCATTTGTTTGTAACACCTAAAAGGAGAAGAGATAGACCCATTGTTTATTATACCGATCGACTCAGAATCACTTTCTGAATCGATTTAGCCATGTCCGTCTGTCCGTCTGTCTGTCCATGTATTCTTGTAATCAAAGTGCAGGTCGTATTTATGGTCCGATTGTGATGAAATTTAGCATAGTGCTCTTTTTTGGCCCAAGGACGATCCCTATTGAAATTGGTTAAAATCGGTTTAGATTTGGATATAGTCCCCATATATATGTTTCACCCGATTTGACATGTAAGCGCTGTAGAAACCACATTTTGCATCCGATCTTTATGAAATTCGGCAGAGAGAGTTTTATTATTACGTGAATGAACACTACCAAATTCGGAGAAAATCCGTTCAGATTTTGATATAGCCCCCATATATATGTTTCACCCGATTTGACATGTAAGCACTGTAGGAACTGTATTTTAAATCAGATCAGTACGAAATTTGGCAGAGAGAGTTCTCTTATTACATGAATAAACACTGCCAAATTTGGGGAAAAACGGTTCAGATTTAGATATAGTCCCCATATATATGTTTCACCCGACATGAAAGCGCTGTAGAAACCGTATTTTACATCCGACCTGTACGAAATTCGGCAGAGAAAGTTCTCTTATTACATGAAAAAACACTGCGCAATTCGGGGAAGATCGGTTCAGATTTAGATATAGACCCCATATATATGTTCCACCCGATTTAACAGTTAAGCGCTGTAGAAATCGTGTTTTATATCCGATCAGTACGAAATTTAACAGAGAGAGTTTTCTTATTACATGTATGAACACTGCCAAATTTGGGGAAAATCGGTTCAGACTTAAACATAGTCCCAATATATATGTTACACCCGATTTGACATGTAAGCACTGTAGAAACCGTGTTTTATATCCGATCAGTACGAAAATCGGCAGAGAGAGTTTGCTTATTACATGTATGAACACTGCCAAATTCTTATCGCAATGCCCATTTTCGCATTGGCAGGTAGGTGTCGGGTATTATATAGTCGGCCCCGCCCGACTTTCTGTCTTTCCTTACTGGTTTTTATTTGGGCCTATTATTTCCGAAACAAATATTCATTTGCATTTAAGTATTCCGAAAATACCAAAATTGTGTTAAATTTTTCAGTAATTCAAAGTAATAATAAGTAATTTTTAGAAATTTTTAATGTTCTTAAAAATAATAAATAATAATAATTGAAATCCTATAATCGTAGATCAAAATAAATTACTTGGAGGATTGACATCTAATGATGGCTTTGAATACTCAGAAATTTTAAATGATTGATTTAAAACATAAGTGGGAGGTACAATTCGGAACCACGGGAAACCAAAAACTTAGCAAAAGATTAGAATTTTTTTTTTTAAATGAAATATATTTGGAGAAATTCCTAAAGAATAATTTTATTTGTACTTAAACACACATTTTATTTGAGAAATTTAGTTTGCAAACATATTTTATTGAAATATTTTAATATATGCGTTCAAAGTATATATTATTGATTTTCAAATAAAAAAAGAAATGTGTTCCAAATATATTTTCTTTCGATTCAAGCAAAGGCGATTTTTCCCCGTGTAGGGTCTAAGGCCACTCCTTCGATGTGTTGCACTTTTGGCTCGTAGCAAATGATAAGGTGAGGGAATAAAAATAAATTTATTTAGTAGATAATCGTTATAGCCAGGTAACGCTGTCGAGTTTTTTTCGAAATTTAAATTTTTCAATTTTTGGGAACACTATGAAGTGAAAAATGCGAGAAAAAGTCGACTAATTGGTTTTTGCAACAACCAAATTCCAATACCTCGTAAATTCTGTAAAGAAATGGTGTTTAAAATTTCAAAAGGATCGGTTCAGTAGGTTTTGAGCTATGAGGGGCACCGTCTTTGAAAACATGGGTTTGTGACGAACACGAACTGTGTTTAAAAATATTTTCATCGAAAATATCATTTTTTCGAAAATAAAACATTTTAAAAAAAAAAGTAGTTTTTCCTTTTTTGGAGGAACAGCAGAAGTAGGACAACGGGAGTCTTCAAAATCTAGCAGTCAGTCGGTTATGGTGGGGTTCGTGTCCTTTTCTACCTATCCTCTGATCGACATCCAATAATAATTTAAGGACTCCCTATTTATTTGTGGAAAAAGTCAATTATTTCTGCAGTAAAACAAAATGCCCCAAGTCTACAGCAACAAAAAATGGATTCTAACATGCAAGTGGTCTATTGGTCTGTTATATCTCCCAGATGTTAAAGGGAGCACACCGTCTCTTAACCCTCCCTGCCTATGGTTCTAGGGACGGAATTAGTGTATCTAGAACCCCTAACAGAAACTGATATTTATCACCCCCTAAATCATGCTAGTCATTGTTGTAGGAAACTTAAATAGAGTTAGCAATTCATAATTTAATTTTTATTTCTGAATTCAAACATTGTATAAACTTAGACTACTGTTTAAATGTAAATTACCGAACTCGTAAAGTTTTATGAGAATTATAGCAAACATAATAATGTATGGGAATATAAAAATTACTAAAATAATGAAATATATATATATCTAATGCAGTAATAAAATTAATACCTACATAATTTAAATTAAATGGGTGTGTAGAAGGAAATTATGAAAACCCCAAAGAATATAATTTAAACTTTTAAATTTTCAAATCAATGCTTTATGGTAACCCTAAGTCATTAGCTATCGTTTCTAAAGTATCTGAATTCTTAAGATCTACAAAAACCGTACATTTATCTCTTTAGATCCGTAAAATGTCCAAAATCAAGTAAAATAACAAAAGAAAAGCAATGAAAAAAAAAACTTAAAAGAAGAGCAGATAGTGAGACATGAGAGAGACATGGAGAGAGTCGGTGTACTAAAATTTTTGAATTCATGCTCATTCTCTCAGGAATCACTCATGCTCATTTGTATGACTGTGATGAAGAACAATTATAAAAAAAAGTACAATAAAACAGGAGCGAACTTACCGACATCTGTTGCGGTGGTTGAAGAGGCCTTTCCAAACACGTTTTGATGTGGTTATGTGATGATATACGCCTGCTACAGAATATTGCTTAATTTTATATGATGTAGATTTATTAAGGAATTTAAAATGGTTATTTACTTATCTGACCTATAACTTCGGCTTTTTGTTGCTTTACCATATCAATTTATTGCGCCGTTGCGCTTTAACATTTAGCGGGAACTTTGGGGTTCTTAATTCATACACAATAACCCATATATATAATAACCCATGTACTGTTTCATGCAATCTTGCCGAGATTTCACTGCATCGAATAGTTTTCTTATTTTTTTAGCAGGTAGATATTTTACGAAACTCTCTTCGATATGTGACTTTTTGGTTTAACATTTTAAATCGTTCTGATCTCTATTGCAATCATAATATTGAAGTGCAATGTGTGTACTAATTTGAGTGGAGTCAGGCACTCTCTCAAGTGAATACCGGTTTGATTTCGGTGGAGACAGTTGAAGAGGTCGCCAATTGGGGGGGAAACATTTATGATGATTGATGCGGTGGTCTGATCTTGTTTTCTATACTCTAGTTGGTGGATGGCACGTGGTAGACCAGTATATGTTATTGCTTTGTCTGATGCTAGGCAGTGGAGGCCTCTGCTTTTGCACATTCAGTTGCGGGGGGGCAGGTGACCAAGCACAAGTTGTTAATGATCATGAATAATATTTAATGATCTCCATTAGATCATTATGATGTGTGCCATCAGCAACAGCAATATAAATAGAACGTCGTTTATACGAATTCTCCTCCAAGATGGTTTATTCATAAACCATAAGGAAATGCACAGATGGGAACAGCACTACTTTCGAGGCAATACAAATCTGGTCCAACGAATCTTGTGGGGAGAGGATCCTTCTTCTTTTTTTTTTTTTTGTTGTGCCTTTTATTAGAAAAACACAAATCACACCCAATTTTTTGCTAATTATTTGTAGTATATTACCTGATAATGTGCAGACTCTTTATATAGATATATATATTAAAAATAAAAAATAAACGTATCGTTTTCTTAAGCTCTTTGGCAGACTTTCGTTAGCAGAACTCAACTTTATCCCTCGGGATCCAGAAGAAAAAGGAAGTACATTTCTGACACCGCCGCGTAGTCAGTTGAGCCGACATCTAAACATAGAATTTCGCCGAATTGTTACTATGCAAGCATGTTACCATATTCCTGCACCTTTTGCTGTCGCTAAGAGTCAGTACGATATTTCGGCCTCAATTTGCATAGGCCATGAGAGTCAATGGTGATTTTAGCAAAGGTAGGATTTATGGAAAACTCTTCGTTGGTAGACATTTTTCAGAACACCAACAAACCTTAATTATCAGTCAATACCCATTACAAAACCAAATAATTCTATTGATACTAGTATCAATGACAGAATTAGTTGGAATTATTCTTATCTTCTAAGGTCCTTGGCATGATATGTACCTAGGGCTTTTCCGTGAAGATCTTCTAACACATAGTAATGTTGTCCTAAACGCTCCTTAACTCTCGCTTTTATAAATACCGGAGACAGTTTAGCGTTGAATAGATTGCCAGCGTTGCTTTGGGCGAAGTTTCTCCTAAAAATTTCCTGCCCTACGTTGAAAGTCTCCACTCGAGTACGCAAGTTGTAATGTCTCTTGTTCTTCTCATACGCATCCTTGATGTGCTTGCGTATATCAAATCTTAGTGTCTGTAAATTATCTTCCCGAGGCAGTTTGGCAATTGGCTCATCTAAAATCTGTAAATTCCGCAAGAGTTCATATGATGACCCATGAGTTATCATATTGAAACCAAATAACGCGTAATAAGGCGAACAGTTTATAGACTGGTGGCATGAGTTTCGCAAGGAACAACTAATAGCACTGAGATTTTCATTCCACAATCTATGGTCTTGTTTCATATATGCTCGAATGCCAGCGAGAATGGACCTATTCACCCTTTCGGAGGCATTCGATTGTGGTGAATATACCGCTGTATAAGTGTGATTAATTCCATACGCCGTCAGAAACGCATTGAATTCCCGCGCCTTAAATTGACTTCCATTGTCGCTTATAATCACTTCCGGCACCCCATATACATGAAATATTTGGTGTTCCAAAAATTCTTGAATTACGGGTGCAGTGAACTTTCGCAATGGACATAACCAATGGAATTTTGAAAGGTGATCTAAGACTATAAGTAACCCGATATGCCCTGATTTACTCCTTGGATATGGACCAAGAAGGTCTATGTACAAACGCTGGAATGGCCGTTCGGATGTGAATTGATTTCCCATGGGTGGTTTCATGACAAAATTTGGGGATTTGGTTGTTTTGCAAATTTCACATTTTTGGACAAACTCGCGAACGTCTCGCACCATTCCCGGCCAATAGAAGTTTCGCCTTATAAGATCCAATGTCTTGAAGGCTCCCCCATGAGAACAAACTGGGGAGTCATGCGCTCTGGATATGACACCAGCTCTAAGCCCGTAAGGAATCCAAAGTTTCCACGCTGATTGTTCCTGATTATCCTCACCTGAATAGTGTTCAGTGCGAATGTAAACGTATTTGTCTACCACTTTCGTGTCAGGATATTTGTCAGAATTATTCTGGATTTTATTCTTTAACTCCTCATAATCACTATCATGAAAATGAGGAGAATTCAGATCGACCTCGGGTTCGATCATCTCAAGACCCTCCACCTCACCATCTGGAATTCTGGATAAGGCATCAGGAACAATATTCTCCTTACCTTTTCTATGGGACACTGAAAATGTGTAGGCTTGCAGTTGAAACACCCATCTAGCAAGTCTGCCACTCAGGTTGGATTGTTTCATAAGCCACACAATGCTTGAATGGTCAGTTACCACTTCAAATTCTTGCATTTCCAAGTAGCACCTAAATTTTTTTATGGCCTCAACTACAGCCAGACACTCGCGCTCTGTGACGCTGTAATTCCGCTGAGCTGAATTCAACTTGCGACTCATATACGCCACAGGACGTTCCTCATTGTCGATATCAAGTTGAACCAGCACAGCCCCAATACCATAATCACTGGCGTCACAGTGCAGGAAGAATTTCTTCCCAAAATCAGGGTTGATTAAAACGGGAGCCGTAGTGAGGCAATCTTTAAGCTCTTGAAATGCAGATTGTGCTTCGGCTGTCCAAGAAAATTTCTTTTTTGTGGACAGAACCTCAGTGATCGGGAACACAATGGAAGAGAAATTTTTTATGAAGCGGCGGTACCAACCTGCTAGTCCAAGGAATCCTCTTACTTGTCTCAGGTTCTTTGGTACCGGCCAACCACGTATTGCCCTAATTTTCTCTGGATCCGTTGTAATTCCTCCATTCCCAATGACATATCCTAAATAATTCACACTATTAACGCAAAACTTGCTTTTTGAAATGTTAAGGGTTAAGTTCGCTTTACGAAATTGGAAGGCCATTCTAAGTAAAACCTCGATATGCGAATCGAAATCTGAAGAGACGATGACTAAATCATCAAGATAGCCAAAGACGCAGTGACGAAGATCCGGAGGAATAATTTCGTCCATTAAACGGCACATTGTCTGGGGGGCGTTGCATAACCCAAAAGGCATTACCACAAATTGGTACAACGGCCTCCCAGGTACCGTAAAAGCGGTCAGGGCTTTAGATTCTGCGTCTAAGGCTATCTGCCAGTATGCATCCTTCAGGTCGAGTTTAGATATGAAATTAGCCCTAGGTAGCCTTGCGAATATTCCCTCTATGGATGGCAATGGATACGCATCCTTTTTTGTAACGGAGTTCACCTTTCTTGCGTCCAAACACAACCGGACCTTGTTTGGTTTCACAACCAAACGCATCGGTGAGCTCCAAGAGGAGTTCGAGGGCTCAATAACTCCCAATGACAGCATTCTATCTATCTCCTTAAAAATTAACTCCTCGACCGCAGGAGAAACAGGGTAGAATCGTTGCTTAATCGGTGATGCACCACCGACATCAATGTTATGAGTTATGAAGTTTGTTCGCCCCAGACCCTGTTTATCAAAATTCGGGAATAAGGCCATAACTGCGTCAAGCTGTTGCTTCTGATTAATCGAAAGAGGGCAGAGAGATTCTTCTGAATTATTATCGTTTTTTACCGATGCACCTATATGTCCTAATTTCTCATGAAACGCATGTAACTCCGTAACACGGTTTGATTCATTTAAGGTGAAAATATCGGTGGACACAATAACATCAGAGATTAATTTAAATGTCTTGCAAAAGTCTATTCCCAGGATTACCCGTTGGGATATCGAGGGAATTATAAAAAATTTAATCTTTTCGGTATTATTTTTAAAGGTGAGATCAACATCCAGCCAGCCAGTAACTGCCTGGGGAGTACCATCCGCCGTTTTAACAAATGATTTACATTTCCTAAAATTGGGGAATGTACTGAAATCGTACGTAGCTAGGTTGGACCCTACACAACTGATGTTAGCGCCAGTGTCCACCAAGCCGAACTCTTTAAAACCTAAAAATGAAACGTTTGCATAATACCTCATATCTTTGGGATTGCTAATGATGGTAGAAACGAGAAATTTTCGACATTCTTTTCGCAGTTTCATATATTTCCGCATTCGAGTGGTAGAACGTTTTGGTTTCACTTTATGAGTGTTTGATATTGAAGATACATTAAAAATGGCATTACGCCTCTCCATGTATCTTTCCCACCGTTCGTGGTATGGAAAAATAGGGTATAGCTTTGGAGTACTACGTTCTTTAATTTTGGGTAAGTTCTCAGAGGTACCAATATCATTCCTTCTCAAAATCGTTTCTGGAGTACATTGGTTCAAAAGAGCTTTATCAAAATGTTCATCAATGTTTGTTAATGCTGTTCCTTCATCGGAACATGCGCTATTACGTTTTTTGGTAATGACAAATTACGAGAATTACATCTTATGCAATTTGGCTTATAAATCTTCTTTGCCCCACATCCATAGCAAAAAACTTGCCGATCTTTCAGGCAATCCTGCCAATGATGTCCTAGATCATCACAGTTCCAGCATTTTGAAACTTGTGAACAATCTCGAATTGCATTTATAGATGATTCTGGTTCCAAACAAGCTGAAGGCAACGTTTCGAAATTTTGGAAAGAATCAACTTCAGATATCTGCCTACGAGGGAAAGTGCTATTTTGGGTACGAGTCGTGAAATGTTTGCGAACATGTTCGTCGGATAGAAAGCTTTCCCTCATTTGCACTAGTTTTCGCAAATGGGATATAGAATATATAGGGATATATAACAACTCTTGGCGGATTTCGGGCCTAAGGTTTCTGGTTAGAATCTCAATAAGTTCCGTATCGGACATCGCAGAGTGCAGTCTGTCTTTAATTGCGCAGATACTATCATAAAAAGCGTCGAATGTTTCGCCAGCCTTTTGCTTTCGGCTGCGAATTTCCTCTCTAATATCAAAAGAGGTCCTGAAGTCCCTATATTGAGCTAGTATAGCTTCACAGAAATCCTCCCATTGTACTGTCTCGACTTCTTTGTGATACCGCCAGTACCACTCTTTCGCTTTGCCTAACAACAAAATTTGTAAGTTCATGCATATTGCGTTAAAGTCTCCATTCAAATTGTCTCTCGTAAGAGACTTAATTCGGTATAAAAATTCATCGACATTTAAGCCTTGCTGGGAGCCATCAAATTTGATGTTCCAGCTTTGTATGATAGAAGTCACTTTATCGGGAGTGAATATTGTCGATCGAGACGTGTTTAAAGCATTTGTGAGACCCTGTGTATTACTTCCATTTTCCAAGCCCATAGAAGTCCGTTGACGTGGAACATTTTGTGCGTTTGCAGCGTAATTATTCACTTGTACTGGGACAGAATTGATGGGAGGTGGTGGCAAAATATTCAAATTGCCCAACAACCTAGATAAATTTTGCTCAATCATACGATTTATTAACTCATAGTCAACACCCGTAGATAAGTTATTTGGTTGGATATTATGTTGATAAGTCGAGTTATCTGGGTGACGTTGATTTCTCGGAGGAGTAAAAATTAAATTCTCTTGAGTTAGGTTCAGTAATGAATTCTGTGGGTCGAGGCATGCATTACGTGCCTGACTTCTGGTATTATAAGCAGCTCTTGCACCACGAGCCTTACCTTTGCCAGGTGGTCTAGCAATGGGAACATTTGTTGCACCGGAAGCTATAAGAGCTGCAGATTCTGAATTGGGTATATTGGACGATAAGAATATGTACTTCCGAAGATCAGATAACTGACAGCTTCGTTTGCAACGAGGGCACTCGCCAGAAGAGGCTAACAAGGCCTCGATGCAATTTCTATGAAAAGTATGATTGCATTCGTTAATTACCAGACAATCTTGGCTTTCAGTTAAGGGTTCATCGCAAATGGAACATTTTAAAACCGAATCCATGTCAGGCATTAATGCCGGAGATTGGATCTGGCGCGGGGGTGTTCGTTCCATAGACATTTCAGTTTTTACCAAGAACTCGATTCTAAAGATTAACACTCAAAGAAAAAAACTTGAAAACTACACGAATAAAGGGTACCAATTGCCAGAAACTTTGACTTGTTAAACTATTTTTTTGGCGTTTATTATTCTCTTGAATAATAATAATATCTTCTAGAAATTCAAAATTCTTCATGTAATGTTTCTCTACTAACAATGACCATTGACTCCAGGGGTGAACAAACCAAAATAAACCATGAAGTAATCAAATTGGGTTATGGGGTTATATGACGCAATGTCAGCCCATCATTGAATCAAACCAACATTGTAGAATCAGCTCGATTATGTTTCTAGTATATATCGGACAAATAAATGCTATCAGCAAGATCTTTGTAATCCAGAAGTAAACTAGCTGTTGATACCTAAGTTTCAATAAGGAGACTTAACATTTGCTTCACCTAACACAGTAAAGAAAAACCAATTTTGAAATAGTTCAATAGCGAAGGAAAACAGCGATAATCACAAAATGGTTAGTTTACTCAATCCTCAAGTAACTAAATGATCCTATAAGGTTATATTGCATATTTCCATGCATCTTTACACTCCAAAAAATATCTTAACTTTACTCTGGAATTTGAAATCTAAACTATTGTATCTAAAATGCGAACCGAAAGAGAGCTGTTATTCTTTCGGCCCCACGTTGGGCGCCAATTATTGTGACGAACACGAACTGTGTTTAAAAATATTTTCATCGAAAATATCATTTTTTCGAAAATAAAACATTTTAAAAAAAAAAGTAGTTTTTCCTTTTTTGGAGGAACAGCAGAAGTAGGACAACGGGAGTCTTCAAAATCTAGCAGTCAGTCGGTTATGGTGGGGTTCGTGTCCTTTTCTACCTATCCTCTGATCGACATCCAATAATAATTTAAGGACTCCCTATTTATTTGTGGAAAAAGTCAATTATTTCTGCAGTAAAACAAAATGCCCCAAGTCTACAGCAACAAAAAATGGATTCTAACATGCAAGTGGTCTATTGGTCTGTTATATCTCCCAGATGTTAAAGGGAGCACACCGTCTCTTAACCCTCCCTGCCTATGGTTCTAGGGACGGAATTAGTGTATCTAGAACCCCTAACAGAAACTGATATTTATCACCCCCTAAATCATGCTAGTCATTGTTGTAGGAAACTTAAATAGAGTTAGCAATTCATAATTTAATTTTTATTTCTGAATTCAAACATTGTATAAACTTAGACTACTGTTTAAATGTAAATTACCGAACTCGTAAAGTTTTATGAGAATTATAGCAAACATAATAATGTATGGGAATATAAAAATTACTAAAATAATGAAATATATATATATCTAATGCAGTAATAAAATTAATACCTACATAATTTAAATTAAATGGGTGTGTAGAAGGAAATTATGAAAACCCCAAAGAATATAATTTAAACTTTTAAATTTTCAAATCAATGCTTTATGGTAACCCTAAGTCATTAGCTATCGTTTCTAAAGTATCTGAATTCTTAAGATCTACAAAAACCGTACATTTATCTCTTTAGATCCGTAAAATGTCCAAAATCAAGTAAAATAACAAAAGAAAAGCAATGAAAAAAAAAACTTAAAAGAAGAGCAGATAGTGAGACATGAGAGAGACATGGAGAGAGTCGGTGTACTAAAATTTTTGAATTCATGCTCATTCTCTCAGGAATCACTCATGCTCATTTGTATGACTGTGATGAAGAACAATTATAAAAAAAAGTACAATAAAACAGGAGCGAACTTACCGACATCTGTTGCGGTGGTTGAAGAGGCCTTTCCAAACACGTTTTGATGTGGTTATGTGATGATATACGCCTGCTACAGAATATTGCTTAATTTTATATGATGTAGATTTATTAAGGAATTTAAAATGGTTATTTACTTATCTGACCTATAACTTCGGCTTTTTGTTGCTTTACCATATCAATTTATTGCGCCGTTGCGCTTTAACATTTAGCGGGAACTTTGGGGTTCTTAATTCATACACAATAACCCATATATATAATAACCCATGTACTGTTTCATGCAATCTTGCCGAGATTTCACTGCATCGAATAGTTTTCTTATTTTTTTAGCAGGTAGATATTTTACGAAACTCTCTTCGATATGTGACTTTTTGGTTTAACATTTTAAATCGTTCTGATCTCTATTGCAATCATAATATTGAAGTGCAATGTGTGTACTAATTTGAGTGGAGTCAGGCACTCTCTCAAGTGAATACCGGTTTGATTTCGGTGGAGACAGTTGAAGAGGTCGCCAATTGGGGGGGAAACATTTATGATGATTGATGCGGTGGTCTGATCTTGTTTTCTATACTCTAGTTGGTGGATGGCACGTGGTAGACCAGTATATGTTATTGCTTTGTCTGATGCTAGGCAGTGGAGGCCTCTGCTTTTGCACATTCAGTTGCGGGGGGGCAGGTGACCAAGCACAAGTTGTTAATGATCATGAATAATATTTAATGATCTCCATTAGATCATTATGATGTGTGCCATCAGCAACAGCAATATAAATAGAACGTCGTTTATACGAATTCTCCTCCAAGATGGTTTATTCATAAACCATAAGGAAATGCACAGATGGGAACAGCACTACTTTCGAGGCAATACAAATCTGGTCCAACGAATCTTGTGGGGAGAGGATCCTTCTTCTTTTTTTTTTTTTTGTTGTGCCTTTTATTAGAAAAACACAAATCACACCCAATTTTTTGCTAATTATTTGTAGTATATTACCTGATAATGTGCAGACTCTTTATATAGATATATATATTAAAAATAAAAAATAAACGTATCGTTTTCTTAAGCTCTTTGGCAGACTTTCGTTAGCAGAACTCAACTTTATCCCTCGGGATCCAGAAGAAAAAGGAAGTACATTTCTGACACCGCCGCGTAGTCAGTTGAGCCGACATCTAAACATAGAATTTCGCCGAATTGTTACTATGCAAGCATGTTACCATATTCCTGCACCTTTTGCTGTCGCTAAGAGTCAGTACGATATTTCGGCCTCAATTTGCATAGGCCATGAGAGTCAATGGTGATTTTAGCAAAGGTAGGATTTATGGAAAACTCTTCGTTGGTAGACATTTTTCAGAACACCAACAAACCTTAATTATCAGTCAATACCCATTACAGGTTGTGGGAAAATGCTTTAAAGTTTTTCTGATGTACTGAGTCTCAAATGAGGCGCGGTTGCTTAGACTGCTGTATCTTCGTTTGTTTTGCTCCGATTTACCTCAAATGTTCACAAAAAATATTTGAAAGGTTCCCTATACAGAAAAAAAATGTAAAATAAATAATCAGACAACCCATTGCGACCAAACTTGACATGGTAGTAGAAGAGGTATTGTAGGTGTTACGTATTAATTTGGCCACCTATGTCATACAGGGGCGGAACTACAGGGCCTCAAAAAAGTAGAAAACAGTTAAAAAATAGCAGACATTTTTTAAATCTATAAAATCTTTATATATCTCAATTATTTTTTTTTTGTAATTTTTTAGGCCTATCTCCAGAATTTGAGGCTAATTCTAACATTATTATATTTGTAAAGGTAATTCCCGCAATTCCCAAAATAAACTCGAAAATCCCCAAAAACTAAGTTTTTTAGTTTTTCCCCAAAATCTATTATGATAAAAGCCCGGCTCAAATTTCCTTTTATAGTTTATCGTGTAACACATTACTACATATAAAAATGGCACAGGTTTTTACATCCCAACTTTGTAGAAAATATGGCCAAGTTTCAAAATTTTTGCAAAAACGGTGTAACTTGGAAAATAAATTTTTGACCCATTTGTTGATGTGTGTCTGACAATAATTAGTTTTGCCAATTCGAAAAATACATCCGAACTGAACTATTTTTTTTTGTCAATTATTCCTTCTAGCACTTGTAACTAAAAGGAATACGCGCTCATAAAATAAAAAACTCTTGTTGGTTGGTTTCTATTGAATGATATCAATATGTATAGTTTATTGGTCTTTTATATAAATTTTGTAAAATAATTTCTTTTTTGTTATTATTGTCATTCGCATTTATGATGACCATGAACTTGTACACATTTTACATTTCAGCATTCTACATAACAACATAAATGCTAATTATGCAGAATATGGATACACGAAAGTATACAAGTGCACTCACCTTTGTCTGCAACAGAATAGTGAAAAACAAAACGATCATATTACAGTAGTCGATGACCGACTGCATTTGATTGTTTGACAAATTTATTATATTGCAAACAGTTGCAGACAAAAGTGTGGTACTAAAACTAAACATAAATATTGTCAATCAAAAATGTGATACTAAACTAAACACCATTCTTTTTTCAAAAATTTTCTCCTGGGAGTTTCCTTTAAGACGAATATGTTATAATCTTAACACTTTCTTTTTAAATGTTTAACCTGTATCTCCAGAATACTACATATTTTTACCTTTTCGCAATAAAATACAAAAATTGTTTATATTTTGAAAATAAAAATTTATATGGCCATAACTATTGTCTCTGTGGTCACATAATATAACGTTTTATTTGAAAAAAAAGAAAAAGATTTTATAATATTAATAATAGGATAAGAAACCATTACACTCGGTACAATTAAATGTTGTCGAAATACCTATCGTTCGGAGATAACTGGTCCAAATTGTCAATCTATTTTTTGTGCTTCAAATACAAATTGTCAAATTAGTCCGAAAATCAATTTCAAATAATTTATCTACCAAATATTTTATTGATTTCAATACGCAAATTGCTATTTAAAGTAATTTTGCAAAGAATTGCAAAAGGTTTGCATCAGTTATGCCATCCATCAACCCACACTTATATAATACAACATTATATTTCTCTGAATATAATACAGTTTTCCTATATTCTTTACTTTATTTCTCTTTGTCTGTGCCATGAAATATGAAATGATGGTAGTTTCATTTTTATTAAAACTGTACGTTGACCAATGTCATTTTGATATAAAATTCTAGAAATATTTTTTTTATATATTTTCCCCTTAAATATTACTAAACTGTCCTCAAAGTCTGTTTGCTGCGAGTATTTGTTGTGAATTTCTATATCAGTCAGTGGCAGAGTTATATACTTAAAGCCTTTTTTCTGAAAATATTTTTTTAAAATAAAAATATATTGCTTTTTAAGCCACTTCCATTGAACATTCAATGGAAGTATTCATGATCTACAAAACGAAACAATATTTATTTTCCTCGGAAAAATGAAATACACTATTTTATTGAAAAATAAATTCATACTGTATGAAGAATAGATCCTTTTTACTATTTATTTGTTCTTCTTTGCAACGTTTCATTGCAATACATATCAACAAAGATTAGTTATAAATAACAAGTAAGAACAGTAGTAAGTTCGACCGGGCCGAATTTCATATATCCTCCATCATTGTTTATATAGCCGAAAAAATGTTCGGAAATGAAGAAAATCGTAGAACGATATGGTTATTTTTTTGATCTACAAAATTATTAAAAAACAAACGCTGAAAATGCTTAGACGTTTAATTTTTGAAAAAATTAAAAAAATGAGTTTTTGTGTTTTACGAAATTTGTAATCGAAAGGCTGAACCGATTTTTGCAAAGCTTACTTTGTTTTAAAGAGGACAAAACGCGTCTTTTTTTTACATTTTTTTTAAATTTTTGTTTTTTATATATGTATTTTTTAAAAAATTTTGTTACGACTTTTTTGTTTGAAAAAAGCTTTGTAGAAAAAATTTCCCCCCTTGATTTTCTTCAAATTTTCACACTGCCAGAAATCCAGAACAGTAAAAATGTTTGTGAGACTCAATATTTGTAAAAGTTATGGACGAAATACCAAGACCAGCCTGACAATTTTCGTCTATTTTTGTAAAACACTGCACAGTGGTAAGAATTCAAAAACGAGAAATAATTCGACCGTTTCTTAACCAAACAGCCGATTGCGACCAAACTTGGCATGGTAGATAAACAGGTGTTAGAGAAGTTAAGTTTTATATTTGGGCCCCCATGTCAGTCAGGGGCGGAGCTAGAGGGCCTCAAATTTGGCCACATCGGGTGAAGAAAATATTCAAGAGCGTGCAACTCGTGTTTCTCTTCCGATTTAAAAAAATTCTTTATGTGTGTTCTACTAACTGAGGTGTATTAAAAACTTTTTACACATAAGAATTATCTCCTATAGTTACCGAGATATCTGCAATTGAAAATTGAATTTTTAATTTTTTCCCTTACCGTATGCTAGTATTTTGTAAATATCGGATCACAACATATTTCATCCATATCAACATGTCTAAATGGGCAATAAAATGTTCTATATGACGATATACCCAAAAGCACAAAAGTTATGACCACTTGAAGTAATTACACCTCTTCGTCTACCATGTCAAGTTTGGTCGCAATCGGTTGTTTTTTTTTTTCATCTTCCATATCATTCCATTGATATTCCTTCCGATTTGGCTTCTAAGGCCTATAGAAGGTTTATTTTAGATCAGATCGATGCCAAAATTGACAGAGACAAGTCTCTTTACCAATTAATAAAGACTACCAAATTAAGTGGACATCGGTGCAGATTTAGATATAGCCCCCATATATATGGTAAAGCTATTCGATTCAAACTTAGATTAAGTATATGCGTGCTTTTCTGGTCTATCAAGATGGTTTAAGGCATCATATAGTCGGCTCCGCCAGACTTTTGTCTTTCCTTACTGTTTTTTGCAAAGCGTGATCCATTTCGAGGTTCCCTACTTTTTTAAAGAAAAAAACACAGAAAATTCAAATTGAATGGGAAATGTTTATTATCATTTCAAAGAACATTCTTTGGCATTTATTTTTTGAAGATTATGTCTATCAAATGTTGGCCGCGGCTACGCCTCAGATGGTCCATCCTTTGAGTCCAATTTTCGGTGACTCGTTCGAGCATTACGACTGGTAACTGGCGAATGACACGCTTGATGTTTTGCTTCAGGCCTGAATCGAAGCGGGTTTGTCCGCATACACATTAGACTTTACATATCCCCACAGGAAAAAGTCTAACGGTGTGATATCACACGATCTTTGTGGCCATTCTACCGGCCCAAAACGTGAAATTATCTGCTCACCGAAGTGTTCTCTGAATAAATCCATTGATTGATGCGATGTGTGGGAAGTGGCGCCGTCTTGTTGAAAGCAAATGACGCCGAGATCACGAGCTTCAATTTCAGGCATCCAATAGTCGATTATCATGGCACGATAACGGTCGGCATTGACGGTTACGTTCTCATCGGCATCATTTTTGATGAAATATGGACAGATGATTCTGGTACGTCGGATCGGGAATCGGTCTAAAATATTGCTCATGGGTGTCAAGGTCGTGGGTTGGCTGGAAAGAGTTTTTTTTCTTGGATTTAAAAAAATAAGAAAACATTACTTCGTGCAACAATATATTGATGATGAAAACTGAATTATGTGTAGAGAACTAACGGCTGTTTAATTTTTCTACAACGATTGCAGGATTACTTGACATGCTTGTAGAAAATATATTAGAAGGATTAAGTAATGAGTTAGGGCTCCTCTATGGTATATTTAAACACGTGTACAAAAGTCTTTACACCTAAGAGTTATCACGTATAGTTATCGAGATATCTGCAACTGAACAATGATTCCTTATTTTTTCCCGATGTTTTCCTAGTATTTTGTTAATATCGCTGCAGACTATGGAACGATTTTTTTCACATGAACTTTTCTAAATAGGCAATAAAATTTTCTATTTGATGAGAAAATTGGAAAAATTCGATCCGATATACCCAATAAGACAAAAAAAACGTATTTTCCAAAAAATTGATTTTTTTTTTATAACTTTTGTGAAAAAATATTTTATTATGTATTTTGGAGTTATATAAAAAGTTATTTGAAAAAAGTAAACATATTTATCATCATCTTCATTCATCTTGAAAGAAACTAGAGAATGTTCCCGAAGAACGAATGGGACAAACATATTAACTGGTATTGTTGCCAAACTTCTAAAATTTACAATATTTAATTTTTATATAAATTAATTATGCCCTACACCACACTGTGGTACAGGGTATTATAAGTTTGTTTCACGGCAGATGTTTGTAACACCTTAAAATAACACAGCTAGACCCACCTTAAAGTATACCGATCGACTCAGAATCACTAGCTGAGTCGATTTAACGATGTCCGTCCGTCTGTCCATGTAAAGTTGTTCGTCGACTACAGGTCGCAATTTCACTCCGATCGTTCTGAAATTTTGAAGTTTAGAGTATTTCGCGGCTGTTAAGATCGCTATTGAATTTGGTTGCAATCGGTTCAGATTTAGATATAGCTCCCATATATATATTTCGTCCGATTTGGCCCTTTAGTCCTATAGAAGCTGTATTTTACATCCGATCGTTTTGAAATTTAGAATGGTAGAGTTTCTTGATCCATGAACCAACATTGCCGAATTTGAAGAAAATCGGTGCAGATTTAGATATAGCTCCCATATATATCTTTCGTCCGATTTGGTCCTTTAGTCCTATAGAAGCTGTATTTTACATCCGATCGTTTTGAAATTTAGAATGGTAGAGTTTCTTGATCCATGAACCAACATTGCCGAATTTGAAGAAAATCGGTTAAGATTAGCTATAGCTCCCATATATATATTTCGTCCGATTAGTCCTACAAAAGCTGTATTTTATATCCAATCGTGTTGAAATTTAGAATGGTAGAGTTTCTTGATCCATGAACCAACACTACCGAATTTGAAGAAAATCTATTAAGATTTAGCTATAGCTCCCATATATATGTTTCGTCCGATTTGGCCCTTTAGTCCTATAGAAGCTGTATTTTACATCCGATCGTTTTGAAATTTAGAACGGTAGAGTTTCTTGATCCATGAACCAACATTGCCGAATTTGAAGAAAATCGGTGCAGATTTAGATATAGCTCCCATATATATCTTTCGTCCGATTTGGTCCTTTAGTCCTATAGAAGCTGTATTTTACATCCGATCGTTTTGAAATTTAGAATGGTAGAGTTTCTTGATTCATGAACCAACATTGCCGAATTTGAAGAAAATCGGTAAAGATTTAGCTATAGTTCCCATATATATGTTTCATCCGATTTGGCTCTTTAGATCCAATCGTTTTTATACCCTACACTACACTGTGGTACAGGGTATTATTTAAGTATAAAATGTCCCAAAAGTAAATTTATGTAAACAATTTATACATGAATTACAAAATTTATATATCAGAGTTATTCAATATTACGAGAGTGGTGTAGGGTATTATATAGTCGGCGCCGCCCGACTTTAGCCTTTCCTTACTGGTTTTTAAATATTTTATGGATTGCAGTCTGCAATTGAAAATATTTTGACATGATCCTCTCTTACGAGTCTCATTATTTTCTGGGTAGACAACAAAATTTTCTACTTCATGAAAAAGAGAAAAGTTATAGTCATATAAAGTTAAACCTTTTTTTAAATTTTTTGTTTATTTGACAAAGAATATTGGTTGAAATGTAGAATAATAAAAAATAATGACAATATTTTTTCATTAAATAGCTAATTTTGTTGTCTATGCAGAAAAGACAATGACAAAGGCCTTGGTATATATCCTATACATGAAAGGATCTGAAAGAAATCAAACAAATTTTTTTTCAAACGATAATAAATATAGGTCATCTATATATATAAAATTGTTGCGTGACTGATCATCGCCCAGGCCAAACGGCTGAAGCTAGAATCATGAAATTTGGTGGGAGGGTAGTCCTCGGGACGTAGACGAGCAATAAGGCCGAATTTTTCGAAATTCGTACTATTAGCCGCACAATGTGGCAAAATGGTATAAATATGGTACCACCGCCAAATCTAAACGAAATGAGCTAGAATCTTGAAATTTGGTATGAGGGTAGCCCTTAGGAGGTAGACTCAGAAATTGGCGAAAATTCGAACATTTACGCACACAGTGTGGTAAAAAGTGATAAATGTGGTACATCAGCCAAATCCAAATGGCAAGAGCTATAATCGTGAAATATTGTGTGATGGTTGCCCTTATGAGGTAGACTCTGAAATTGGCAGGATTTTTCGTAATTCGAACATTTTTGAACACAGTGGGGTACAAAGGGAAAAATGGGATAAATGTAGTACAACAGCCAAATTCAAATGGCAAGAGCTAGAATCGTGAAATTTGGTGTGAGGGTAGCTCTTATAAGGTAGACTCTGAAATTGACAGGATTTTTCGAAATTGGAACATTTACGTACACAGTGGGGTAAAAAGGGAAAAATGTGGTACAACAGCCAAATCCAAATGGCAAGACCTATAATCGTGAAATTTGGTGTGAGAGTAGCTCTTAGGAAGTAAACAAGAACAAGGAGCGATTTTTTTTTAAAATTTAGAGGCACAGTGGGACAGAAAGGTATAAATATGGTACCACCGCTAAATTTACAGCCTAATACTAGAATGTTGAAAATTGAAGCGAGGGTTGTCTTTATGACAACTGATCGGGGTATTAAGTTTTATTTTGTATTCGTAGTTTTCGGGGCACAGTGGGGCAAAAAGTGTAAAATATAGTACTGTGGCTTAAAAATGTCAAACATGGATCAATGGTTCCAGGGTAACTTTTGGAACATAAAATAGAGATTGGAAGTGATTTTTAGTACTTCTAACTTTAAGAGGCACAGTGGGACACGACGGGTTAATTATGGAGCATGGGGGAAAAAAACAACAATCTGCCAAAATTGGTACATAAACATGAGATATGAAGAGTGTATATGGTTTTAGGAGCACTGTGGTCAAAAACGGTTAAATAGTGGAGTGGAGAAAATATGATTAAATATGTTACAGTCGGGGAAAAAGGTTTAAGTAGGCTAGTAGGCTAGCGTGGAGACACATTTTAAATACGAGTACAGTGGGTAAACATTTTGTACAGTGAAATAAAGAGTTGAATGGGGCGCAGCTGTGCAAAAAGGGTTAATTATGGTACAGTGGGGTAAAAATAGTTATATGTATATGGTAAAGTGGGACAAAATGGGTTAAAAATGGTACAGTGGGGCAAAAAGCGTTAAATATTGAACAGTGGGGCAAAAATGTATTTACTATGATACAGTGGGGCAAAAAGGGTTAAATATGGTACAGTGTGACAAAAATGGTTAACTATACAGTACAGTGGGGCATAACTGTGTTAAATGTTGTACAGTGGAGCACAGAGGGTTAAATATGGTACTGTGGGGCAAAAACTGTTAAACATGGTACAGTGAAACATAGGGTTTAATATGACACAATGGGGCAAAAAGGGTTAACTATAGTACAGAGAGGCACAATCAGTTGAATATGGTAACGTGGGACAAAATGGGTTAAATATGGTACAGTGGGGCAAAAAGCTTTAACTATGGAACAGTGGGGGAAAAATGTGTTAGAATGGTACAGTGGGACACAAATGGTTAATTATGGTACAGAATGACAAAAATGGTTACAGTGGGCACAAATAGTAAAATATGGTAACGTGGAACAAAATGAGTTAAAAATGGTACAGTGGGGCAAAAAGCGTTTACTATGGAACAGTGGGGCAAAAATGTGTTAACTATGATACAGTGGGACAAAAATGGTTAAATATAGTGGACAAAATATATTAGGACAAAAAGGTGTTAAATTTGATGCAGTGGATCCAAAACGGTTAAATATGGCACAGTGGGTCAAAAAACGTACATTTAGTACAGTGGGTAAAAATATGGATGCAGAGAGAGAGGGTAAGTTAAATATGAAATAAGAATGTTTTTTTTCTAAATGTATGCTTTTAGTAGCACTGTGGTGCAAAAAGGTTAAAATTATGATGTACTGCAAAAATGTAGCACTGTGGTGCAAAAAGGTTAAACTTATGATGCAGTTGGGGCAAGCAAAAATTGTTCAACATGTTACAGAGGGGAAAAAATGTGTTAAATATGGTTTAGTGGAGCAAAAAGGGTTAAATATGGTACGGTGAAGCAAAAAAGTTAAATACGGTAAAATGGTTAAATGTGATAAGTGGGGAAAAAAGGGAACAAAATAGTCCCAGATATGTATAAAAATTCGTACTTTAGAAGCACTGTGTAATAAAAAGTGTTTAAAATGGAACAGTGGTGCAAAAGGTATTGAATGTGGTCCCTGAGTGCAAAGGTAGATCTTACAGCATAAGCCAACGCTAAGAAATTGTTTTTCTAAATTGGTTCTTCTACTTAAACCGTGGGAGAAAACAAGTTTAATAAATGGCCCAGATAGGGTACAAAAATGTTGCGAGTTTGGATCTTGAAATATCAATTATCATTTTAAAATATTGTACAATCGTGCAACATTGGTTAATTATGACACAGAAAGGGTTAAATGTGGTACTATGGAGCGATTCACTTTAGATTTTTAAATTCGTATCTTTATAGACATAGTGGGACAAACATGGTTTTATATTGTAGCAGGGTGTGAATGTAGTTATTGCAATATAAACTAGGGGAATGTTGCTAACGTATGAACCAAAAAAAAAATAGTTTTTCAACGTTCAGAGGTGCAGTGGGAAAAGGGATAAATATTGTACCATGATGTCAGGGTAACTCTTGGAACACACACTAGAAATTAAACGAGGGTTCGTATTTCATATATAAAAGTAGGTTTAGGTTTAGGTTTAGGTTAGGGTGGCAGCCGTATTTTTTTTTACAAGCTCACATAGACCAGTTTAGGTCCCTAGTGTTACCACGGGCTGAAATGCCCCTCATCGAAACCAACCTGTTTGATATATAAATTTATCGATAGTACGAATATCAGTACTGGAAAGATCTGTTAGGCTGCCTAAAAAGGCCGACCCCAGTATATCCAGTCGTCGTTTACTCAAAGCGGGGCAGTCGCAAAGCAAGTGCTCAATGCTCTCCACTTCTTCCTCATCTCCACAGCTTCGGCAGAAGTCATTGGACTCAATATCCAATCTTTTGGCGTGTTCGCCGATCGAGCAGTGACCCGTCAGAACCTGTACTAACGTAGACAATCGTTTCCTCTCTAGTGCGAGGAGATATTTTGACCTTCTCAGGTCATACCTTGGCCAGATTTGTCTAGCTACCCTGCAGGTGCCGATTTCTGTCCATCTATCGTTGGACTTCCTGATTGCCTCTTGCCTAAGCCAAAGCTTGCACGTGGATAGTGGCGCACCAATATATGCAAATTCTTCGAGAATTTGTAATGTCGTCCCTTTCCTAGCAAGTTCATCGGCTTTGCAGTTCCCCGGGATATCCCTATGCCCAGGCACCCATATGAGGTGTATATTAAACTGCTCAGCCATCTCGTTAAGAGATCTGCGGCAGTCGAGGGCTGTTTGTGAATTTAGGGATGTTGCCTCCAGAGAATTGATGGCAGCCTGGCTGTCCGAGTAAATGACAACGCCATTGTTGGTTACTATGTTGCGACTCAGCCACTTGGCGACTTCCCATATTGCCATTATTTCGGCTTGATAGACACTGCAGGTATCTGGTAGTCTGTGAGCTATATCCAGACTAAGTTCTTCACAGTGTACTCCGAAGCCAACCTTTTCATCAAGCTTCGAACCATACGTGTAAAAGTGGAGATGGTTTCTATTACCTGGTATTCTGCCGACCCATTCATCTCTGGCGGGAATCATAGTGATGTAATTTCTCTCGAAGGTGTACACAGTTGGTATATAGTCCACTCGGTCGGTTACCATAGCACTACACTTTGCTATCCTCATGTGACCATAGTTCTTGTACCTCCACATTGATAGGCAGTTTAATCTTATTGCCGCTTTGGTTGCAACTTCTCTCGCCACAATATTAATCGGCAGGATATGGAGTAGGGCTTGCAGAGACTCGGTCGCTGTAGTCCTTAAGGCTCCGCTTATGCTCAGGCAGGCAGTTCTCTGAACCTTTGTTAGTAGGTTGGTGATGGTTAGTTTGTCAGTTGCCGTCCACCATACCACAATACCGTATAACAGTATTGGACGAACTACTGCTATATATATCCAGTGGACGATTTTAGGAGAGAGTCCCCACCGCGACCCTACAGCCTTTTTGCAGGAATATAAGGCGACGTTGGCCTTCCTTACACGTTCCAATACGTTAAGTCTAAATAACATTTTCCTATCTAGAATTATTCCTACAAATTTTGCACTTTCAGAAAAGACTAGATCTGTTCCATTTATCCGAGGTGGAGGGTCCACATGTGGGACATTATTCATCCTAGTAAAGAGAACCAATTCTGTCTTGTTGGGGTTAACGCCCAAACCGCTGCTTCTGGCCCATCTAGCCAACTTGTTCAGAGCCACCTGTAGGATGTCTCTGAGGACGTTTACGAATTTGCCACTCACTGCGATTGCCACGTCGTCCGCATATGCCACGACCTTGCAGCCACAACGTTCTAAATCTAGCAGGATTTCATTCACCGCTAGGTTCCAAATTAGTGGAGACAGTACTCCTCCTTGCGGGGTCCCTCTGTTTACATACCTTGTTAGAGTTGTGGACCCTAGACATGCTGTTATGCGTCTTCTGGTGAGCAGACTTTGAATTAGTCTAATCAAACTAGTGTTAACTTTTAGATGTGAGAGTGCCGCAATTACCGCATCGGAGTGAATGTCGTTAAAAGCCCCTTCTATGTCAAGAAATGCCACCATGGTGAATTCCTTGAAATGCAGGGACGATTCGATAGTTCTCACAAGTTCGTGCAGGGCTGATTCAGTAGACTTGCCCTTGTTGTAAGCATGTTGGTTCCCCGACAGGAGTTTTGTATCCAGGTTTTCCCTAATGAAATGATCTAAAAGTCTTTCCAGACCTTTCAATAGGAACGAGGATAGGCTAATTGGTCTGAAGTCTTTTGGCCTAGTGTGTGATATCTTTCCCGCTTTAGGTATGAATACCGGCTTTGTCATTCGGTTCGTACGGAAGTTTAGAGTTGAGGACTTTCTTGAAATTCTTCTCATACAGATGCCACTTTGTCTTCCTTACATTTCTGTGGACGGCGGGTTTAGGCGCTTTTTCCGCGAGTTTGAACTCAATATAATGGTGATCTGAGAATGAGTGGTCGTCCAGTACATTCCACCCAATAATTTTGTCTGACAGCCGGTCAGTAGCAAACGTTACGTCGAGTACTTCTTGTCTGTCTTTAATTGTGAAGGTCGGTTTATTACCTATGTTACAAATACTAAGATTGGTAGTTAGAATAAAGTCAAGAAGCGAATCACCCCTATTGTTTATATCCGTACTACCCCAGATAGTATGATGAGCGTTCGTGTCTGCGCCAATAATCAGCTCGAGCTCGTCAGACGTTGCTTCTTCTACTACTTCCCTGAATAGAGCAGTCGGTACTACAGATTCATAAGGCAAGTAGCTGGAGACCACCCAATATATGCGATTACCGATCTCCAGGCTAGCAGCTGTTTGGTCTTTACCACTTAAATTAGTCAGGAGAAAGATACTTAGATCTTTCCTGGCCAAAATGCAGGTTCTTGGAGTGCCTTCACAGTTGGCCACAAGCAGTTTAAAGTTGGGTGTCCTAATACCGCACACCCTTCCTCCCACTACGTAGGGCTCCTGTATCAGGACGATGTCTACTGCGCCTGTGGACAGGCGCAGCAATAGAGCCGCTGAGGCTGCTTTAGCGTGATGGATGTTAATCTGTAGAATTCTTACCATCATTGGTAATTGACAGATTAACATCCACCCCGACAAGGGTGTTATCGAACTCTTCGTCCGTATCGTCGAGAAGCATGTCCCCGCCAGATGCGTCAAAGAGTCCGGAGACTCCCCTCAGCCCCTCTGTGTCAGAAGTAGAGCTTTCGTCCTCAGAGTAGGACGTTACAGATCTTCTGTTAGAGTTGGAGTCACCAGAAATAATAGGCGTGGCTACCTCCGCACTTACAGAAAGTGCCACGGTGGACGACTCACCTTCTGCAGTGGGAGCTATATCCTGCTTGTATATCTTCAAGACTATAGTCTCGAAGCCATATTGTAGGGTTGCACTCGCACTTTGTATATGGGAGGTGGATTCAGCGTTTAGGATAAGATTGACCTGCCGCTTTTTACCATCCGCCTCACCCACCTTGCTGATTCTCCAATTATGGGCCGGCAGACCAGGATTGGAATCTTTTATTATTTCTAAGATGTCAGCCGGGTTGGAGGGCTCTTCTGTAACCCAGGTGATGGCTCTAGGGTGACTAGGGATGTTGTTTTTTTCGACAACATCCAACTGGGCACCCGGCCACACCTCACCCGCTCGACTCAGAGCAGCCTTATAAAGGTCTACTGATCTGGCATCACCGAAATATAAGAGCTTTACTCTCCCCTGATGCCATCCTGCATCGTTGCAGATTGGTGGTTTGCCCGGCATTTCTCTACGGACATCGAGGTAATGAGCCATAATGGCTGATTGTACATGACTCCATTTGTCCTTGAGGATGGATCCATCCTCACTACTTCTGTCTATAACAGCCATCACTAGACTCTCCTTCGCCACTTCATTGAAGGGCTTGGTGAGTGTCCTGTTGATGGTGACATTAGGGCCTCTTGCCTTTTTCGAAGGCAGGGGTTCATCAGGTGATCTGATTCGTTTTACTTTATTAGCAGTTAACACAGCTGAATTTGTGGCTCTTTCAGCCGACTCATTGGCCTTAGAAGCATCTATGACGCCTTTAGCCCAGGTAAGTGACTCTTTTTGTTTTTCGGTAAGAGCCGAAACCTCAACAGCCTCCAACTTCGTCAAAACTCTGAGCGCTACACGATGCTCATTGTGCTTCCGTTTTGACGGTCGGACATGACGTTTTCCCCTCACCGCACCACCTGTTGTGAGTACTTGGGGGAGATTTTCACCATTTTTGGTGTGGTCGACTTTGGCCAAGACCAACGGACGGACAGTCGGACGATTGGGGAACCGCGCTCCATCGGAACACGAAGGCATCCCCGTCAAGAGAATTTATTTTAATTTTGTCTGTATTAGACCGTAATAGGTACTACGATGTAGGCCTTACAGACTTTGTACAGATTTTTGCTATTGCGTAATAGGTACTGGTAACTATCCGCTATGTGATAAACACGTCCGTTCACTGCGAATGATCAGCAACGAAAACATAAAAGTAAGTAAAGATGGGGGCTGCGAAGCGCACCGGGTAAGCTAGTATTTTATATATTTGCATATACATAACAAATATGTACGTTTTTCTTCGTTAGGATGCTATTTTTGAAAAAATTAAACAACGATTTTACGATTTTTTTTAAATTTAATGGGATTTTTCGTGCCAGCAAAAAACGATTTAAAAAAACAATTTCTTTCTGATTGTTTGATTGACAGTTCTAGGTGAAAGTGATGTATTCATCATTTCTAGCCCTCATAATTCCCTTTAATTTAAATTCCATATGGGCTTGATCGAGATTATACTTAAAAAATATGGTCCAAATACTGAAAGTAAATACCATTAAAAATTCGATTTTTAGAAAAAAAAAAACGTTTAAAGAAACTTATCTAAATCTGAACCGATTTCCACTAAATTAAGTAGTCTTTATTAATAGGTAAAGAGACTTGTCTCTGTACATTTTTGCTTCGATCTGGAGTAAAATACACTTTTTATAGGCCTTATAATCCAAATCGGATGGAACATATAAACAGGGGCTATATCCAAAACCGATTTCAACTAAATCTAGTATTCTTTATTAAGGGCTGAAGAGACTTCTCTCTGCCAATTTGTGCCTTGATATGATAAAAAATACAGCTTCTATAGCACTTAGATGTCAAATCGGAAGGAACATACATATGGGGGCCATACCTAAATCTGAACCGATTTCCACTAAATTTGGTAGTCTTTATTAATAGGTAAAGAGACTAGTTTCTGCAAATTTTTGCTTCGATCTGGTGTAAAATACACCTTCTATAGCCCTTAGAAGCCAAGTCGGAAGGAACATATATATGAGGGCTTTATCTAAATCTGAACCGATTTCAACTAAATTGCGTAGTCTTTATTAAAGGCTGAAGAGACTTCTCTCTGCCAATTTGTACCTTCATCTGATAAACAGCACAGAAGTCAAAGCAGAACGAACATATATATGGGGGCTATATCTTAATCTGAACCGATTTGCACGAATTTTAGCAGTCTTTGTTAATGGCTGAAGAAATTTGTCTGTGCTAATTTGTATCTCGATCTGGTGCAAAATACATCTTCTAGACCCCTTAGACCCCAAATCGGAGGAAAATAAGGGTTTTCCCAACAAGAGGTGTTATTTTGGTATTCAATGAAAAATTAAATTTTTTGAGATAAATGATCGGATGTTTATTTTATAATAAAGAGGAAGGTATGCCGTTAATAATGAAAAACAACATCAGCCAAATGGCCACCACGACCATGCTTACAGGACCATATCCTTTTCATGAAATTTTCCATAACCAAATCGCAAAGTGGCTGCCATATGTCCTCGATAGACTCACGAATTCTATTTTTGAGGTCTTGAATCGATGCTGGGCTGTTGACGTAAACCTTATCTTTCACGTGGCCCCAAAGGAAGAAGTCGCAAGGTGTTAAATCACAAGATCTCGGTGGCCAATTGTAATCACCTCTTCGAGAGATAACACGGTCCGGAAACTTTTCCCGTAACAGAGCAATGGTTTCGTTGCTTGTGTGGCACGTAGCGCCGTCTTGTTGAAAGTAAACGTTGTCCAGATCAATACCATCCAACTCCGACCATAAACAATCATTACTCATCTCTCGATAGCGTAACTGTTGATCCAACCTCATTTTCGAAAAAGTAAGGTCCAATGACCCCGCCGGACCATAAACCGCACCACACAGTCACACGTTGAGGATGGAGAGGCTTCTCAACAATAACTCTTGGGGTTTCCGAGCCCCAGATGCGACAATTTAGCTTGTTGACGTAGCCACTGAGGTGGAAATGGGCCTCATCAGTCAAGATGATTTTTCCATGATTTTCGAATTTTAATAATTTCAATGCGTTGTTGAATCGTGTATTATACTTGTCAAATGTCAAAGAATAAAAACTTCAAAAGTGACAGCTACCAAAATACCGGGTGATTCAAAATAAAACCTCTTGTTGGAAACCCCGATTGTACTGAAAATCCCGCTTTTTTGTAACGACAACATTTTTCAATTTATTTAGTTTTTGCTTCTCCTGTAAAATTTCCAAATATGATGATACACCCTTTCTCGTTTCTGGTGACGATATTATTAATCGTCGTAAAATTCTAAGACGAGTTTACCATGTCTGTCCGTTAGTCCGTCCGTCCGTCTGTTGTAATCTCGCTACAATTTATAATACTTGAGCTATGTGGCTGAAATTTGGTACATTTACTTCTAATATCTGCAGGTATGTTGGGATTGAAAATGGGCAATACCGGTCCATTTGTATACCCTACCCCACACTGCGTAGGGTATAAAAATATTGCGTTTTTGCATTTGTTTGTAACACCCAGAAGGAGAAGAGATAGACTCATCGTCATTGTACCGATCGACTTCGAATCACTTCCTGAGTCGATTTAACTTTGTCCGTCTGTCCGTCCGTCTGTTCGTCCGTCTGTAGATGAGAGCTGTCTATATATAAATCTGAACCGATTTTAACTAATTTCAATTGGGACCGTCCCTGGGATGAAAAAGTGCACTGTGCTAAATTTCATCACAATTGAAGCATATTTACGTCGTGCACTTTGATTAAATTAAATCGATTCAGGAAGTGATTCCAAGTCGATCGGTATAATAAACTATTGGTTTATCTCTTCTCCTTTTGGGTGTTACAAACAAATCCAAAAACTCATAATACCCTGGACCATAGTGAGGTGTAGGGTATAACAAGTTTTTAGGTCTCGGAAAAAAATTGTTGCATAGTAAGTGTAACCAAAAGCAAATCCGGAATTTCCAAAAGCTACCGAACACCTCCACAGAGTCGCTCAGAATAATATAAAAACAAAACAAAGCAGTTCAGCTAGTCACAAAAGTCACCTTAAAACAATTCATGCACAAAACTACAGCATAACAACATGAACTTATATACAAGGTGGCGCAAAAGTAATCCTCCTATCAGATGCTATAAATTTTGCGATTGGCCCCTAATGCCTAATGTTGACATTTGTGTAGTAAACACATGCGAAATACACGTTAATAAACAATGTTACGCTACACTGCTCCAGAACGCGGAATATTGCTGACTATTTATTTGACCAATAATCGGTCGGTGACTTTGGCACAAAAAACATCGAAAGGTTACTTTTGCGCCACCTTTTACACGCAAAGAAGGAATGAGTTTCAACGAAATTTTAGAATTACTATGCCTGACAAAATAATTTTCTTGTTAAGCAGCCAAAGTTACGGTTTTTGGAAGAGAGATGTTTAGTGGTCCAAAAATAAAATTCCTTTTGAATAATGTTTTTTTGCGTGTACTTATATTCGATTAGACTTCTTAAAGCCAATGAATTTGTATAAAAGTGGGGAAATATCCAAGCGACAAGGACACAAACGCGGTGCAACCAGAAGGAGACTCCCCAAACCACACCTACAAGCCATGCGGCGATATTATGTTGCCCGTCTGTCAGCCATCGCCCACCAGACATTGAACAGCAGCCAACAATCAACATGTCAATGCAAGCATAAATACAACAACAACAACGACAGCCATAGCAACAACCAGCCATATTCAGAGCCATAGAAATAGCAACAATGTCCTGATGAGAATACATAAAGTTACAACCATTCGATGACTTCAGTCAGGTATAGGTGGAAGCAAGTGTTGATGAGGGCGATGAAGCATATGGGGTTGGGTTATACTCGTCGTCTGCAGTAACAATGTGGCAACAACTGTTGCAGTTGCAACAACTCGCGAATTGCCGCTTTGTAATGGAGGTTTGCTCAAAGGTTCTCGGAAATAATGATGAATCCAAGGTAACAAAAGCAGAAACTCTATATATCAAAGTTCGACAGTCAAGAGTTGATGAACGCTGACATATAAGTCAAAACATATCGCTTTCCCGCTGTTGTTGAAAACATAAAAGTCACAACCAACTAAAGTGCCATCGTAGCCAATATAATTTACTTTGTAGGAATATTGGCGTCAATATTTATTTATTGCTGTCAAATGTTGCATATTGTTGGTTGCTGTTGATGGTGTGGTTACTTACGAGCACAAAGCCCAAGTCTACCCAATTAGTTAGTAACTAGTTAGTAATATATTCAATTCAGCAAAGACAATTGCGAAAATAAAAACATTAAAAATATACTCATACATTTATCCATAGATTTTTTAAATAGGCATTGTTTACTTCGTTAGCGTTTCAAAAAACTTAACAAAAAAAATGTTGGAATTTTTTAATATTTTTATGGTTTATTTCGCGTCAGAAAAAAACGATGCCAAATCTTATATACCCTCTACCATGGATCAAAGGTGAATGGTTTCGGGTACAGATAAACTAATTATACCAAAATTCAGTCCAACTCTTTCAAAATTGTGGTTTTTTGTGGCGTTACGAAGTCAAATCTAGAAGGACATTTGTATGGGGGCTACATCAAAAGATGGACCGATATTGCCCATTTTCAATCCCAAGTTACCCGTAACTATAAGACGTATCTATACTAAATTTCAGCTATCTAGCTCAATTTGTGTAGACATTAGCATGATTACAACAGACAGAAGGACGGAAGGAAAGACGGACATGACTAAGTCATCTTAGAATTTTACGACGATTAAGAATATATATACTTTATGGGGTCCCAGGTCAATATTTAGAGCTATTACAAATGGACCATCTTATGGTCGAGGGTATAAAAATATATTTGTATACCCTTTACCACAGTGTTGTTTCATGGCAGATGTTTGTAAAACCTAGATATACCACAGATACGCCCACCTTAAAGTATACCGATCGAATCCGAATCACTAGCTGAGTCGATTTAAACATGTATGTCCGTCCGTCTGTCCGTCTATCCATCTAAAGTTGTCCGTTGAATACAGTTCGCAATTTCACTCCGATCGAGCTGAAATTTTGCGTTGAGAAGTCTTTCGTACCACAAAAGAAGCCAATTGAATTTGTGTGTATCGTCCGATTTGGCCCTTTAGGCCTGTAGAAGCTCCATTTTACATCCAATTGTTTAGAAATTTAGCATGGTAGAGTTTCTTGATCCTACTGAGATGTAGATAACTAAACTGTATATCTACTATTGAGTATATAACAAAAAAATAAATAACTCATTAGCTCCTCGGCTAAAAAGTTGATAACTCAACCCTTACTACACTGCTACTGCTGTTGATAACTCAACTGCCCATCACACTTAGTAGTATATAACTCAACTAACTAAGTGGTCGTGTATTAGGAGTAAATAACCAACTGTATGTCTACTAAGGAGTAAATAACCTAACTGATCTTCAATAAAGGAGTAGAAAACCCAACTGGTCTTCAGCTAAAGACTAGATAAACCAAATGGTCGTCAACTAAGGAGTGAGTAATACAACTGGTTATCTACTCGTACTAAGGAATAGATAACCCAACTGACTGTCTACTAAGGAATAGATAACTCAAATGAAGGTCTACTAAGCAATAGATAATTCATCTGGATGTCTAATATGGAGTATACATAGCCCAACTGGTTCTCTATCAGGAAGTAGATAACCCAGTTGCATCCAGCAATATTATTTGGTGCATTTAACCCTAATTAACTGATCAATCGCTTCATTAGTGATAAGTCCCAATTTAACTAGTACTGTGATCAGTAGGCTCAGATAATTTGGCACTTCGTTTACCGAAGAAATATAACTCATTCATTTTACACCTAAACGTATTATTCACTTTAGTTACATTAAATTAATAAACCTAAACGAATGATTAATTTTACTCACATTAAATTTTAGATTCTTTCATTAGGGAAAACCTGAATACAAAACTCGTGTCAGGGAACCAACATACTTACAATAAGGGCAATTCTATAGAATCTTTCCAGCACGAACTTGTGGGCACTATCGAATTGTCCCCACATGTCAAGGACTTCGCTATAGTGGCATAGAGGAGCTTTTCGGAACATTCACTCAGATGCGGTAATTGCGCCGCTGTCACATTTAAAGGTGAAATCTAGTTTGATCAGACTAATTTAAAGCCTGCTCAACAGAACCGCTTAAAAGCAAGTCTTGGGTCCACAACTTTAAAAAGATACCCCTCAAGGAGGAGTACTGTCTCCACTAATTTGGAACCTAGCGGTGAATGAAATCCTGTTAGATCTAGAATGTTGTGGCTGCAAGGCTTACGTGGCTTACGCGGACGACGTTGTAATCACAGTTTTTCTGGGAATAAAAATTTCGAGGAATAGTTCTAGATAGGAAACTGTTATTCAAACTTAACGTACTACAACGTGTCATGGTGTGGTCTCTCACCTAAAATCGCCCATTGGTTATATATAGCAGTAGCTCGCCTAATACTGCTATATGGCATTGTGTTATGGTGGACGGCAACTGACAAACTTACCAGCACCTACCTGAAAATCAATCAATCAAAGGTTCAGAGAACTGCCTCCCTATGCATAAGCAGAGCTTTAAGGACTACAGCGACTGAGTCTCCACTCTATTCCATATAATATTGTGGCGAAAGAAGTTGCAACCAGAGCGGCATTAAGATTAAACTGTCTATGAATGTGGAGGTACAAGAACTACGGTCACATTAGGATATCAAAGTGTAGTACTATGGTAATCGACCGAGTGGTCTATATGCCAACGGTGTACACCTTCGAGAGGAACTAAATCGCTATGATACCAGCCGGAGATGAATGGGTTGACAGAATACCATGTATTAGAAACCATATCCACTTCTATACTGATGGTTCGTAACTTGATGAAAAGGTTGGCTTCGGAGTATACTGTTAAGAACATAATCTGGATATGGCTCACAGACTACCATACACCTGCAGTGTCTATCAAGCCGATATAATGGCTACATGAGAAGTAGCCAAGTGGTTAAGTCGCAGCATAGTAACCAACACTGGTGTTGTAATTTACTCGGACAGACTGACTGGCATGAATTCTTTGGCCACATACCTAAATTCACAAACCGCCCTCGGCTGCCGAAAATCTCTTAACGAGATGGCTGTGCAGCTATACATTTCATATGGGTGTCTGATCATAGGAATATCCCGGGGAACTGCATAGCCGATGAACTTGCTGGGAGAGGAACGACATTACAAATTCTCGAAGAATTTGCATTTATAGTGAGGCTCCACTATCCACATGCAAACTTTGGCTTAAGCCACAGGCATTCAGGCAGTCCGAAGAAAGATGGACAGAAATCTGCAGCTGCAGGGTAGCTAGATAGATCTACCAAGATAGACCAAGACACAACCTGCTCCAGAAATGGCTTTATAGAGGCTAGCTGGTAACTAATTACTTTGTAGTACTTTGACCTAAGAAGGACAAAATATATATTCGCACTGGAGAGGAAGATACTGTTTACATTATTGTCAGTTCTAACGGAACACTGCCTGATAGATGAACACGCCAGAAGGTTGGGTGTTGAGTCCAATGAATTCTGCAGGAACTCTGGGGATGAGGAAGAAGTGGAAAGCATTGAGCACCTGCTCTGCTACTGTGCCACATTGAGTAAACGACGTCTGTATATACTTGACCGGCCTTTCTAGGAAGTCTGGCAGATCTTTCCAGTACCTATATTCGTAGTACTGATAACTTTGTTTATCACTCTAACCTAAACCAAAATAACCACCTTTCTGGCTTCCACAAAAAGTACCACATTCTAACTTAGATAATTCCATAAATTGAGAGTATACCATAGTTTGGTTGGCTCTCTGTCTCTGTAGCCAAATCGGACGAAACACATAAATATTTATATGGGAGCAATAACTAAATCTGAGCCGATTTTTCGGCAATGTTGTTCCATTGATCAAGAAACTCTACCGTGCTAAATTTCAAAACGATTGGATGTAAACTACAGCTTCTATAGGGCTAAAATACCAAATTGGACGCAACATATACTCGTATATGGGAGCTATATCTAAATCTGAACCTATTTCAACAAATTTCAATAGTCTTCTTTCCAGGTACGAAAGACTCCTAACTGCAAAATTTCAGCATGATCTGAGTAAAATTGCGACCTACACGGGGCAAAATCGCCTTTTTTGATATGTTTGAATCGAAAGAAAATATACTTGGAACACAAATTTTTAAATATTATATATTTTCAAGCAAATAAATTTTATTTGAAAATCAATAAAATGTATTTAGAACCCATATGTTAATATATTAGAATAAAATATATTTGCGAACTGATTTTCTCAAATAAAATATTTGTTTAAATACGAATAAAATTATTGTTTATGAATATTTCCAAATATATTTTATTAAAAAAAGGATTTTCCAAACTTTGCTGAATTTTTCGAATATTAGTTTTAATTTTTTTATTTTCGAATTATGCATTCCTATTAAAAATGGCGTACTTAGCATTAACTTCTATTTGAAACCAATTCAATTCAATTCATCAATTATAAAGAAATTTTACTAACATTAAAAATTTCAAAAATTACCTTTCAATTGCTGTAAACTTAAAACAATTAAAGAATAGTAGACATACACATACGCATTGGGAAATATCATATCCAAATAAAAAATATTAGGATGTAAACATAGTTTTGTTTAGAACAATATCCTCCCAAACATATAATATTTGTATTTGTCAAATATTATATATTTGGAGTGCACCCTAAAAATATTTATGTTTCAAGCAGAATATGTTTGGAACAATATACTACAGAGGCGATTTTTTTTCAGCGTGTACACTCAACGAACAAAGAAAGATGGACAGACAGGCGGACGGAACCACAGACATGGTTAAAATCGACTCAACCTGCAATTCCGAGTCGATCGATATACTTTAAGGAGGGTCTATCGGTAATATGTATTTCTAGGTGTTACAAACATCTGCCATGCAACAAACTTATAATACCCTGTAGCACAGTGTAGTGTAGGGTATAAAAAATGGATATTGGTCTCATGTGCTACTCACAACTTTCCATACTCCCCAGATGTTGATTTTATTTGGATGTGTGCATGTACATATTCTAAAAAGCATGTTCTCTCCAAAAAGAGGAAATATTCCAACGTTTACTTTTTAATAGCAAAATTTGTGTTCGTCTTGGGATTTGCTTCCTTGTAAAGTTGTCGTAACCTCGACTGCCATTTACTGTAGTTAAATGGACATTTTCGGTTGTACCCCAGAGCAAAGTGTAATAAACTATTTTTATGGGCCAAACAAGAAAAAACACGAAAAACAAAAAAGATGTCATGACACAACAACGGATGACCTTTTTTCGTGTTACGTCTCGCAAGTGCATTTACTCTCGAGAAGTAAAACTTTACTCTGACAGGAACAGAAACGGGAGCGGCTGCTTGGGCGGCAGTGACAAAAAAAAACGCCAACAGCGGCAATATCAGCAATTGTAAAAGTATAAAAACTGTATTGCTAGAGTGTTTGCTGGCTGACGTTGCCTTTGCGTTGCCCGCTGCTGACGATGTTGTTGCAACAAACTTTGAATTGTTTAAATTTGCAAACGACAAAGAAATTAACATGCAACGAGCCAAAGATAAATTGCAACCGCAGTAACAACAACACCAACTACAAGATAACAACAACAGCGGAAGCTGTATCACAAAATGTAATTCAAACAAAATCGTTACCGAGGGCAACCAACCATCTAACCTCAAGAGGGAGAGACAGACAGAGACACACACAGCGAGAGAGAGAGAAAAGTATCAAAGGAACAAGTAGATAGATGGATAGATAAAAACAAAATAAATCTTCAGCTTTTGTTGAGAATCAGCAATTGTGAAGTGAAACAACCGGTTTGTCTTTTTTGTTTGTTTGTTTCTAAGCAACAAATAACAACAGCAGCAATAAGCAGTCTTTGGGTGCAATCGTTGTACACTGGAGCGTATGAGAAATTTAAACTTTATTTCTTATTTATATCACTCATACGCACATGTGGCACATGGTGTACGGTGTACGGTATGCGGTGTGCATTCAACTGAGATTATGTACGGAGATGATGAAGACTTTTCGTATGTATTTTTTAAAGGACCTGCATGTGATTTTATTGCTTAATTAATACACTGTGCAACAAATTCTTGAAAAATGTTAAGGTGATAAACGAATCCGCAGTTTTCAAACGATAGTATTAGGTTAGTATAAAAAAACATTTACGGGGCAGGTTGGTCTCAGGTCGAACTCCACCAAAATTACCACATTATCTAGGAATTTTTCTACAAAATGTACCTCAATAATATTTTGTCAAATATTTTTATACCGCATCTCTAAAGCAAAGACTTTATTTTCGTTCTCTTTTCAGGAAAAATGTGTGATTTCCCAAGGGGTCCTCAATAATGCAAATTTAATTTTAAGACGAGTGGACGATATAAACTCCACTCTGATGAGTAGAAGTAATATGAACCACGGCCGCCTCGCATCTGCGATTTGACTCCGTTTGGCTATTTTTTGTGGGGAGCCGTTAAGGATAAGTGCTACGCCAACCACCCAGAGACGACTCATGACATCAAATACGAAATTGCAGCCATAGAGAGCCACGGAATTGCAGCAATAGAGAACCACAGTCATGCAATGGGCTACTGCTAGGCCAGACGCGGCAGCAATATGAATGAAGTGGTGTTCCATCATTAACCGGAATGTTGAGGCATTTCAATAAAGGAACAATCGTTGAAACAATTAATCCGTCTTTTTTTATAACAATTTTAAATCGCAACATCTTCGTGAGACACCCAGAATTGTTTTTTTAAAAAAACACTGACGTTTTATTTTGATTTGAAATTTAAACAAGTAAGAAAGTTCAGTCGGGTAAATCGACTTAAGAATCCCCTCACATTCAGTCCCAAAGAAATATTCGTAAATTTATTTATTTGTATACCCTACACCACACTGTAGTACAGGGTATTATGACTTTGTGCATTTGTTTGTAACGCCTAAAAGTAGAAGAGATAGACCCATTGTTTATTATACCGATCGACATAGAATCACTTTTTGAGTCGATTTATCCATGCCCGTCTGTCTATCTGTCCATGTATTATTGTGCAGTGCCAGGGACGGGCCGGGCCCCCCCGAAATGTTTTAAACATAGGCATAAACTGTTTATAATTTTCAAAATCACTCAAAAAAACCATGAAAAATATTTGGAAGGCCGTTACAAAAACAATACAAAAGCGTAAAAAATGGTAACAGTAAAAGTAATAACAACTAAAAATAAGAAAAGTGCATGGTTTCCTCGCTAAAACTTTTTAAATTATGCATCGATTTTCTTCGGAATGGCTTAATTTATTCATAACCTTTCAGAGTTTACGATAAAATCACAAAAATATGACAATTATGCGTTTCTAGATGTTTTTATGAGGTTTTTATTTAAAAATTATTAAAACTTTCTCAAAAAATATTATTTTTGGCAATACTTTGTAAGATATCGTTGAAACCGGCTGAACGGATGGAAAATTGTATTGTGCGAAGGCTACTTAATTCTGAAGTTTGTAGCCTAAAGGGTTGTCTCTTTAAATTCTCGCGATAAGCTGTGATATGGAAAGAAATTAGTAGTTGAACCACATACATATAGTGGCATAACTCGAGAACCATTTATCCGATTTAGTTGAAGAAAGTTTTAAAGTTTAAATATTAAGCAGCCTTCAACTTCATATAATACCATTTTCCATTCTTTCAGCGGTTTCGACGAGTATTCCGAAGAAAATCGATGTATAATTTAAAAAGTTATAGCTAATTTAGTAAGGTTTTAACTTTAAAACTTTCTTATCGATGTAAAATTTACAAAAACAAACTTCAAAAGCTAAGATTGGAGATTTTGACGTCTATAATCAGAATCTATGCATTAAAACAGAAACCCAAGAAATAATGTTGTTTTTGTCGACCGGTGTAATTATTGGTTGGCTTTAAATTTATGATAACCAGATATGGCGAAAATTAAGTTAAAATTACATTTATGATTTCTTATCTATCTACCTTTTTAACATGTAGGTTGCAGTGATGGAATGAGTTTGCACAACCGTGTATGTAAATTTGACTTTATATTGGGTGTGGTAATAAGTAGTACGGTTTTGGCCATTACACAGAACTTATCACGGTATTTGCAAACGATTAACCTAGATATAATAAAGGCTTACGAAATCATAAAATTGGCAACGACTAAATTAAGTGACATGCGTAGAAATTCAGATGCGTAGTTTGATAAACTGTTTGAAGAATCCACACAACTTGCAAGAAGTTTTGGAATAGAAGCTGCACTACCTAGAAGAGTAGGCACTCAAAAGTATAGGGGTAATATTCCTGGTTCAGATGCCAAGGCGTATTTTAGGACAACATTGTTCATACCATATCTGGACGAAGTAATATCACATTTAAATAATAGATTTTCCGAACATGCAGCTATAATTACAAGTCTGTTTAATATTGTTCCGATTCGAGTTGTAAATCTAATAAAGGAAGATTTCGAAGAAGTCACACTTTTTTACAAAAACGATTTAAAAAATTCAGCAAAATCTGTTTTAGCTGAAATAAGTATATGGATCGATTATTGGAAGCAGAAGAATGATAATCCATCAAATACATTAGATGCTATTTCAGTTTGTGATGAGGACATGTTCCCAAGCGTTTTTACACTATTGCAGATACTGGCCACAATACCAGTGACAACGGCATCTACTGAGTGAAGTTTCTTGACGTTAAGAAGAATAAAAAATTATCTCCGGAACAGAATGGAAGGAGAAAGGCTATCTTATAAGGCTTTGATGTCTATATACAAAGATGAAAATCGATGAAATAATTGATATATTTCTTTGAAAAAATCGAAGATTAAATTTTTAACTCTTACGTATTTTATTATAAAAAGTTTTAATGATCTCGTACTATAGTACACATTTATATTTAGGAATAAAATTCGAATAAAAAAGTAAGGAACTTAACTTCCATTACCTACACAATAAACGCAATTTTTTAATTGTTTATCTTTGTTGTGGAAAAAAGGTTGGCCCAATTTGACATGTAGGCGCTGTAGAACTGATATTAAAGCTGTAAACAGTCAACTTTTGGTGCAAAATGGTTAATTTGTGTGGGAGGTACCAAAAGGGGCGGGGTAATTCTCCCATTATTCTTGAGGTGTTAACGACTAAAAAACGAATTCTATGTGAGGAATTTCAGAAGATTCGAGTTAGTAGTATAGAAGTTGTTAAAGAAACAATATTTCACTAAATGTTAACCCTTTGTGGGGGAGGTACTAGAAGTAGGCCCATCTTCGAACTTAGTGGGAGATAGAGCAAATTTTACCGCATACCAAATTTGAAGTCAATCGGTTAATCCTTTCGAGAGTTATCGTGCGCACCAGCTTGCAGACAGACATACAGTCGGACGAACGGACGGACATTGTCCAAATGACTTAAAATGACCCAAAACGAATTTCCGCCAAACATACTTGGGGTCTTAGGTCACTCCTTCGATGTGTTACACTTTTGGCTCTGATATATACCTTCCTCTCTAAGGTGAGGGGATAAAAATGCTCTTTTGGGTTTTACGGAAATTACAGCAGCATTTGAACGGCTGAACCGAAGGACATTCGAAAACAACTATTCGATGTCCAGCCTGACATCAAACCGGACAAAAAAAACGCGTCTTAAAATGTCTATACCTTTTGAAAATATATCACTCATCTCTTACTGTGGTAACATATCCAATGTTGTCAATTCTCAAACTGCGGTCAGTGTAGCGGTGACCAAAACAGTTTTTATTCTTTCTGCCCTCTTAAGGCCCCTTATGAGCTATGATCCTACTAATTTATGTGTATATACTGATCTCCATCGAATGCGATTTTACACCAATCGACTTTTGACCGCTTGACTACGACGGCTCCTATAAGACGTAGAAAGCTAGAAATTTTGCTTAGGTATAGACCCGATTGTTGTATAACCTAAGGACTGTCCATATAGTCGAGTTTGGCCCGTGATCAGTTCTTGCGCTATGAAAGTCTTTAATATTACTGTTGTACTTCAGAAGCTTCTTAAATGATACAAAGTTAAATAATATGTAGTACTACACACGGGAAAAACAATTTTGAGTTCTACGATTGTAGTCGCACTGATTGTGAAGCACGTCTAAAGCAATTTGCATTCTTTGATTGAATTTAAAAATGTATAAAGAGTTTTTTTTCATTCTTCTAGCTTTTTTTGGTAATGATTTCCGATTTGAATGAAATTTGGTGGACACGTTGGCGTTACAAGGATATGACATTGTTTGAGAATATAATTACTTATTTTTTTTGTAATTTTTCTGAAAGTTCTAGTAAGACGATATTGTTGGCAAAATGAAAGGGCACATTTTGGGATATCTAAATACATCATTATTTCATAATAAAGAGGAAGGTATGCCGTTAATAATGAAAAACAACATCAGCCAATGTGATGATCAGTTTTCACATAAGGAGCTTATTTAAAGGCTATCAAATTGTTTGCGGGGTTGTTTTCAACTGCCACTGTCAATCTCTTTTCAACTTACATATGTCTTCAAAATTACAAGCCATAAAAGTCTATTTTTGCATATAAGTACATGCCTTACATGAATCAGCTTTGACAAACAGTATTCACGTTACTGTTTAGTCAAAGCTGAGGTCAGACCTGTGATGGTGTGGTGGGTTCGCATCAGACTCCCATGCATGAGGTCTGTGGTTCGAATCTCACCGACGCACAGTGGCGCCCGTAGAGCAAACGAGGTTGCAAAAATCAAAATTTGCATGTGCGCCGACGAAGTTTTGAATAAACCCATGTTATAGGAAACTTTTCAACGATTCCAAATATGCTACTCTTAATAATATCACATTTTTAGTTTAGAAGATATAACCGTTCAAAGTTGACCGACTTTCGGTTTTCAAAAAAACACACAATTTTTAGTCAATTTGTTGCGATTACAGGTGTAATATCACGAATAGGTAACGAATCGCCTTATTTTTTGTTTGTATTTATTGATGTATTTATTAAATGTATAATGATAAAAAAAACTTAACTGTTTGCTTTGTGTTTCTCCTGGTAAAACACTATTTAAAAACTATCCGTTTTTTCACTATTTTTCAACTTTGACGGAAAATAAAAAAAATCTATATTTTTCTATATTTGCCATATTTTCAAAATATGTTCTTTGATTATTCCTTTACATAATCCCAAAGGTTTCATTTGCCTCTAGGCGCCCCTTTGGCTTCTAGAGGTGAAAAAGGTAAAAAAGACGTGGTTCTTGATTGGCAAAAATCAAATCATTAACCCTTCGTCATACACATGTTTCTATAGTCACATTCGTAACACATGGGTCTTCATACTGTGTATTCATTTTGAAAAATAATAAAAACAACTCGCGTAAACTTCTGTAACTGGCACTCATGATAGAATTATTGGGAAAATTAGCTGTACGGACAGCATGGGATGCCATCATTTCCAACATGAAAACCCTTTTTTGTCTGAATTCGTGGAAGAAACTAACAATTCTTGGAAAAACAAAATTACGCGATAAAATGGACGCAACAATTGTCATCCAGTCCACACGCATTCGTATTTTTAGAACAAAACATACCTTAGGGAGATGCTTCGTGTACCTGTACACGATGTGATTGTTCACCCGCCTTGTAGGTAGGCAGGTAGGCCAGCACTCCACCACACCACGCACAGTCCAACCCCGTTAAGACTCCGCCCACAAGAACCCAAGCGCACACTGGAAAATTCTACCTAATTTACCTGTGACCAAAACGTGGTGGTAAAAACTTGCGTCATGCACAGCTACTATATAAGTGTAAACACTTAGCGTGGTTTCAACAAACCTGATTGTGCTATTATTGACCAACCATCTAACCGCGAGTTATTGAAAACATGGCGTTGAACAATTTAAAATTATTTGAACTGTTTAGAAAGTCAACCACACCAAAGTTTTTCACGGAAGCTGCTTTAAAAGAACTTGATAGCTTATACGGAAATATTGAGAGAAGCGAAATTATAAAAAATAATTTTTATCTGATATATGCAAATATTAAAGCAAAATGGGTGAAATCTAATCGAACCATTCAGAAATTCAACTCCAAATACGAGGACTGGCTTAATGAAGACACCATCCTGGATATATTGGCAGTAGATAAACCCACCACATCAACCAGAGGAGCAAAAGGAAGGCAAAAAAAAAGTATTGAGGAGTGTTCAATTTTCACAAGAAAGAGGAAACATGCCGATGCCATCAATGACTTGACCACGAAGCATTTATCGGAGGCGCTGTCTATTAAATATACAAAGGATAGTGAAAGAGTGAGGTCGCAGATTACAAAATCTGTTGCTGATGCAAGCCCACTGCGACTAAAAAGAATTAAGGAAAGCATTCCCACGCCCACAAACGCACACATTAAAAAGTATGGTTCCGAAGAAGCCTTGGCCTTGTTTATGGACTTACAACTTTCCAAAGAAAAATATGAGATACTACGGGCATCCTTGATGCGACACGGGGCTGACGTTTTACCAGGATACAAGCATATTACGCAAGCCAAAATAAATTCACGACCACTGCATACGGAGTTTACGGAAGTATCTGTAAAAGCCAATCTGCAGGATCTCATGGGCCATACAGCAAAACGGTTGTTGGAGAGTCTTCCTGAAAATGAGGTGAAAATTCTTCCTGAGAAACTGACATTGATCAGCAAATGGGGCTGCGATGGATCATCCGGACAAAGCGTTTATAAGCAAAGGATATCTTCCGATGACGCTACAATATCGGACGGAAATATGTTTATGGCATCTGTTGTTCCTTTGCGGCTAAAATCTGATGTTTCCCTACACTGGAAAAATCCACGTCCGTCATCAGTGCATTATTGCCGACCAATAATGTTTCAGTTTGCAAGGGAATCGGCAGAACTCATAAGGACCACGGTGAAGGACATTGAATAACAAATAAGCAAGATTAAGCCTACAAAGCTGCAAATTGGAGAAGGAAAATATATTGAATGCAATTACGAGTTCCACCTGACCATGGTTGACGGAAAAGTCGTTAACGAACTGACAGGAACAACCTCAACATTGTCATGCCCGATTTGCAAAAAGAGTCAGAAGAACTTTGGTAATTTAAACGATTCTACAAACGAGGAGAATTACGAATATGGAATGTCACCATTGCACGCAAGGATAAGGTGTATGGAGTTCTTGCTAAAACTGGCGTATACCCTACCACAAGAGGAGGAAAACTTCGATGAAAATACATCAATAAAGGATGAGGAAAAGATCAGAAAGAAGCAAATACAGGATGGAAACAGGATGGATTCAAACGATGGAAACACTTCTAGGAGATTTTTTGAAAATGATGAGGCAGTAACTAGAATCACTGGAATTGACAATCAAATTGTGAAAAGATTGGGAACGATCTTGAATGTTTTAAACTGCAAAGAAAATGTCAATTCTACAAAATATGGAGAATATGCATCGAAAACTGCATCTCTTTTAGCAGAAATGTATCCACAGAAGAAGTTGACCCCGACCGTCCATAAAATATTGGCGCATGGCAAAGGTATAATTGAGTACCAGTCTTTGCCAATTGGAGAGCTTTCTGAAGAAGCACAGGAGTCTCTTAACAAATTTTATAAAAAATATAGATTGCAGAACACATTCAAAGCATCAAGGGTAAGGCAAAATGAGGACCTCTTCGACATGTTGGCAGCATCTTCCGATCCACTTATTTCTTCCCTGCGGCATGTGAAGTCACGAATAGAGTTAGAAAATAATTATAGTTTAGAAATGATTAGTCTTTTAGATATACCTTCTCCTACGAATTGTGATGAATATTTTACAGAAAATTGAAAAAATAAATTTAAAAAAGAAGTAATTTTTTTTAATTTGTTGGGTAATAATTTAAAACATAAAACCCTAAAGAAAAAAATAAAAACAATCTAAAAATGTAAAAATATTTTTTTTTAGTTACCATAAAATTGATTTTTCTACAAATTTTAACTTTGATAACCCATAAGTAGGCCCCTACAAAGTGTAGCGCCCTTTCCAAACGCTCATTTCATAGGCTGAACAGTTATCTATCATATGCTGTTTAAACTGTTCAATTATCTTATTCGGTTCAAAAGATATGATTTTTGCAACGAAAAAACTCAAATGGCGCCACTGTGCGACGTCGAGAAAATATTTTTTTTTTGTATCTTGTAACGATTATGACCTTAGCTAATTACAATGTCGTTAATTTACATGGAAACAACAACAAACACAAGGCAAAGCTAGGAATGCAGTAAAAAAGATCTGTATGTATGTAACTAATAATGATCATTTTGCTTTTGTTAGTTATTCTATGTTTTAGAACTAATATTGTTTTTCTTTTTACTTAATATTGCTTCGCTTATCGGCGCAGCCAATTTTCGAAGTTAGGCTTCACAGGTAGTCGTCCACCAGAAATCTTTCTTACACATTTCATATTTCAAGCAGTGAACCACGAGCCTTGTTAAATATATTACACAGATTGATTAGAGTTTGTGTTTTAATATTAAGTGTTGAATCCGAAAACTAACTTTTGATTGCACAATTAATCTACCCATTTATAAATGCCCTGCAACCTGGTATTTATCCAGTTGCTTAAAAATAGTTCATCAGCAAGAAAGTTGCTTTAAGTGGAATTCTCCAAAATATATGTGAAGTGTGAGAATACAAGTTTCCAGCATAAGGGACAAGCACGACTCATGTGGAAAAGTTTCTCGTAGGAGATAAATACATAATCTATTTAATCGAGGTAATTATTCAGTGTGTGAGTTAGTGGATTTTATTTAAAGAAAATAATAGAATATCGCCTATTAGATTCACGAGGTTATATTCTGGTTGTTGCGTAACGTGATTGGTGCCTTAAATAGAACACATTCATATCGCCAACATATGAGAAAGTTTATAACACAGAGCTACATACATATATACAGCATTGTCTCCCTTGATCGCTGTTCTGGAAGTTAGATAATTGCGCTTGGACAATCTCCAGCCACCATTGTATGACATTGCTGTCCAGGGCAAACAAGCTCCTCCGGTCAAGGGGACTTTTAAACCTCGATTTGGCAACATATATATATATAACTCCTATAAAATCGACTCGAATTTTATCGGCTGAGGAAGCATGGACACAAACGCTCTGACCTTCGGACTTGTCAGACTTTAGACGTAATTTCGAAACGTACATAATCGGAGTTTGAATATAACCAGAGAGCTATATGGAAAAGAACCTGCAGGAAGCTAAAATCTCATATATTTAGTTTTAGATATAATAATAATAATATATATTTAATTTCTTCATAAACAGTTTCAACTAGAGATGATAGCAAAGGTTACAAATTAATGTCACATCCAGCAAAGATTTTAGACTTTTCCAGACGTGCACCTAACTACAAAGACTACAACTCTTCTAAGCAAATCGTCACACAAACAATTTATCGTCTTCTAAGAAAATCGTCACACCAACAATTTATCGTCGAGGCCTCGAGGCCTCGAGTCCTCGAGGCCTCGAGTCCTCGAGGATCCCCAGTAAGTTTTACGGGAGTTTGGTAAGTGATATTAATGTAAACCATATTATTGATTCTGTTATAACTACTAAAATTTTTGCTAAAGACAAGACACCAATGTTTGTGCCATCAATGTTTAAAAACAAAAACAAAAAAATCTTAATGTTTAAATACCTTTGACATTTGAAACCTTTGCGGTCAAAACAACATTAGAGACCTAATACTTTTTTTAAATCTACTCCCCCTCTTTATAAAAAAGGTTTTTTTATTCTCCACATCCATTTATTTTATTATAAATAAACAATAGGCATGTTTTCGTTACAAGCTAGCACTTTTAGTTTAGCACTTTGCAACGAAAACAACTGACCTCCACTAACTGGCACATAAGCAATAAGTGGCGGATTTTCACTATCTGGTAGCAATGGTGTCATGAGTTGCGAAGAAAGAACAGTGCGAAACAGACAATAAATTCGTGAAAAGTATTTATAAAACATATATTTACTATTCTATATTCAATTGTTTACACTCTTTTGCAAATATTAAAATAATTTCCCATTTCTGTTCTTCTTCTTCCCGTTAATTCACAATAATTGATAAAATCTCTCCAAAAATGGGATGCCATATTGCTAAATATAGGGTGCCCAATCTGGCAACATCATACGCGATTAAGTCATGAACACAAGCATCAAACTTCATCGGGAACTAATAGTGCTTAAAAGTGCTTAGCTCCCCATACAAATTAAGCACTTATGGTGTAACGAAAACACGCCTAATGTACATGAATTTCTGTCGAACTTAAACCACATATAACTCTATTTTTTGCTTTGCGTAACTCGTATGAGTTTGTATCGAACCTGTTCGAGCAATGATTTCGAACATTTTCTTTTGAGAGCAAATATACTCGTATAGGTATTTGTTGTATCATTTGGATACATTTGTATCTGGGTATGATACTGAAATGATCGAGTAGGTTTCCATCACGCATCTTGCAGAGGTTAGGTAGGGATGTAGGTGTAAAAAAAGGGGGAACGATTTTGGGATCTTTATGAAAAATAATGCCTTCAAGATCATGGTAGGGAGGGTTAAGAGGCGGTAGGTCCCAACAACACCTGAGGATTCTACAACGTAAATCGTGGTAAAAAGGTAACTGATATATATTTTTTTTGTTGTTTATTCATTATCTGATCATTCCGGGTTTTTGTTTTTTTAAATGGTTAGATACAGCCTATAAAGTTTAGTTTCTGTTAGAAGACATTGGTATATATTTTCATCTGGGAGTCTACAATAAAAGGTATTTATGTTCAGGAAAGTACCATTTTGGTGTTCAGGAAGACTCGAACCCCCCGCTGAAACTGAAGTTTAGTAACTGTCGTTAAAACAATTAGAAAAGAATGGATTTTTCAAAAGCATCGTTTTTGCTGGCACGGAAAAAACCATAAAAATAGAAAACAAATTGTTTGTTATATTGGGGGGGTATATAAACCGAATTTTGTTCAAATTCTCTTATTTTTACCAAAAGTGCTATAATTTCTACATTTATTCTTAGTTATTTTTCAAACAGGCATATTTTTCTTTGTTGGGAGCTTTAAAAATATGGAACAAACGATTATTTTTCTTCTTTATGCCATTTTTCATGCCAGCAAAAACGATTTTTTTTGACAAAAAATAAATTTTTTTCCTAATTGTTTTATCGGCAGTTACTAAACATGTGTTTCAACATGAAAGTGTCATTACTAGCATTTGTAGTGCTCATAACTTGACGTGTATCCCTGCGTTAGCGAGCATATACTTAAAAAAATATGGTCCAATACTGAAGGCACCTTTCAAGAAAATTTTAATTTTAAAGAAAAATTTGTTTAAAAGAAAATTTACCATAACAACATTTTTAATATTTTTTCGTGTTTTGGACTCCATACTACACCAGAAAATATTCTGCTCAGCCCTTCGACAAACATTTTGATGCATAGTGGTTTTATATAGTTTCAGTGGCCACGAAGTCCCATATTCTATTTGAAACAAAATGTTTTAAATGTTATATATTTGTGAATTAATAAATGTTATTTGAAAATCAAGAAATTTTGTTCGGAACGCATTAATTAATATATTAGAACAAAATATATTTGCGAACTGACTTTCACAAATATAATATGTTTTAACACACTATCATGTTTATTATATACGAAATTTTCCAAATATATTTTATTTAAAAAAGATTTCTAAAACTATACTGACTTTTTCGAATTTTATTTGGCTTTTCCTAGATTTTGTGTTATACTTTATAGTTAATAACATTGGTCGACACGATCTTTGGGCCTGACTTCTCAGTGAAAAATTTTGGTTTCCGGCTTCATCAGACTTACTATACTAAAGGTACGTTCCAAGAAAAGTTTAATTATTAAAAATTTAAGAAAAACTTTATCATAAATGTTTTTTTGTTTTGATTTTATGGAATTAAATCCCTTAATCTACACAAAAAATTTATTAGACCTTGGACACAAACAAAAATTGTTCTTGCATAGGTTACACTGTAGACAGTTTATTCGACTGAAATGTTCTTACTTAGTATGATTAATATTTTGTTGCATTTCATTTATTCGCTAAAAGTGATAACTGAATTCAGGACATTTCAGCGAGTCCTTTTTCTCACCTTCCAACAACAAAATGGCCTTGTACTCGCAACCATGGCATTGATCCTTAATTGAGTTTTATGTACTGTTTTTATTTAAATTACATGAAAATGTTAACTTTACATTGTTACTCGTGAATTTGGTGAAGTATCTGACATTGTCGCTGCTAGTTATTGACTTTAGCCTTTAGCAGTTAAAATTAAGGTCGCACGCTAAATAAACACTTTCAAATTTAGTCGGAGACCGAAAACCTTCCCCCAATCCCTCTCCACAGCTGTTGGCTTAGTTGCTGGTAAAACCATTATGTTGGTATTAAACATTAGGATGCATTAATGAAAATCCGCTCTTTAATCAGTGAGTGAAACCCTCGCGGCTATATCGCCGGGTTTAGGCACCAAAAACCAGAGTGAAATTTTATACGCATCAATTGACCAACATATCAAGTGTAAATAATTGTGGCGTTCCTGCAGCAATTAAACGCATGATTTTTGCCTTAAATGTAATACAGCCGCACACAGCAAATTACATGAGTATGAGCCTACGCACAAACACATGCATATTGTCAAAAATACACACTCTGATATCAACTTACTTATTTGAGAATATTAAATTAGGGCTAGGTTTGGGATAGGTTTGAATTTTTGCCAAAAATTTCATTTTTAGGGATTTTCGAAATTATTTTGGGAATTGTGGGATTAACATTTGCAAATATAATTTCATTGAAATATATTAATTTTTAAATATTTTAAGGTGCTTTTACATTTCTGTCGGTACGAGTATTTCACAATTGATTTTCTTAATTTTTTGCCTAACTCTGTCCTAATATTTTGTTAATGTCAGTGTAGAATATAAACCGATTTCTCTCACATAAACTTTTCTGAACTGACTACGAAATTAGTTTTTTGAATATTTTCAAAAAATAGTTATCTTTTATTGCGAAAAGGTATATCGCCATCAGAAACGAAAAAGGACAACAACAAAAATGGAAATTCTGTTTTTGATGTATTTCGGTACACTGCATCAAAATACACATCCTGAAAAATGCTTAGCGATCTACCATCAAAAATTTCGATTTTATTAACGAAATTCAAAAGGGCCTAACACGCAATTTTCACAAACAAGTTATAAATTATGTTTGTGTGAATATACCAACGGTCCTTAAATAAAAAATCCATGACTTTTAAATTAAAAAAATCATTGTTTTTAATTAAAAATTCCGCGATTTTTAATAAAATAAAAAATTCTATAATATTTAATAAAATAAAAAAATAAAAAATTCAATAATTTTTAATAAAATAAAAAAATCAATAATTTTTAATAAAATAAAAAAATCAATAATTTTTAATAAAAAAATCAATAATTTTTAAGCAAATAAAAAATCAATGATTTTTTAATGAAATGAAATATCAATGTTTTTTAATAAAATAAAAAGTCAATGATTTTTAATAAAATAAAATATCAATGATTTTTTAATAAAATGAAAAATCAATGATAAAATTAAAACCAAGATTTTTAAATAAAATAAAAATAAAAAAATTTTAAATAAAATCTAAAATTCCTCGATTTTCAAATAAAAAATAACTATTTTCATCACAAAACGAAACCAATAGCGCAAAATAGACCACAAAGGATTTCGTTTGTAATGGCCCTATGTTCCACTCTGGAACGAACAGAATAAATATATAAAAAATCCACGATTTTTAAATAAATATTTCACAAAAAATAAAAAATTCACAATTATTAAGTAAAATAAAAAAAACCAATTGTTGTTATTTATTGTTGGTCTGTGTTTTTGTTATTCAGTCAGAATTTATTTTTGGTTTGAGACCATATGTTCCAGTTACTTTATGTCTATTGCAAAAATGTAATAGAAACAAATACAGATTACTTGGTAGAATTGACTGCAGTTAAAACTCCCTACCAATTTTTGTATTTGTTTCTATTCCTTTTTTGCAATAGACATAAAGTAACTGGAACATATGGTCTCAAACCAAAAATAAATTCTGACTGAATAACAAAAACACAGACCAACAATAAATAACAACAACACATGAGGTACGATGACGTCGGCATTAGCCGTTGACAAAACTACATTTGTTTTCGTGGTTCGCGATGCGAACCCAAGCAAAAAACAAAAAAGGATTGGTATGAGAGTTTTAGTATGTTGACTTAGTTCGGCAAAATACGGGTTTGGTTAGCAGTTCTTGTTAAATTCAATTTACTGCTTCCATAAGTATTTCAGCTGATTTAAGTTAAAGACATACACTATTGCTACTGAATTCAGAAGATGATAGAGTGGTGTCTATCGAAACTGCAGTCAATTCTACCAAGCAATTAAAACGCTCTACCAATTTATGTATTTGTTTCTATTACTTTTTTGCAATAGACATAAAGTAACTGGAACATATGGTATCAAACCAAAAAAAACACAATTTTTACATAAAATTAAAAATTTCGGATTTTTAAATAAAATACAAAATCGACGGTTTTTAAATAAATTAAAAAATTAACCATTTTTAAATTAAATAAAATATATTTTTAAATAAAATATATTTTTAAATAAAATATAAAATCGACGACTTTTAAATAAAGAAAAAACAAAATATCCACGAGTTTTAAATAAAAAATCCACAAATTTTTAAATAAAATAAAAAATCTACAAATTTTAAATAAAATAAAACAAATTTACGATTTTTAAATAAAATAAAAAATCCACGATTTTTAAATAAAATAAAAAAATACACAATTTTAAATAAAACAAAAATTCACAATTTTAAATAAAACAAAAAATTCACAATTTTAAATAAAACAAAAAATCCACGATTTTTAAATAAAATAAAAAATCCACGATGTTTAAATAAAATAATATTATCTGCGATTTATAAATTACGATCAATTTTTTCCTCAATAATACGAATTTTTAAAATAATAGAAAACCGATGTATAATTTAAAAATTTGTAGCTATCTTAGCAAGTCTATAATAATAGAATATTCTGCAATTAAAATACCTTTGGTACTTTATTTACAAATTTATAAATAAAATAAAAAATCCACGACTTTTAAATAAAAAAAAAAAATCCACGACTTTTAAATAAAATAAAAAATCCACGACTTTTAAATAAAATAAAAAATCCACGACTTTTAAATAAAATAAAAAATCCACGACTTTTAAATAAAATAAAAAATCCACGACTTTTAAATAAAATAAAAAATCCACGACTTTTAAATAAAATAAAAAATCCACGACTTTTAAATAAAATAAAAAATCCACGACTTTTAAATAAAATAAAAAATCCACGACTTTTAAATAAAATAAAAAATCCACGACTTTTAAATAAAATAAAAAATCCACGACTTTTAAATGAAATAAAAAATCCACGACTTTTAAATGAAATAAAAAATCCACGACTTTTAAATAAAATAAAAAATCCACGACTTTTAAATAAAATAAAAAATCCACGACTTTTAAATAAAATAAAAAATCCACGACTTTTAAATAAAATAAAAAATCCACGACTTTTAAATAAAATAAAAAATCCACGACTTTTAAATAAAAATAAAAAATCCACGACTTTTAAATAAAAATAAAAAATCCACGACTTTTAAATAAAATAAAAATCCACGACTTTTAATAAAATAAAAAATCCACGACTTTTAAATAAAATAAAAAATCCACGACTTTTAATAAAATAAAAAATCCACGACTTTTAAATAAAATAAAAAATCCACAACTTTTAAATAAAATAAAAAATCCACGACTTTTAAATAAAATAAAAAATCCCCGACTTTTAAATAAAATAAAAAATCCCCGACTTTTAAATAAAATAAAAAATCCACGACTTTTAAATAAAAATAAAAAATCCACGACTTTTAAATAAAATAAAAAATCCACGACTTTTAATAAAATAAAAAATCCACGACTTTTAATAAAATAAAAAATCCACGACTTTTAAATAAAATAAAAAATCCACGACTTTTAAATAAAATAAAAAATCCACGACTTTTAAATAAAAAAAAATCCACGACTTTTAAATAAAATAAAAAATCCACGACTTTTAAATAAAATAAAAAATCCACGACTTTTAAATAAAATAAAAAATCCACGACTTTTAAATAAAATAAAAAATCCACGACTTTTAAATAAAATAAAAAATCCACGACTTTTAAATAAAATAAAAAATCCACGACTTTTAAATAAAATAAAAAATCCACGACTTTTAAATAAAATAAAAAATCCACGACTTTTAAATAAAATAAAAAATCCACGACTTTTAAATAAAATAAAAAATCCCCGACTTTTAAATAAAATAAAAAATCCCCGACTTTTAAATAAAATAAAAAATCCACGACTTTTAAATAAAAATAAAAAATCCACGACTTTTAAATAAAATAAAAAATCCACGACTTTTAAATAAAATAAAAAATCCACGACTTTTAAATAAAATAAAAAATCCACGACTTTTAAATAAAATAAAAAATCCACGACTTTTAAATAAAATAAAAAATCCACGACTTTTAAATAAAATAAAAAATCCACGACTTTTAAATAAAATAAAAAATCCACGACTTTTAAATAAAATAAAAAATCCACGACTTTTAAATAAAATAAAAAATCCACGACTTTTAAATAAAATAAAAAATCCACGACTTTTAAATAAAATAAAAAATCCACGACTTTTAAATAAAATAAAAAATCCACGACTTTTAAATACAATAAAAAATCCACGACTTTTAAATAAAATAAAAAATCCACGACTTTTAAATAAAATAAAAAATCCACGACTTTTAAATAAAATAAAAAATCCACGACTTTTAAATAAAATAAAAAATCCACGACTTTTAAATAAAATAAAAAATCCACGACTTTTAAATAAAATTAAAAAACCACGACTTTTAAATAAAATAAAAAATCCACGACTTTTAAATAAAATAAAAAATCCACGACTTTTAAATAAAATAAAAAATCCCCGACTTTTAAATAAAATAAAAAATCCCCGACTTTTAAATAAAATAAAAAATCCACGACTTTTAAATAAAAATAAAAAATCCACGACTTTTAAATAAAATAAAAAATCCACGACTTTTAAATAAAATAAAAAATCCACGACTTTTAAATAAAATAAAAAATCCACGACTTTTAAATAAAATAAAAAATCCACGACTTTTAAATAAAATAAAAAATCCACGACTTTTAAATAAAATAAAAAAATCCACGACTTTTAAATAAAATAAAAAATCCACGACTTTTAAATAAAATAAAAAATCCACGACTTTTAAATAAAATAAAAAATCCACGACTTTTAAATAAAATAAAAAATCCACGACTTTTAAATAAAATAAAAAATCCACGACTTTTAAATAAAATAAAAAATCCACGACTTTTAAATAAAATAAAAAATCCACGACTTTTAAATAAAATAAAAAATCCACGACTTTTAAATAAAATAAAAAATCCACGACTTTTAAATAAAATAAAAAATCCACGACTTTTAAATAAAATAAAAAATCCACGACTTTTAAATAAAATAAAAAATCCACGACTTTTAAATAAAATAAAAAATCCACGACTTTTAAATAAAATAAAAAATCCACGACTTTTAAATAAAATAAAAAATCCACGACTTTTAAATAAAATAAAAAATCCACGACTTTTAAATAAAATAAAAAATCCACGACTTTTAAATAAAATAAAAAATCCACGACTTTTAAATAAAATAAAAAATCCACGACTTTTAAATAAAATAAAAAATCCACGACTTTTAAATAAAATAAAAAATCCACGACTTTTAAATAAAATAAAAAATCCACGACTTTTAAATAAAATAAAAAATCCACGACTTTTAAATAAAATAAAAAATCCACGACTTTTAAATAAAATAAAAAATCCACGACTTTTAAATAAAATAAAAAAATCCACGACTTATAAATAAAACCAGTAAGGAAAGGCTAAAGTCGGGCGGGGCCGACTATATAATACCCTACAACACTTTCGTAATATTGAATAACTCTGATATATAAATTTTGTAATTCATGTATAAATTGTTTACATAAATTTACTTTTGGGACATTTTATACTTAAATAATACCCTGTACCACAGTGTGGCGTAGGGTATAAAAACGATTGGATCTAAAGAGCCAAATCGGATGAAACATATATATGGGAGCTATAGCTAAATCTTTACCTATTTTCTTCAAACTCGGCAATGTTGGTTCATGGATCAAGAAACACTACCATTCTAAATTTCAAAACGATTGGATGTAAAATATAGCTTCTATAGAACTAAAGGGCCAAATCGGACGAAACATATATATGGGAGCTATAGCTAAATCTTAACCGATTTTCTTCAAATTCGGTAGTGTTGGTTCATGGATCAAGAAACTCTACCATTCTAAATTTCAAAATGATTGGATGTAAAATACAGTTTCTTCAGGACTAAAGAGCAAAATCGGACGAAACATATATATGGGAGCTATAGCTAAATCTTAACCGATTTTCTTCAAATTCTGCAATGTTGGTTCATGGATCAAGACTCTTCCATTCTAAATTTCAAAACGATTTGATGTAAAATACAGCTTCTATAGGACTAAAGGGCAAATCGGACGAAACATATATATGGGAGCTATAGCAAAATCTTAACCGATATTCTTCAAATTCGGCAATGTTGGTTCATGGATGAAGAAACTCTACAATTCTAAATTTCAAAATGATTGGATGTAAAATACAGCTTCTACAGGACTAAAGAGCAAAATCAGACGAAAGATATATATGGGAGCTATAGCTTAATCTTAACCGATTTTCTTCAAATTCGGCAATGTTGGCTCATGGATCAAGAAACTCTACCATTCTAAATTTCAAAACGATTGGATGTAAAATACAGCTTCTATAGGACTAAAGGACAAAATCGAACGAAAGATATATATGGGAGCTATACCTAAATCTGAACCGATTCCAACCACTAAAAAACTGCAAAATTTCAGAACGATCGGAGTGAAATTGCGACATGTAGTCGACGAACAACATTACATGGACAGACATGCTTAAATCGACTCAGCTAGTGATTCTGAGTCGATCGATCGGTATACTTTAAGGAGGGTCTAGCTGTGTTATTTTCAGGTGTTACAAACATCTGCCGTGAAACAAACTTATAATACCCTGTACCACAGTGTAGTGTAGGGTATAATAAAAAATCCACGACTTTAAAATAAAATAAAAAATTCACGACTTTAAAATAAAATAAAAAATTCACGACTTTAAAATAAAATAAAAAATCCACGACTTTAAAATAAAATAAAAAATCCACGACTTTAAAATAAAATAAAAAATCCACGACTTTAAAATAAAATAAAAAAATCCACGACTTTAAAATAAAATAAAAAGTCCACGACTTTAAAATAAAATAAAAAATCTACGATTTGTAAATAAAATAAAAAAAACTATTTTTAAAATAAAATAAAAAATTCCACGATTTATATATAAAATAAAAAAACCACGATTTTGAAATAAAATAAAAAATCGAAGATTTTTAAATAAAATAAAAAATCAACGATTTTTAAACAAAATAAAAAATCGACGATTTTTAAATAAAATAAAAAATCGACGATTTTTAAATAAAATAAAAAATCGACGATTTTTAAATAAAATAAAAAACCATCGATCTTTAAATAAAATAAAAAATTAACGATTTTTAAATAAAATAAAAATCCATTCTTAAATAAAATAAAAAATCCACGATTTTTACATGAAATAAATAATCCACTATTTTTAAAATAAAATAAAAAATTCCACGATTTATATATAAAATAAAAAATCAACGATTTTTAAATAAAATAAAAATCCACGATTCTTAAATAAAATAAAAAATCTACGATTTTTAAATAAAATAAAATCCACGATTTTTAAATAAAATAAAAAATCCACTATTTTTAAAATAAAATAAAAAATGCCACGATTTAAAAAAAATCCACGATTTTGAAAGAAAAGAAAAATTAAATAAAATAAAAAATCCACGAATTTTTAATTAAAATAAAAATCCCCGATTTTTAAACAAAATTAAAATTCCACGATTTTTAAAAAATAAAAATCCCCGATTTTTAAACAAAATAAGAAAATCCACGATTTTTAAATAAAAATTTACGATTTTTAAATAAATTTAAAATAAAATTAAAAAATCTACGATTTAAAAAAAATCCAGGATTTTTAAATAAAATAAAAAATCTATGATTTTTAAATAAAAGAAAAAATCCACGATTTTGAATAAATAAAGTAAAAAATCCACCATCTGTATATATAAAAGAGAATGTGTGTTTGTTTGTTTGTACCGTATAGACGTCTAAACGGCTGGAAATAGGGTACTTGATTTTTTGATATATCAAGTGGGCGTTGCCCCGCCCATACAATTTTTTGCGAGTGTGCTGTAATTTTTTGTATATGTATATGGTGGTAGTCTACGTGATTGGCCCAAAAATGGGCGGGATCGAACCAACGGGCGTGGCCCGCAAATTTTAGAATTGAGATATCTTGAGCAATTTCTTAGCGTGAGTGCTGCAATTTTGTGTATATATATCTGGTGGCAGTCTACGCAACTGGTCCAATAATGCGCGGGATCGGACAAATGGGCGTGGCCCCGCCCATATAAGGCAAATTTTGGAATTGGGATATCTTGAAAAAAATTTTAGCGACTGTGCTGCAGTTTAGTTTATGTATATCTGGTGGCCGTCTACGTGACTGGTCCAAAAATGGGCTAGATCGGACAAATGGGCGTGGCCCCGCCCATAGAAGGCTAATTTTGGAATTGAGATATCTTGAGCAATTTTTTAGCGATAGTACTGTAATTTTGTGTATAAGTATCTGGTGACTGTCTACGTGATTGGTCCAAAAATGGGTGTGATCGGATCAATGGGCGTGGTCCCGCCCATATAGGCAAAATTTTGAAATTGAGATATCTTACACAATTTGTTAGCAAGAGTGCTGACATTTTGTATGTATCTGGTGACAGTCTACGTGATTGGTAGAAAAATGGGCGGGATCGGACCAATGGGCGTGGCCCTGTCCAAATTGAGATATCTAGCACAAATTATAAGCTATAGTGCTGTAATTTTGTGTATATGTGTCTGGAGGCGGAATAGGACCAGGGAGTGTAGCCCAGCCCGTATAAGCCAATCTTTTAAATTGATGTGTCTTGCACAATTTGTTAGCGAGAGTGCTGTAATTTTGTGTATATGTATCTGGTGGCTGTTTAGGTTATTTGTCCAAGAATGGACGGGATCGAAAAATGGGCGAGTTCGCACCAATGGGCTTGGCCCCGCCTATATAGGTAAAATTTTTAAATTGAGCTATCTAGCATAATTTGTTAGCGAGATTGCTGTAATTTTGTGTATATTTATCTGGTGACAGCCTACGTAATTGGTAAAAAAAAATTGAGGATTGGACCAATAGTAGTGACCCCGCCCACATGAGCCATGTTTTGAAATTGATATATCTTGAGAAATTTGTTAGAGTTTTTTGTATATGTATTTGGCGGCAGTCTACGTTATTAGTCCAAAAATGGACGGGATCAGAAATCTGAAATCTGGGCCAACGAAGTGGACCGGGTCCAGCTAGTTTTATATAAAAAACAAATGCACGTTTTTTAAATAAAATAAAAAATCTACGATTTTAAATAAAATAAAAATTTTTAAATAAAATAAAAAATCCACGAATTTTAAATAAAATAAAAAATCCACGAATTTTAAATAAAATAAAAAATCCACGATTTTTAAATAAAATAAAAAATCCACGATTTTTAAATAAAATAAAAAATCCACGATTTTTAAATAAAATAAAAAATCCACGATTTTTAAATAAAATAAAAAATCCACGATTTTTAAATAAAATAAAAAATCCACGATTTTTAAATAGAATAAAAAATCCACGATTTTTAAATAAAATAAAAAATCCACGATTTTTAAATAAAATAAAAAATCCACGATTTTTAAATAAAATAACAGATACACGATTTTTAAATATAATAACTGATACACGATTTTAAATAAAATAAAACATCCATGATTTTTAAATAAAATAAAAAATCCACGATTTTTAAATAAAATCAAAAATGCACGATTTTTAAATAAAATAAAAAATCCACGATTTTTAAATAAAATAACAGATACACGATTTTTAAATATAATAACTGATACACGATTTTAAATAAAATAAAACATCCATGATTTTTAAATAAAATAAAAAATCCACGATTTTTAAATAAAATCAAAAATGCACGATTTTTAAATAAAATAAAAAATCCACGATTTTTAAATAAAATAAAAAATCCACGATTTTTAAGTAAAATAAAAAATCCACGATTTCTAATTAAAATAAAAAATCCACGATTTTTAAATAAAATAAAAAATCCACGAATTTTAAATAAAATAAAAAATCCACGATTTTGAAATAAAATAAAAAATCCACGATTTTGAAATAAAATAAAGAATCCACGATTTTTAAATAAAATAAAGAATCCACGATTTTTAAATAAAATAAAAATCCACGATTTTTAAATAAAATAAAAAATTCCACGATTTTTAAATAAAATAAAAAATCCACGATTTTTAAATAAAATAAAAAATCCACGATTTTTAAATAAAAAATTTCACGATTTTTAAATAAAATAAAAAATCCACGATAAAACAATAAATAAAAATCTACGATTTTTAAATAAAATAAATGGCCGATAGCCTGAGATGCTAGTGCCTTTTACATTAAGTTTATTATAATTTTAATTGTAATAAATAAATACAAATAAATAAATAAAAAAAATAAAATAAATAAAACACGATTTAAAAAAAAAATAAAAATCCGCGATTTTTAAAAAAATAAAAAATTCATGATTTGTGCATAAAATAAAATATCCGCGATTTTTAAATAAAATAAAAAAATCCACGATTTTTAAATAAAATAAAAAATCTACAATTAATAAATATAATAAAAAAATCCTCAATTTTTATATAAAATAAAAAATCCACAATTTTTATATAAAATAAAAAATCCACGATTTTTAAATAAAATAAAAATCACGATTTTTAAATAAAATAAAAATCCACGATTTTTAAATAAAATAAAAATCCACAATTTTTAAATAAAATACAAAATTCACGATTTTTAAATAAAATAAAAAAATCACGATTTCTAAATAAAATAAAAATCCACGATTTTTAAATACGGATGGACGGATGCTGGCAATAGAAAAATGGAATAAAATATTTCCTTTTTCGATTTTTTGCTTTTCAATTCGAACTTAGCCTGAGATATATAACGTATTACATACAAAATAAACAAAACTTGAAGTTAATCGGGTACTCCTTTGGAGAATTTTGTGCTCACCAGCCAGACAGACAGATGGACATTTTGTAGTCGCTTTTCATATTGGCGATCGATTTTTCAGTTGTCAAAATATCCTGATTAAGATTACTCTCCATTTGTTCTCTAATATTTCAGTCGTTTATATATAGTTCCATACTAAACCGCCCTCATATATAAATTCACTTGGTTCGTCTAGTTATACATTTAATGTTCCCACATTTCTTTTATACATTTAATATTCCCACATTTCATTTTCCATGACCCACTCTAATGTTTATGATAATATACTCGTACACATTTGTGCGTGCGTGTGACGCACTTGCCAATACCTCAGGATTAGATATGAGATGTTTTACGTGAAATAATCCAAGTTGAAAATTAACTCTGTCAAGTGAAAGTTTTCCCTAAGTCAAATACATACATTCACATGCCAGGGATTAGGAGAAACCAACAGCAACAACAACAATAACAAAAAGAACAACGTTCTCATTGCTTTTGTTGTTTGTCAAAAGTTCCGGCCCGAAAGTCTAAGAAGTGAAACCGGAGCACCTGGAGATGGGAGCTGGATTTGTGAACATTTATCTTTAGTTTGCAGATAAAATACGTGACGGGGAAAAACTCTGAACTTGGGTGTTAACTCAGCAATAGGAACGTTGGTCTTTTGGGATAGACTACTCGTCTGTGCGTGTGACTTATGGTGTTGAGCCATCGAATACAAAATTGTAACAAATTGCACACAAAAAAAATAAATTTGTTTTTCAGGAACACAATGTGGCCGTCGCCATTTGGTGAGGGGAAATTTTCCTCAGGGATATAAATAAATATGTCTTGAATTTAAATGTATCTAAATAAATAAATATGTATTACAAGGTGTGATCAACAAATTTCTAAGCTGAAATAAGAGTCATGTTGGTATTGTGGAAAATTCATTATGGCTTAGGCTTGGGATAGGAGAATTCATGTAAATTGATGTCATATTTCCCCTTAATTTGAATATTTTATATAACTACCTATTTGCGTTATTATACTGCGGTGGACGGACCGGTGGACGGACCGGTCTAACTTAACGCCGTTTTAACTTGTTTAGATTCGACCATTATGAAATTTGGCAGAATTATAAAAGACCACTTACCTTGAAATTTGTAGAAAATCAGTTCAGATTTGGATATAGCTCTTATATATAGGTTCCTCCCGATTTGCCTCTAGGCGCTTAAAATGTGGCAGAGGTGGGTTCCAATACCGATAATAGCCGGTAAATATTAGATTAGCTGACTGCGCTGGAAATAGAAAAATAATGGAATTATCAAAGTGTTTAGTATACTCATGTATGTAGGTTCAAATTCGTCATATAAGACAAAGAAATCGCATCAAAAATAGATATAAACCTCATATATCATCGACTTGGTATCTAAGCGCTATAAAAGTCGTATTTTATATTGATAAATATGGCAAAAACAAGTTTATTGATCCACGAATGAACACTGTTAGATTTGTATTGTATTGATCTCATTGCAGCGTTAGAGAAGCTGTATTTTAGAAATTCGATTCAGATTTATATATATTTATATATAAAATCGGTTTTGATTTTCCCCATTTTTTATATTTAATTATACCCCCGCATAAACGCTTTGTGGAATTTTTTGATATTTTTCCGATAACTCGATCAGAAGTTATCGATATTTAAAAAATCGTAAAGATATCGCTCTGTGTTTTGGTTTGGTTTCTGGTCATAACTTCTTAAGTTATGGTCCGATTTAAAAAATCTTTTTTTTTTGAAATGTTGGTATTTTTAGTACTTTTCAGAAAAAAATATTAAAAAAAATTTTGTGTGCGATTTTTAAGTTTCACAATTTCAATGTAATTTTTAAAATTATTTGTACTGTCAGATTTTTGCGATTTTTTTTTTATACTTCTATTAATTCCCTGACATATTAGCTTTGGATGATAGTAGACTAAATTATTTATATTTTGTAATTTTTTAAAATTTTGAAAAACATTTTGCTTGTTACTTGAAGTCTTCGGACTAGATGTTCCGTGTCATGCCTCAAATTAAAGGGAATGAGGGCTACATATGATGCAAGTATCGCTTTCACGTAGAATCGTTGGTTTAGTAACAGTCGTCAAAAATATGGAAAAAAAAACGCTGTTTCCTGGTACAAAAAACCATAAAAAATAGAAAAAAAAAACCAGTAAGGAAAAGCAGAAAGTCGTGCGGGGCCGACTATATAATACCCTACACCTCCCTAACAATGCGATAAGGGTTATTGCGATAATAATTTGGGTAAGAACATATATATGCGGATATATCTAATTCTGAGCCGATAATCGCTAAATTAAGCAATATTCGTTCCTAAATTGAGAAACATCTTTCTGGAGAATTTTGTAATGATCGGAAGTAAAGTACAACTTCTATAGCGCTTTGTAACCAAATCTGGAGGAACATATCTATGGAGGTTATATATAAATCTGAATCGATTTTCCCTGAACACTCATTCATGTAAAATAGATACCTCTTTCTGTCGAATTTCGTACTGATCGGATATAAAATACAGTCTCCACAGCGCTTGAATGTCACATCGGTGCTAACATATATATGGGGGCTATATCTAAATCTGAACCGATTTTCTTCAAATTTGGCAGTATTCCTTCGTGTAATAAGAAACCTCTTTCTGCCGAATTTTGTTGTGATCGGATATAAAATACAGTTTCTACAGCTATTGAATTTCAAATCGGGGGTAACATATATATTGGGGCTATACCTAAATCTGAACCGGTTTTCTCCGAATTTAACAGTATTCCTTCATGTAATAAGAAACCTCTTTCTGCCGAATTTCGTACTGGTTGGATATAAAATACAGTTTCTACAGCGCTTACATGTCAATTTTTGTACAAATCGGTTACAAAATGTTGCTTATACAGTGCATATATGCCAAATCGGAGGTACATATATATGGGAGCTATATGTAAATCTGAACCGATTTTAACCAAATTCAATAGGGCCTAAAAAAAGGCCCTATTGGGCCTAAAAAAGATATGTGCAAAGTTTCGTTGAGATCGGACCATAATTGCGACCTGTACTTTGATTACAAAAATACGTCTACAGACAGACAGACAGACATAGCTAAATCGACTCAGAAAGTGATTACAAGTCGATCGGTATAATAAACAATGGGTCTATCTCTTCTCCTTTTGGGTGTTACAAACAAATGCACAAAGTCATAATACCCTGTACCACAGTGTGGTGTAGGGTATACAAATAGAAAAATTTATTTTATCACATTTTTAAAAAGTTAGCGTGCTTTTACATCTATCTATGGATAGGATATGAGCCATTTTGTAAATGTTAGGAAAATTCAAAAAAATTTGTTTCATATTTTTTTGTTTTTAAATGATGATTTTTCTTCTATTGAATTCGCCATATGTGAGAAAGACATATAAGAGACATTGCACTTGCATTTTATTTTATGAGGATTGATGACAGACATTATAAAATTATAGAGAGGACGAGGTTTTATGGCCGTAACCCTCCATAAAACATGATATGCAATGTGAGAGCTATATTGGATGAGATCCGCTCAGATAGAGGGTCATTCACCAATATTTGTGGTTTTTTATTTATGAGGTTTCCATTCAGTTACGCCTTTTAGGGGTGTTAATGCCAAATCCGAGTTCTCGGTTTTTTTTGTTTCGTTCGCACTGGTAGCTCTGTGTGGTTACCAATACTACTATTTTGCAAGGCAATCTTGCCGTTCTGCCGACGCACGCGTTTTATGTAATATCCATGTATGCGTGTTTCCTTCCAGTTCGAAAGATGTCGTTTATGCTTTCTCGGACCTTTTAGCTTTCTCTTGAGAAAGTGTTTGTTCACTTGCAATTTCGATCCTTAACTGGTAAGATCCGCTACGAGCTATAAAACTCACGAATATACCAAACAAAAATAAACACTTCTGTCCGAAACCTAATCCTCTTGGTGTTTTTTATTTATTTTCTTTTTCATTTCGGTACTCCAACTTCTGAGAGAAATATTGTAATTTTCTACAATATTTCTGGCTCGGTGTGTAACGATTTCTCTCTTGCTACAGGAAAACGATTCAACGCTCATTGACGTTTTCATTTGATCCTGTTCGAACCGGATTGGCGCTACACTGTGAGCCTGTTTCAAAATTGGAGCTATTTCAACAACTTCCTGTATATCATTATATCACCTTCAAACAATTACGCCAAGGTAAGTTTGTGTTTCAGTTCTTTCCTTAAAGTGCAAATTTTGTTCGTTCGATAAAAGTGCATTTGCCGACGGCAAAACATAATTTCGTTTTGCGCCAAAACAAGTGTAGTTCGGTTTGTCATTCGGTGGAAGTGCGTCTAGATCGTCCGCTTATTTTCCGCGAGATTGCCTTTGGTTGACTCTTTTTCGTTTGCAAATATCAAAATATCCATATCCCTTTTATAGTCCGTGTGGTAATTCAATTATTTCCTAATATTTTGGTGTAAACAAAACAAATTGCAGCCACTTGCATTCGTTTTGTTTGGATTTAAGAGATATTTGCTTTGCGTTAAGAGTCTACCAAACAAACCCAATAGTTCGGTGCTTTTACTCAATAAATTTCTCAGTGCTCTCGGCGTTACGCTCGTGATTGCTTTCGATTGTCCGTCCGTTTGGGTAGGAATACATTTCAGCCATATACTTTTGCCGTGCATGCATTTTTGCCCTACATTTTGCAATTTGTGCGAACTTCGATTTTCGGTGCGTGTGTGTGTATACTCTCATCGCCACTCGCTCAATCTAGCGGTTTTTGTTGTTGTTGTTTAACGTGCGCCGCAGGTACGGAATACATTTTGCCCTACATTTTACAATTTGTGCGGTAGTTCGAATTCTCTTCGGTGTGTGTGTGTGTGAGCGGGCTCTCATCACCACTCTCTTAATTTTCTCTTCGCTGTGTGAGCGGGGTCTCATAGCAACTCTCTTAAGAACGGTAGGGGTGCACCCTACACTCCAGTCGAGTCGCTCCTTTTCGGGTTTGTCACCTTATTTTTTATGAATTACACCAAATAATAATTCGAATTATTTCGTGACTGATAGTTGCTGTGCGCGTAAGGGCAACACCGACTAGTGGAAAAGCACCCTACAGTTCGTTCGCATCGAGAATAATATCTCTTGTAACATTTATATATACATACATATACACATTTTTTCTCTGAATATTATTTTTCTAGCATTGTGTTTGCAACTGGCTGAGTCAGTGGAATTTGAGTGGTACAGGTAGTGTTCACCCTACAGTACATTCTGGTCGGGACATATCGAGTTCGCGACATACATTGACAATTTCAGCTTTCTAGCGAAATTTCGTGTAGAATTTGACGGTATATTGAACTTTGCCACTGATTCGTCTCAATTTATTTTATTATAAAAGGGGCATACCGCATTCCGCCATATTGCTACATATTCCGTTCGCGACATTCGTGTTAATTTTGACTGTTTTTCGACAGGTCCGACGAAAGTTGCCCGAAATAAGGAAAATTGTTCAAAGATTGTGTTTTCCCCTCTCCTTTCTAGTGTCCTATTCTAACTTTGGACTATCGTTCGCGTAATTCTCAGTAAAATTCCTGATCTATTCCGTCCGACCCAATTCTTTCTCGTTCGAATTCCGAGAACAATTTTATAAGGTTATTTAACTATGTCTCTGGACTCGTTTATCCGTTTAGCCGACACAATTGTCGAGTTCGATTCCGATATTAGTGATAACATCGTTCCCCTCACTTCCGTTCATTCGATTAATGTCCATTTAGAAGAGCTTAAATCTACTTGGACAAAAATAAAAGAGGAATTTGAACGATATATTCACGAGATCGATTCGGAAGGTGATAAGGACCAGGCAACAGGCGAAGAGGACGATGCTTCCGAGGTGGAGACCATTCGGGCAAAGTATAAAACAACGTACATAACGTACTGTAAGTGTGTGACAAGGCTCTCACAGATCTCAGATACAATTCGAGCGTCTTCCGTGTCTAAAGAGTCTCCGATCGTTCCACCAAGTCCTTCTCTTCGAACTAATCCTGCTCCTGACCATTCAGGTTATTCCTTTAATCTCCCTCCTTGCGACACAGAAGTTTTTTCCGGGGATTATATGTCATGGCCCACATTCCGCGACATGTTTACCGCGGTATACATTAAGAATTCCCGTCTTAGCCCGGTGGAAAAACTCTTCCACTTAGTTCACAAAACTACAGGTGAAGCCAAGGAGATTGTTCGGAAAAGCCCCCTGACAAATAAGGGCTTCGACTTAGCCTGGTCAAATCTTTGCGATCGTTACGAAAATAAACGCATTTTAGTGAACGGTCAGCTAAAGCTTCTTTTCAACCTTCCGGCACTTCTTTCGGAATCTGCACAGGGTCTCAAGCGGCTTCAAGGGGACATAAATTCGTGCATCTCGGTGTTGAGGATTTATGATATCGATGTTGATAGTTGGGATCCGATATTCGTGTTCCTTTGTTCGAATCGGCTTCCGGATTCCCATTCTGATTCAATACAGTCCACTAGTTCGGGGGGCGGAGTTGTTCGATCATATTTTGCTTCCAATTCTCGAGGTGTCTTGCTGGGCACGGCGGTAGTTAACATTTGCCATCTGGGCGTAATGTACTCAGCTCGTGCGCTTTTCGATTCGGGATCAGAGGGTACATTCATCTCTGAGCGACTATTCAACCTTTTGAAATTGCCTTACAAGCACACTCGTGCTGAGATTTCGGGCTTGAATAATTCTGTTTCTGCTAATGTTCGTAAGGAGTGTACTCTTCTTCTGGGTTCAAGGCTTGATACCGCTTTCGAACTTTCGGTGCAGGCTTTGGTACTTCCGAGACTTTCGGGAAATCTCCCTTCTAATTCTATTCCGGCTTCTTCATTCGAAAACCTTCCAGATATTCCGTTGGCTGACCCTAATTTCTTCGAGAGAGCGCAAATTGACCTGCTTTTCGGTATTGATATACTACCATCCGTTATGCTTTCTAATTCAAAGCGGGGCATTTGTGGATCGCTCATGGCCCAGGAAACTGTCTTTGGGTGGATCCTAACGGGTCCGGTGGGTCTTGGTTCGGCTAGGTCAGCCAAAATAATTGCCAATTTTTGTGAGATTTCTTTGGACAAAGAAATTTCACTCTTTTGGGAGGTGGAGAATCTTCCGAGGAAGAACTTTAGGTCTCCGTCCGATCAGTTTTGTGAAGATTTGTTCACTTCGACCACGACAAGAGCCGATGGTGGCAAGTATATCGTTCGCTTACCTTTTAAGGAAACACATACCGTGGGTCAGGGCTTAGGCCATTCTAGGGCTAGTGCTTTGGCTCAGTTTCTGAGGAACGAAGCAAGGCTCATGCGTAATCCTGTGTTGAAGGAAGAATATGACCGCGTCGTTCGGGAATATGGTGATTTAGACCATATGCGGTCTGTCTTGTCTCCCAATTTGTCGGACAAGTCGAGCAATTATTACTTGCCTCATCACGCGGTTGTCAAGCCGGAAAGTACGTCCACGAAGGTTCGGGTTGTATTCAATGCCTCCTCTCCATCCTCCAGCGGGTTGAGTCTAAACGATATTCTACATACTGGTCCGGTATTGCAGAATGACTTAACGATGCTAATTTTAAGGTGGAGATTCTTTCAGTTCGTCTTCAATGCTGATATCCAAAAGATGTATCGGCAAATTTTTGTTCATCCAGATCATACTCGTTTTCAGAGGATCTTACATCGTGAGCACCCCAGCCAAGCTTTGCGGGATTTCGAGTTACAGACAGTAACATTCGGTGTAAACTGTGCGCCGTATCTCGCCATCCGCGTATTGCATCAGTTGGCTGACGATGTGGCCACCGAATTTCCTATTGCGAGCAACATTCTTCGTAATTTCATGTACGTCGACGACGTGCTGGCTGGGGCTCACTCCATTCCAATGGCTGTGGAGTCTATCCGGGAGCTAAAATCCGCTCTGCAATCCGGCGGGTTCTCTTTACGAAAATGGACGGCGAATCTCAAGGATATCCTGGCCGATATTCCTTCTGATCACAGATTGTGCCAGGATTTCCTTGATTTCGAGGAGAGTAGCACAGCAAAAATGCTAGGTGTTCGATGGGATGCCCGTTCCGATTCTTTTTTCTTCGTCGTCAAGTCATTCCCCGACCAAGTTAAATATACAAAGAGGTCCATTCTTTCGCAGATCGCGAAGTTGTTCGACCCAGCAGGTTGGCTTTCGCCTTGTGTTGTATTGGCCAAAATACTAATGCAGAAGGTCTGGGCTTCTGGCGTAGATTGGGATGACGTCGTGACTCCTGAAATTATTTCACAATGGGTAGACTTCCAGGCCAACTTTTCCGTCATAAATGACATCCGCATTCCGCGCTGGGTGGATTTCACTCCAGCAAGCAATATTCAGTTCCACGGTTTCTGTGATGCGTCCGAAAATGCATACGCAGCTGTTCTGTACGTCCGAATAACAACTGACAATTTCGTGTCGACTCACCTGGTATATTCGAAAACAAAGGTGGCTCCATTAAAAACCTTATCTATACCCAGGTTAGAGTTGTGTGGGGCAGCCCTTTTAGCAGATATGGTGGACAGTCTACTACCACTGTTAGATATTCCATCATATTCCATATACTGCTGGACTGACTCCACTATTGTTCTTTCGTGGTTAGCTAAACCCCCTTGCTGCTGGAAAACGTTCGTCGCCAATAGAGTGTCGAATATAATTCAAGTCACTGATTCATCGAGATGGCGCCACGTTTCTTCGGAGACTAATCCCGCTGATCTGGCGAGTCGTGGTGTGCTACCCCAAGACATTGTGGGTAATGAATTATGGTGGCTAGGACCTCAGTGGCTTCACGACGCTTCTGAACCATGGAAGAAACACACTTTAAGTTCGGTTTCGGACACAGACCTCGAAAAGAAGGCTGTGAAGGTTCATCTTACCTACTTCACCGAATTTGAGGATGTTTTGGAAAGGTTCAGTTCGTTTCCTAGAGCGCTCAGAGTGCTCACCTACGTGTATAGATTCTTCCATCATACCCATCCGAAGTATCGTTCGAATTTCGTCCGGAATTCCACATCAATATCCAGTCCGGAGTTATCCATGGTTCGCGACCATCTGATTGCTATGACTCAGAAGGCATGTTATCCGAACGAGTACATGGCTTTGTCCGCTAAGAATTCTATACCAGCGGCAAGTTCTATTCGAAATCTCAACCCATTCCTAGATTCCGAAGGGTTAATTCGTTCATGCGGCCGCTTAACACGGTCGCCTGGCCTTACTTATAATGAGAAACACCCAATAATTCTGCCATATAGTTGTCGTCTGTCTAAACTGCTGGTAGCCTTTGTTCATTCCGTCACCCTTCATGGTGGAAACCAACTTGTCCTGAGAGTGCTTCGAGCTCAATATTGGATTCCGAAGGTAAAGAATTTGGTCAAGGCTACCATCAATCAATGCAAACCTTGCATTCTTTATAAGAAACGGTGTCAGACGCAACTGATGGCAGCACTTCCTCCAGAAAGGACTGAGTTTTCACGCCCTTTTTCGTATACGGGTTTGGATTTCGCCGGCCCATTCGACCTAAAAGCATACAGTGGACGTGCCTGTCGCATTACGAAAGGCTACGTCTGCGTTTTCGTGTGTTTCTCAACGAAGGCCATCCATCTAGAAGCGACATCCGATCTTTCGACTTCTGCTTTTATGGCCGCATTCCAACGTTTCGTTTCGCGCAGAGGGTGTCCGTTGCATTTGTACTCTGACAACGGTACAACATTCGTGGGTGCCTCTAAACTCTTGGCGAAGGACTTTCTGAAAGCTTCGCAGGACTATGTTTCGGTCCAATACGCCCACCAGGGATTAACATGGAATTTCATACCACCAGGCGCTCCCCACATGGGAGGTCTGTGGGAAGCCCGAGTCAAGAGTTTTAAGGCCCATTTCCGTAAATTTGCTGGTTCCATGAAGTTCACGTTCGAAGAGTTTTCGACATTGTTGGCCAGGATTGAAGCATGTCTCAATTCCAGGCCTCTTTCTCCCATTTCTCAAGATCCTTCCGATTTGTCCGCTTTGACCCCCCGTCACTTTCTGATTGGCACTCCAATTCTATCTCCGATCGATCCGAAGATTCATGATCCGTCCACTTCCATACTTAATCGATGGGAAAAACTTAAGGCTGTCCATCAAACTTTCTGTTCGCGGTGGAAAAGTGAGTATCTAAAAGAGCTCCACAAACGCCACAAGTGGCAGTCTAGGGAAGCTAATCTCGGTATCGGTTCGTTAGTCGTAATAAAAGATGACAATCTTCCACCGAATTCATGGCGCCTGGGTCGTGTTTCTAAAACCTATCTTGGTCCCGATAGTTGTGTGAGGGTAGCAGATTTAGTAACCCAACGTGGCACTATTACGCGACCCATCACTAAACTCATCGTCCTCTCCCAAGATAACTAATATCTCCTTCCGATTCAACCGTCATTCCCATTCCTTCCTTCCTAGAACATCATGCCTAATTCGCCAACAAAGTCGTCCGAAGCCAGCTCTAACGAAGCCAGCACTAGCAAAGCCAGCACGAGCAAAGCCAGCGCTAGCAAGGTCACCCCAGCTAAGCAGCGTGTGTATCCTTGCCGTCTTTGCAAACGTCCTCACCCACTGCGCACGTGTAGGAAGTTCCTCGACATGAGTGCCACCGAGCGCATCGAGGCGGTAAGGATACACAACTACTGCAGGAACTGTTTGGCCCATGAGCACTCACATGGATCTTGCTTTTGCAAACTTGGCTGCAAGCACTGCCACAAGCGCCATCACACTTTGCTCCATAAACAGTCCCCGGTGAGAGAGGAGTCCCAGCAGACCTCGTCGGCTGATTTACGTTCGCGGTTGACGTCACCACCTACCACTTCCAGTTCCAGTCAGGCGCCGTCCCTTGAAGCTGATCCCCCAGGCTTGATCCCGAAAGCGTCCTTGACATCGCTGATGCGCCAGAATACCGTGGTTTTGTTACCCACTGTACGGGTCAAGGTTGGTGCCGACGCCGACAAGTCCTTAGCTAGGTGCTTGTTAAATACGGGGACGCCACTTAGCCGCATCTCCAGACAGCTGGCCGACACGTTGAAAGTGTCCACGCTCACCATGGAGAACGAGACGTTGTGTTCGCTGGTCTTACGTTCCAGGTTCGATGCGAGTTGCCGGATCGAGGTGACTCTGCGGGTGGAGGATCGTATTTCGATCAAGACCCCGTCCAAATCACTACCGGAGACATTTAAAAAGAATTTCCCGAATCTCTTCCTAGCGGATTCACAGTTTTATGAATCTGCCGGCATCGATATAATTCTGGGCAGCGATGTATATCCAAAAATTGTCTCTGACGGTACATTTTCCAAATCCGGTCTACCTACGGCAATTAGCACCATCTTTGGTTGGGTGATTTATGGCCCTTGTTCGCTGAACTAATTCTTTTACTTTTCATTTAATAAAAATAACATGAATTCCACCATTAATTTGCACTTTGACTTTATTCTGAACGAAACACAAACTTTCCTTTTCAGCATCCGATGATTGATCCTGCCTACATTCCTGCTTCCATTATATTCGATCTACTCATTCAAGATTGTTACTATTCCCGATTGTAATCCGAGAAGGTATACACGACATCAATTCGTTTCTTTTTATTTCATTGCAGCGACACTGCAAGGCGGGCGGTAATGTTAATGCCAAATCCGAGTTCTCGGTTTTTTTTGTTTCGTTCGCACTGGTAGCTCTGTGTGGTTACCAATACTACTATTTTGCAAGGCAATCTTGCCGTTCTGCCGACGCACGCGTTTTATGTAATATCCATGTATGCGTGTTTCCTTCCAGTTCGAAAGATGTCGTTTATGCTTTCTCGGACCTTTTAGCTTTCTCTTGAGAAAGTGTTTGTTCACTTGCAATTTCGATCCTTAACTGGTAAGATCCGCTACGAGCTATAAAACCCACGAATATACCAAACAAAAATAAACACTTCTGTCCGAAACCTAATCCTCTTGGTGTTTTTTATTTATTTTCTTTTTCATTTCGGTACTCCAACTTCTGAGAGAAATATTGTAATTTTCTACAATATTTCTGGCTCGGTGTGTAACGATTTCTCTCTTGCTACAGGAAAACGATTCAACGCTCATTGACGTTTTCAAGGGGCATGGACATCCCAGTCGTATATACAGGTAGTAAAATTATATGTACGCAATACAAAGTAGTACGCGGCAGTCTTGAAGGTATTGGGTGTCTACTTTCGAAGCAAACTATCTGTCAGCTGCAACTTATAAACCTTAAACCCGGAATTTATGAATGAAATTTCGTATTAATAAATTTGTGTAATTCAACGCCTTAAAGAGATAAGTCGATTTTCTGAAAAATATTACAAAGTTATATTTCGAAGTATGAGTAAAATGCAAAGAACTTTTCAATGTGTAAATGATCCCGACAATTTCTTCTACATCTGCGGAAAATATGTAATTAAAACCAGTAAGGAAAGTCGGGCGGGCCGACTATATAATACCCTACAACTCCCTAACAATGCGATAAAGGTTATTGCGATAATAATTTGGAATAATTGGTAAATGGGTACGAACATATATATGCGGATATATCTAATTCTGAACCGATAATCGCTAAATTAAGCAATATTCGTTCCTAAATTGAGAAACATCTTTCTGGAGAATTTTGTAATGATCGGAAGTAAAGTACAACTTCTATAGCGCTTTGTAAACAAATCAGGAGGAACATATATATGGAGCTTATATATAAATCTGAATCGATTTTCCCTGAATACTCATTCATGTAAAATAGGAACCTCTTTCTGTCGAATTTCGTACTGATCGGATATAAAATACAGTCTCTACAGCGCTTGAATGTCAAATCGGTGCTAACATATATATGGGGGCTAAATCGACTCAGAAAGTGATTACAAGTCGATCGGTATAATAAACAATGGGTATATCTCTTCTCCTTTTGGGTGTTACAAACAAATGCACAAAGTCATAATACCCTGTACCACAGTGTGGTGTAGGGTATAAAAATTGACGTGCGTTGAGTAAAATAATAGAAGAAATATATGTGTAATATTTTGGTACATGAGTTAAAAATATGAACGAACCGTGGACACCTAGTATTTTGTGTAATTCGTGCCATGCAAATCTTACTCGATGGACTAGTGGAAGAATGCGGTAAGTACTTTAAAATTAATATATTACAATGTTTTGTGGAATAAAACGTTTTAATTTTAGACTTCACGTGCAATTTGGAATGCCAAAGATTTGGAGACAACCATTCACTCACGATACGGACTGCTATTTGTGTCAAAGTTAATAGATTGGAGTAGGAAGTGTCCAAGTATAGCTAACAGCCTAATTACGGAAACATAATTAAGTTCAACTGAGTACTCAACTCTGAGCGATTCAAGTTTGAGTCAGAAGTTATCGCTTTTAACTCAGTTTCAACTCATTGACCTAGAGAGAGATTTGGAACTGACCAAAGATAAGCAGAACTACTTGCATCTCGGATGAAACAGTACAATATTTTGGCCCCAGATGTTAACATATTATATTATAGAGTCCGTGATATACTTTACAAACAATTTTATACAACTGTGGATAACAGATGCTTTTGCAAGAACATTCCCGGATTGTTCGAGGAACTTAATCAAACATACAATTCAAAGGAATGGCGGTTACTTGTTGACAGCAGTAAATAAAGTGGACTGGAAGAAATACTTCCAGAAGTGTCTCCTTTATTTTATTCTTTGGCATGGAACATCTATTCCAAAGCCTTCAAGTCACAAGCACAGTGGCTAGAAGCGAAAAATTCTAAGTTTAAAATATAAAAATTTCGATTTGTCCTGGAATTCAGTTAGAATTGTTTTGCTTGTTCGGCGATCGGTTTTTATCTCCTCCATCGTCGCAAAACGTCGTCCTTTCATGGGTCTCTTCAATTTTGGGAACAGGAATGGGTCACAGGAGTCCAAATCTGGTGAATACGGTGGTAGAGGCACGAAATTATTTGGCCAAAAAATTACAAACATGCGACGCTTTTTTTGTTCCAAATTCTGCAATTTTGGAACGAATTTCGCTGCCACACGCCTTATACCCAAAATTTCCGAAAAAATTGTATGTCATGAGCCAACCGATATGCCGGCATCCTTTGCAACTTCTCTAATAGTGATTCGACGATTCTCCGTAAAAATTTTCTTAATTTTCTCAAAATTTCCACCGGTTATTGATGTGATGGATCTTTCGGGACGACCGACCTTCGTTGAAAGTCTTGTATAACTTGTAACAAATTTTCTGACTCAGAATACAATCACCGCACAGAGGCGCAGAATCCCACAAAATGGAGATTAATTGAAAAATAAAATTTGTTTACTTTTCCCGCAGCACCGTCTTTAAGTCAAAAAAGTTTTGAATTTTTCGTGAACAGTTGTGAAAATTTAAATTTGGCATATTTAACGCTTAATATATTTTTTTTTCATACTTTATGTCTATTCTTGTTATGGATCCTTCAACTTTAGATATTTTAGGGTGATTCTAAAAACATTGTAGTAGAAATATTTTTAATCTTTTTTAATTAGTCTAATTTTGTGTTTTTATACCCTACACCACACTGTGGTACAGGGTATTATGACTTTGTGCATTTGTTTGTAACACCTAAAAGGAGAAGAGATAGACCCATTGTTTATTATACCGATCGACTCAGAATCACTTTCTGAGTCGATTTAGCCATGTCCGTCTGTCTGTCTGTCCGTCCGTCTGTCCGCCTGTCCGTCTGTCCATGTATTCTTGTAATCAAAGTGCAGGTCGTATTTATGGTCCGATTGTGATGAAATTTAGCATAGTGCTCTTTTTTGGCCCAAGGACGATCCCTATTGAAATTGGTTAAAATCGGTTCAGATTTGGATATAGTCCCCATATATATGTTTCACCCGATTTGACATTCAAGCGCTGTAGAAACTACATTTTACATCCGATCTTTATGAAATTCGGCAGAGAGAGTTTTATTATTACGTGAATGAACACTACCAAATTCGGAGAAAATCCGTTCAGATTTAGATATAGCCCCCATATATATCGTCGCTTGGATGACCAACTGCAGTAACTGACATTTTCAAAAATTTTCATGAGAGCAGTTTATCTGTTTTTGAGACAATGTTCCTTCTTCCCCACGGCGTAATATTTATTATATTTCCAATTTGCTTTTCTCATTGTTTACTTAACTCCATCTTTAACAATATTATTAACAAAAAAATAAAAAAAATTAATTATAATGCATGTTTTTCATAAACAATGCAGTTACGTCACTTTGTGGGAAAAAAAATTATACTTAATGTCAGTTACGACTGATCACCGCCCAGCCCAAACGGCTAAAGCTAGAGTCATGAAATTTGGTAGTATGGTAGTCCTTGCTATATATACGTGTAATATAGAAGGGTTTTTCGAAATTTTTGGCGCACAATGGGTCAAAAAAGAAAAAAATATGGTATCACAGCCAAATCCAAACGGCTGGAGCTAGAATTGCAACATTTCGTGTAAGGGTAGGGTCTAGGGCGAAGATTCGGTATGAATAACAATTTTTAAAAAATATTCGCGCACATTGGGACTAAAAGGGATAAATATGGCACCAAAGCCAAGTCCAAATGGCAAGGGCTTGAATCGTTTAATTTGGCTTGAGGGTAGCCATTGGAACGTAGACGACACAAGGAGTTTTTTAGACAAAAATGATAAATATTATGCAGTGGGACAAAACAATGTTGGATATGGTACAGTGAGGGAAAATTTAAATTTGTGCAGTGGGTCAAAAATATGTTAAATATGGCAAAGTGGGGCAAAAAGGTTTAAATATGGTACAGTTGGGGAAATATTTTAAATTGGTGCAGTGGGACAAAAATGTGTAAAATATGGCACAGTGGGACAAAAATGTGTTTAATATTGTGGGGCAACATGGTTTAAACATGGTTAAGATTAAGGTTACGTATGGTACAGTGATGGAAAACATAAATATTGTGCAGTTGGAAAAAACGGTGTTTAATATGGTACAGTGGGGGAAAACAATTAAATTTGTGCAGTGGGTCAAAAATGTGTTAAATATGGCACAGTGGGGCAAAACGGGTTAAATATGGTACCGTAGTGCAAAAATGGTAAAATATGGTACGATATGGCAAAAAGGGTTAAATATGGTAAAGTAAGGCTAAGGGTGCGAGTACCACCCCACGCCACAATCTTCCACAATTCCACATATAGTATTAGTTTCTCCATCGCAATCATCTTGAGAAAAATATCCCAAGTTGCGACGTCTCTTTTGGCATCTCCCAAACAAACGGATCATTTTACAGAAAAAGTTAACGGCTGATGACTTTGATTCCAGTTCATATAAATACTTGACATTTTATGAAGTGTAATAGTTCCCATGGTATATTAAAAAATAGGCGTTATTGTTATTACATTGTAGAGAGACCGGAAAGTCATCTCTCAATCAAAAATATTTATTATTTAATCATTAGTATACGGAATCTATATATGTGCCAGTTAGAATGACAATGGTCTAAGTCATACTTTATTCGTTTCGAGATATCTAAAGGTTTGAGTTTGAGTCTAATGCACAACATTTTTTCACTAAAGTATCGATTGTTTCTTTTAGAATATTCTGTCATTGTCTCAAATTTTTATAAAAAAATCTAAATTTTCTGTACGTCTTAATGAAGTAGTGTTTTCAGGGGGTGCATTGACTTAGACCACTTTCATTCTATTCAAATTGGGCAAAAACAAATAAATGAAAACAAGTTCGATTATAAAGATGAAAAATTATAATTTTTCATCTTTAAATAAATATTTATTTGAATTCGAAAATAGTTTATACGGCCAAAACAAGGAAAATAAACATATATAAATATTATATTCTCTTCTACTCCAGATGAGTGTATCCATTTTCTTCCAATTTGTATTTCTTTCAAATTTTCAGTGAGGACGTGCGAATACGTATATGAGTTCGTACATTCATAGTACTTCATATGTTCGGATAGTCCGTACGTGTTCGCACGATCTAAATTCGTACGACTAGGTATCTAGTGTGCGGCCAGCCTTATTTTCATAGAGCTAGGTTGATCAAATTTGGTACAAATACTTCTTATTGGATTGCAAATGGGCGATATCGGTCCATATTTAGATATAGCTCCCATATATAGCATCTAACTTGTTGTGATTCCTACTGTCCTCATCTACTATGTTTTTTATGTTATTCGGTGTTATTTTCTTTAGGTTTGAGTTATTTTGTGAGGTCACATGCTATCCATGGTGGAGGGTATATAAGATTTGGCATGGCCGAACTTAACGCTTTTACTTGTTTGAGATTGTTTCGCAATATTTCTTATTATTTTTCTCACTTGTTTCGTCCAAATCTTCGTTCGAAACTGACATTATTCGCAATCTTTTTCATTTTATTGCTCCTCTTTGTATATATTCATGTTGTTCGTCTAAAAGTTGTATATATTAATTACTTACTTATCAACTAGTAATATTTTCAAATTACATATATCATTTCCAAAAGTACCTGAATTAGTTAAAGTTGACATTTTAATTTAGTTTTTAAGTCTCCCATTTCGCTGTCACTGAATATTGTCTGACTTAGACCACTCTCATACGAACAATGAGGACAATTATGTTGTGCATAAAACGAAGAATGCATATGTAACGGTACATTTTCTAAAAATTTGAAACACAGACTACTGAAAATCGAAGAACTAGTCAAAGCAAAGCAAAAAATATGATTATCTCAGTTTTTTTGGTTTCTTGACTTAGACCATTGTCATTCTAACTGGCTCATATATATGTATATAAATTGATGTGTTTGTTGTTACGTATGGACTCCAAAATAACTGGACCGATATTGATGAAGTTTACAGGGAATCTTCAGATTATCCTAGCGGGTGACATAGGCTATATTAGTTATTGATTGAGGAGGCGTGACCCCGCCCAAATAAGCCAATTTGGAGTTATTTTCTTAGTGATTCCTACTGTTCCTACCTACTACGATTGGATAGTAGTACCGTGATCCCGTTTGGACCGTAATCGGTCCAAAAATTAGTAACGAGTGGGCTGGGTCCACCAAGTACTCCATAAGTTTTTGCAATAATGAACAAACATTTCAGGAGAACGAATTATTAAGTGACATATTGCACTTACGTCTCTTTTTTGCATTGTTTCAGTTACGTCTAAAATCATTTACCGTTTTTTGAGAAAACGGTAATATATATATGCACAAATTGTATACACACGTTGTACTTTGACTAGACAAATCGAATGGTGGCCTTAACTCAATTTCTGAAAAATGGTCAGTTACGTCGGTTGGTCATCCAAGCGACGATATGTTTCACCCGATTTGACATGTTTTTGGCAGAGAGAATTCTCTTATTACATGAATAAACACTGCCAAATTCGGGGAAAATCGGTTCAGATTTAGATATAGGCCCCATATATATGTTTCACCCGATTCAACATTAAGCGCTGTAGACATCGTGTTTTATATCCGATCAGTAAGAAATTTAACAGAGAGAGTTTTTTTATTACATGTATGAACACTGCCAAATTCGGGGAAAATCGGTTCAGGTTTAAACATAGTCCCAATATATATGTTACACCCGATTTGACATGTAAGCGCTGTAGAAACCGTGTTTTATATCCGATCAGTAAGAAAATCGGCAGAGAGTTTGCTTATTACATGTATGAACACTGCCAAATTCTTATCGCAATGCCCATTTTCGCATTGGTAGGTAGGTGTAGGGTATTATATAGTCGGCCCCGCCCGACTTTCTGTCTTTCCTTACTGGTTTAAACATAAAATGTGTATTTTTAAATGAAAATTGGGTAAAATTGGGTGAAAATGTAAATTTTGTATTAAACTACAGGATGTAAATTGTGAAAATAATCTTTTATTTTTTTTAAATTCCGATTTTCTTGTAAGCTGCCTTTTGTATTTGGATCATATGTTATTAGTATAAGTTGGATAAAACCGGGATACACTTGTAATTAAAGGAAATTATGAGGGCTACAAATGTTGAAAATATCACTTTCACGTAGAAACAGAATTTTGGTAAACGTCGTTAAAACAAAAAATTATAGCCCTTTTGGTAGAAGTAAGAATCCTGTTTTTATACCCCCATTATTGTGAATGGGTGTTTATATCAGTTGCTGCGGGTCAAAAATGTAGCACTTTATGGGAGTGAGATAAGAGCTGCAAAGAATATTTGGCCAAAATCCGTTTTGGGGCTTTTTAAGTCATTTCAGCAATGTTCGTCCGTCCGTCTGTGTGTTTGGATGATGCGTAATATAACTTTTGATAGGAGTAACCGATTGACTTCAAATTTGAATATCTTCATGCTGAATATCTTCTTCGAGTGCCTCCCCCACAAAGGGCGAGCATTTAATGAAATCTTGATTTTTTAATATCTTCTGTACTACTTTTCAGAATCTTTCACATGCGAATTCCACGAATTTAATACGTTTACAGCAGCGCTCCTGAATGATAGATGTTGGAGAATATAAAGGGTGGTTAAATTTTAAGGGCCGATGTTGATTCTGAATAAAACACAAATTATTTAGGAAATTATTGTCATTTCTTTTTATTATGATAATATTGGTATGGTTCAATTATGTATATAACAAAATATCGGCCAAATATCCGATGGTCCAAATTTTTGATGACGCTGATTGAGGTTATATGCCGTAAATGTAAATTGAGGTTATATGCCGTAAATGTGCCGAATTATGTCATCATTTAGCTCTTGAATTGTTGCTGGCTTATCGACGTACACCTTTCAAATAACCCCAAAGAAAGAAGTCAAAATCACATGATCTTGGCGGCCAATTGACATCGCCACGACGTGAGATAACACGGTCATTGAATTTGTTGCGCAAAAGAGCCATTGTTTTGTTAGCTGTGTGGCAATTGGCACCGTCCTGTTGTAACTTCTTCCAATTCGGGCAATAACAAGTTCGTTATCATCTCATGATAGCGAACACCATTCACAGTAACTGCCTGACCGGCCTCATTTCGAACAAGTATGGCCCGATGACGTCGCCAGCCCATAAGCTGCACTAAACGAACTGGGCGAGCATGTACATTTGTTTCACATCTCCTACAAACCCGGTTTGGTTTGGTACATTTGGTAGATTATGCTGATCAAAAACACATCACGAAGTGCACGAAATGCATTTTGATTTGAACGCCCATTTTCGTAAAAGGTTTAAAAAGCTTTAACGTGTTGCTCGATTTTGTATCTTTCCAAGGTTCAAATTGAGTTAGTCTGAAATTGAGGAATGTCAAATAAAATGCAGAAAAAACTTCAACATCGGCCCTTACAATTTAACCACCCTGCTACGGTCTATATGATTTATTCGAATCTTTTGTAATTCCACAAACAAGTCTTCTAAATCCACACTAGTTTATCAGTTGCTATCAACATGAGAAAAATGGGCGAAGTGGCCCCACCCCTTTTAGTACCTCCAACACAAAGGGACCATTGTGTAAAAAAAAAATTAACATCTTATAACTGTAATACCCGTGCATATAAATTCTTGTCAAATGTTGTGCTATGTAATGCCTTTATTCCATTTCTGGCTTCAGCAATGCTGAATTTAATGCATTTACAGGAGGGCTCCTGAAATATAGATGTTACTCGTATAGGGTACGTAACTAGATTCGATCTGAACAAATTTAAAGCAGTTTTTACTTTTTATTTTGAAATGTCGACTGAAACTTTGGAAAATGCCTCATATTCGCTATTTGTATTGAAGTAAATCGAGTATGTGGTAAATTCGTTTAATTAGGGGCAATTAACGCTTTTACATTATTGGGTGCTAAATTATTGAAGAGGTTTTATACTGTACATTATATCGACACATTTTGGCCAACAAAGTATTTCCATTTATATTTTGAGTACAAGTACACAAAAATGTAATCATTAGCGATCGATGAACGCGGGTATGCACCGATGACTGAATAAGTGAATAAATAAATGAATATGGCTCAGTCATAAATAAATAATAAACATAAACAATTTAATTATGCATTACACAGAATTTGGGTTGTTCATCTCTGTACACCTCCCACCCCCCAATAATTATTATTTTGTTTTATATATTTCCATTAAAGAAGACACACATGTAGAGGGACATTTAGTTAAGCCATATTATCCTCGTTTTGCGTAGGATGTACTATATATTTGTAATGTTTCTTGAAGAAAGTTTTCTTTTAGTCTTTCTTAGTGAAGCTAAAAGTAAATTTTCTTAATAGGTATTCTTTGAAATGACACATTTTTCCAAAGTTGAGTCTCCACTAATGTATGACAAATGTGACGAGGGACATTATATGTTTCATATTTGCCATCCTTTAAGACATTTTTCCGCTATGATCAGCTAATGAGGTACATCATCGCCCACTCTCATCCCTGCCAAAGAAACAGAATAACACATTTACAAATGTCTGGGAAACTTGGAAAACTGTGTTCACTACAAAACTACAGTTTTCTTTGAATGTCTTTCCCGGCAAGCCCACAGACAGACGGAATAACAGATAAAAAGGCGTGTGTATGACTCTGTGTGAGGACGGAAATGGAGGATGATTTGGGTCACATCTTCTTTTTTTTTGTTGTTGAAAAACTTTTACACGCGTCACTGGTTGCTTTGCCCGGGAATAGAAGAGTCACAAATGTCGAAGCATGTACAAGGAGCTCAGAAAGCTGGAAAACGCGGAGAGGAATGGGTGCTCATAAACATATTAACCAGACAGACTGACTAGACTTGAAATGGAATATTTATTTATAAGACATTTGTTTTAATATACTTAGTCCGACAAATTTAGAAAGGGTGGATTGTAAAGTAAAATATTTATTTTGCAGCAATGGAATCGCAGCAGAATTTGCACCGATTTCTTTCCAATTAACTTTTCTGAATTGGAAAAAAATATAGCTATATGATAAAAAAAATGCAACACATATGTTAAACAGTCCACGGTGTGGAGTGTTGCACTGTCAAAAAGCAAACTTCAGAATTAAACCTATTTGAAAGCGTACGTTCTTAATGCACTATCAAATAGTTGCGCCATAATTTAGGTATGGGTTTTAGTCACCGCACGATTTTTGTCCGATTGTGTGCATGTTAAATGCGAAATTAGCAGAGGGTGCCGGGGGGAATTTTTAAAATGTCGCAACATGATGTGGTGACATTATTTTTCAGATACGAAATCACCAATAGTATTAGTTTGTTAGTCACTATCACCTCGAGAAAAATGGGTGAAGTTGGCATGCCCCTTTTGGTACCTCCGACTCAAATGGACCAGTTTGCACCAAAAGGTAACGGCTATAACTTTAATACCAGTGCAACTGTTGCGATTTTTTACCTTTTTTTTACGTCTTCTTTCGTGCCAAAAAAATGAAAATTATTTGTGAACATATAAAAAAAAACATAATTGTTTTAACGACAATTACTCCATGTAGTCCTCATATATTCCTTTAATGTACTTTATGGCTTTTTCGAGCTTATACTTCAAAATATATTATCCAAATACTAAAGGAACCTTTGAAGAAATTTTAAATTTTAAAGAAAAATTACAAAAAATATCATAAAATTGTTTTTAATATCTTTGTCGTGTTTAGGACACCTTATTACACAAGAAAAAGTTATGCACAGCCCTTCGAGAAAAATTTAAAAATGTCGTTGTTGTTCCTATTTTGTTCTAGATCGACAAAGGACATTGGAAGTGGATTTTTTGTACCCCGACTAATTACATTTCTAACAATGCGAACTTAATGTCCGAAAGATAACAAATATTCTTTAATAACAGATATTTGCGTCTAGTGATGTATGCCTTTAATCACCGTTCTGAAAGATCTTTCAGGTTTTAGTTGGAGAGTGCGATAACTCTTATTACAACTTTCCAAATGTTTAAAAATCATGCGGTAGTTATCAACAGTTGTAACGATTAGCCTAACCTGACCGACTCTTAAATATTTGTTACTGAAATCCGAAGATGGAATTACCGTACTGAAATTAGCTAACATTTTATTGATATCGCCAAAAATCTGGTATGAAGATAGGTGGCGGTTAGGGTTGAGTCTCTACATTATTGACTTCTTCTTTCATTGCATCTTTGTTAAGACTGTTGAATCGATTTGTCGTTCCTGCTTCGTCTCCATGGTGTAGGCGCTTTTGTTGAAAGATATTTGGAGATCCAGAGTTTTTTCATTTTACTGGTACGTGCTGCCATCCAGAGTAATCATCGCTGCTGCTGCTTTCTGCACTCACATTTGCTGCTATAGTTTCCAAACTGGTCATCTTATAGCGTGTTTGTTGTTGTTGGCGTTATTGTTGTTGTACAAGTAAGAATGTGCACCAATTGTTCATACAATTGATGCACACACTTTATTGTCCACGGCGCTGATACGTTTATGATTGATGCTCAGTTTGTTTGTCTGACAAATGCACGAAACTGGTGTTTTTTATTTGAACAGCTGCTTTTGTGTTGCCTTCAAAAACAAAAATTTTGTTAAACTCCGCACAATACGTCTTTTTATGCTCGTAATTTGACAACAACTGGCGATATCAACACTGCAGATTTTGTGGCAATTGTCCCTGTATCATTAGTGAAGTAGATAGTTCCTTTTAGCTACCGTTCATTCAAAGTAGCGTATCATTACAACTGAAAAGTGGCAATTGTCCCCAGTATTACTAGTAATGTAGCTAGGCATTGCGCACTACTCACATCACTACACGGTGCAAAATCGCTTTTTTGATATGTTTGAAGCGAAAAAAATATATTTGGAACACAAATTTTTAAATATTATATATTACTGAGCAAATACATTTTATTTGGAAATCAATAAAATTTATTTGGAGCGCATATATTAATATATTACAAGAAAATATATTTGCAAACTAAATTTCTCAAATAAAATTTGTGTTCTCCAAATATATTTTGTGTAAAAAGCTTCTAAAACTTTCAGTTTTTCGAATTTCATTAATTTCGAGCTATACCTTAAAGCAATACTTTTATATTTATGTTTATTCCAAGACGTAATTTGTTGTTAATCAATCGAGCAATGTATCATTATAAAGGAATTTTATGAACATTTAACATTTACGAAAAAAAAATGGTCGTTGAATTAATGAAAAACAGTTCAAATAAAATATATTAGGATGGAAACAAATATTTGTTTAGAACAACATCTTCCCAAATATATAATATTTGTATGTGCCAAATATACTTCGAGTGTAACCTACCGGGTATTGTTAGCAGAGCTGTCGTACGATAACATGACGCAAAGATTGGTAACTAAAAAACAAGCTCCTCCTCACGTCATGGTTTAGGTCGCAATAACCCCCCAATTGGCACTCTCCACTCGTATTTCTGGAGCATGGTGATAAATTAAATAGAAATGGGTACCACGAATCAGAGTTAGAAGGTGCTCTTAAGTCTTAGGTGCATAAACATCTCGGGAATAGGCCTTATTCTCTTCAACTGGACTCGGCACCATTGCATAAGGCACGCGTGAATCAGGGCTGGTTGAAAAATAACGTTCCTCGCTTCATTTCGGCGGAACAGTGGCTTTCAAATTCACCTGATGCCAACCCCGTGGAATTCTCTATTTTAAGTATTTTGGACTCCAAGGTCCTTAAAAAAAATACTCCAGTTTTGACGCATTGAAGAAATTCATTCAAAGAGAATGGTCGCGACTTGCCCAAACTTACCTTCGTGCATCTTGGAAAAAAATTTTAAATGATCGATCGAATTATCAAAGTTAAAAATTTTAAGTAGAAGTCTATAAAAAATTTAAATAAAAACCAGTAAGGAAAGGCAGAAAGTCGGGCGGGGCCGACTATATAATGCCCTACACCTCCCTAACAATGCGATAAAGGTCATTGCGATAATAATTTGGAATAATTGGTAAGTAGGCAGGAACATATTATCTAATTCTGAGCCGATAATCGCTAACATAAGCAATATTCGTTCCTAAATTGAGAAACATCTTTCCGGAAAATATTAATGATCGGAAGTAAAGTACAACTTCTATAGCGCTTTGATACCAAATCAGGAGGAACATATATATATGGAGGTTATATATAAATCTGAACGGATTTTCCTTGAATACTCATTCATGTAAAAAGAAACTTCTTTCTGTCAAATTTCGTACTGACCGGATATAAAATACAGTCTCTACAGCACTTACATGTAAAATCGGGGGTAACATATATATGGGGGCTATATCTAAATCTAAACCGATTTTTTTTGAATTTGGAAGTATCCCTTCATATAGTAAGATACCTCTTTGTGCTGAATTTCATATTGATCGGATATAAAATAAAGTTTTTACAGCGCTTACATGTCAAATCGGGGGTAACATATATATGTGGGCTATATCTAAATCTCAACCGATTTCCCTCAAATTTGGCAGTATTAATTCATGTAATAAGAAATCTCTTTCTGCCGAATTTCACACTGATCGGTTATAAAATAAATTTTTTACGGCGTTTACATGTGAAATCGGGGGTAACGTATATATGGGGGCTATATCTAAATTTAAACAGATTTCTTCCAAATTTAACAGTGTTCATTCATATAATAAGAGACCTCTTTGTGCTGAATTTCATACTGATCGGTGATAAAATAAAGTTTTTACATCGCTTACATGTCAAATCGGGGCTAACATATATATGGGGGCTATATACAAATCTGAACCGATTTTAACCAAATTAAATAGGGAGCGTACTTGGGCCAAAAAAAGATATGTGTAAAGTTTCGTCAAGATCGGGCCATAATTGCGACCTGTACTTTGATTACAAGAATACATCTACAGACGGACAGACAGACGGACGTAGCTAAATCGACTCAGAAAGTGATTACAAGTCGATCGGTATAATAAACAATGGATCTATCTCTTCTCCTTTTGGGTGTTACAAACAAATACACAAAGTCATAATACCCTATACCACAGTGTGGTGTAGGGTATAAAAAATTATAACTCTTTCAATTGGTAACACTTCAATCCTCGCATCCACGCTACCACAAACGTAAAAAACATTTAAACCCGCTAAAACAACAACGCGATATTCTTAACTATGATTAATATCAAAATTTACAACAATTTTTTAATTTAAATGTTGAAATTGGAATGTGTCCGACTATAAATCTGACCTGCAATGTATGCCGTATTTTAAATTACTGCGGGATTATTCGTTTTTTTCTTCAAAAATTTTACATTTATAATAAATTGTATTATAAAATAGACTCAATCGTATTTAAATATGTGTTTACACAAAAACAAAGTTATTGTTTAAGAAGTTTTCCAACTATATTTCATTGACATTTTTTTTTAAAAATTTGCAAAATTTTTTTAATTGAGTTTAGTTTACATTTTTCCTAAATTTTTTGTTATATTTTATAGTTAAAAACGTCATAAGCAATATAAGCTTTTATTTTACAGCATAAATTTTTAATTTATAAATATTCCAATTAACTACTTTTTGTCAATCCATCAATGCGATTTATATGCATGCACAGACAAACGGGACGACGAACGCACAGACGGACAGGCAGAAAATTCTGAGTCGATCGGTATAATAGACGATGGGTCTACGAGGGCGGTCCCAAAATTAGCCGATCTTACAAATAAAACACAACAAATTTGGCAAAATTTTCCTTTATTTCTCAACTCATCTCCTTTTAGATCGATACACTTTTTTCAGCGATTTTCAATAGCTTTGATGCCCTGTTTATAGTAGGAACCGTCCAACTCCCGAAAATAGCCATCAACCGCAACCTCCATCTCTTCTTTGATGGTAAATCTTTTTCCGCCGATCCATTTTTTCATGTTTGGAAATTAAAAATGATCCAATTAGAGCTTTAATGCATTAATTTTGGCCATCGCAATAGTGGATGTGTGAACTGGTGCATTGTCTTGATTGTGAGCAAACGTAGCACCCATCAGCGCTTTTTGAAATACCTATGACTTTAGCTAGCTCACGAACCTTTAAGCGGCGGACATCCATTATTATTTTTGGATTTTTTTTAACCATTTCTAACGTGGACACCGGAATAGATCGATTTGATTGAGAATTGTGGAATGATTACATTCTTACATTGACAATAATATCACTTCATACATTTCCATAAGGATTTCATTCCCATAATTTAAGCTTTTTATGTAAGTCTTTCTGTGGCCATAACCAAACATTTACTTTGTATTTAAATTAATGAAATGGTTTGATGGTTTTTATTTGCATTTTGGTTAACCTATACCATTAAATAAATATACCTAAAGGACACAGCACACACACTCAGACACACTCAATTGCCTACGCACACACCCCGACACACGTACATATATCGACAAGCCAATGTGACACATAATCAAAAACCGTTGGCAATTTATTGCAATCGATGCATAATGTGTCGAATTTTGAAAAAAATTGTAAAACATGTGCAGGGTCTTAGACAAGAAGGTCATTTCCAATGAAACCCTACGCATTTATAGCAAAGGCTATGTGGAGGTTATTACTAGATTTATATCAACAGACAGAAGGGCAGAACTTTTCTTTAAATAATGGTTGCCAAAATCTATATAAAGGGCTTTCCAACAAGAGGTGTTATTTTGGTATTCAAAGAAAAATGCAATTTTTTGAGATAAATGATCGGATGTTTATTTCATAACAAATAGGTAGGTATGCCGTTTATAATGAAAAACAACATCAGCCAAATGGCCACCACGACCTCGCTTACAGGACCATATCCTTTTCATGAAATTTTCCATAACCAAACCGCAAAGGGGCTGCCCTATGTCCTCGATAGCGTCACAAATTCTATCTTTGAGGTCTTTAATCGACGCTGGGCTGTTGGCGTAGACCTTATCTTTCACGTGGCCCTAAAGGAAAAAGTCGCAAGGTGTTAAATCATAAGATCTCGGTGGCCAATTGTGATCACCTCTTCGAGAGATAAAACGGTCCGGAAACTTTTCCCGTAACAGAGCAATGGTTTCGTTGCTTGTGTGGCACGTAGCGCCGTCTTGTTGAAAGTAAACGTTATCCAGATCAATACCATCCAACTCCGACCATAAAAAATCATTAATCATCTCTCGATAGCGCAATCCATTCACCGTAACTGTTGATCCAACCTCATTTTCGAAAAAGTAAGGTCCAATGACCCCGCCGGACCATAAACCGCACCAAACAGTCACACGTTGAGGATGGAGAGGCTTCTCAACATGTGGGTTTTCCGATCCCTAGATGCGACAATTTTGCTTGTTGACGTAGCCACTGAGGTGGAAATGGGCCTCATCAGTCAAGATGATTTTTCGAATTTTAATAATTTCAATGCGTTGTTGATCGTGTATCGTTCCATTTTTAGTAATGGCGTAGTTTCTAATTGTCAAATGTCAAAGAATAAAAGCTTCAAAAGTGACAGCTATCGAAATACCGGGTGATTCGAAATAACACCTCTTGTTGGAAAATCCTATACATATCTATATTAATTGTAAAAAAAAAGTTTTCAGAAAATTATCTTAATATTTTTTATTATGATAAAATGTTCTATGACAATTATGTGTGAAACAAAATATCGGTCAAATGCTCGCCACGGCTCGCCACGTGTGACTCACAATTAACATCGTGGATTATGGTTGGATCACCGTTTATATTAGCAAATGGTGGAGGCAACATTGGCTTTTGACGGCGGCGACAGCTGCACTGTTGCTTGTTATGGAATAGCGAATGCGAACTTTGTGCGTTTTTGATAACAGTCAAATAGAAAATTACGAAATTCATTGCTAATAATGTAAAACACACCCACAGATTTCGGAAATGAAGTCATGAAAAATAAAAGAGAACTTCTTTGATAAGTTGTTGGGTTGGGTCTAAGGCGGCAGTTAAGTGTTCTACACTTAAGGAGTTTCAAGCACAGGTCTTCGCCCACAACAAATTGAGGTAATATTTTGAAATTCCTTCTTGATGGGACTGAAATGGGACAGCAAAGAACAAATATGTTACAACCCCGTCCAAGCAAACGATTAGAGATACGAGTAGAATCAAGAAATTTGATATATCGATGGCTTATATCCAAATGGTGCTATATTAAGGTTTTCAAAAATGAGATTTTGATGCTTCTGCTTCACATTATGGACTTAAGGTTTTGTTGTTTTGCTATGTTATTCTATGTATTTATACGAAGAGAGGCCAGGCTATACTTTGTTTGTTTCCAAATTATAAACTTTTCCGGTAGATTTTGACCAGCAGATTAGAATTCTGTACCAAAATTTATTGCAAAATGCATACATTTTGAGAAAACAGCGGAAGAAATTTTAAAATTTGATTTTTTTGGCAAGCCTACTGTGAAAAGTGGACTCTACTTCGTAATGTATTAGTTGAAAGCAATGACGCCTTTATAGCGAAATTTGAAGCTTTTGACTGTAGAATCCCAAAATATCTAATATTACATAAAATTACATAAACACGAGAACATGAATTCATTTTTAAAATATTTAAATCGAAAAATGTTTAGAGTAAACATTTTATTATGAATTGTAAGCTTATTCAAAACATTGTAACTTGGAATGCATTTCCAATCCACATATGAGAAAAACAATTCTATGTGTGATATCTACAACACATTTAAACTACATATTTACCTTGATATGGGTATCGCAGAATAAGTAGAAAATACTCTGTTTAAAATACATTTAAAAATTTGCAAAAAATCACGAATTTTTTTTTTAATAACGTGTAATGTATAACACAGGACAGGTAGAAAACACTATGTTCAAAAAACATTAAAATATTTGCAAAAACATCGCAAAATACAATCTATTAAAAGAAGATGATGTGGATAATGCAGAAGCACTATGTCCAAATAATTTTTAAATATTTGTAAAATCATTGCAAAAATCGCGAAATACAATTTCTTTAAAAACACATGATGTGGGCAACACAGAAAGTATAAAAAACTGTATGTTTAAATAACTTTAAAATATAAAAAAAACATTCAAACAAATCGCGAAATTCGATATTTTCGAACAACAATCTCTTCACCACTATCAGCTTACAATTTCTACGAGTAAATGGAAGTATTTACAAGTATTGAATTCTTTGATTGCATCCAATTATCATTACTTTTATCAAAACAAACATCAGCGAATATAGCTCTAAGAATAGCCATTTATTTACTATTTAACCAAAGACAGTTTTGCATTTAGTTTCAAAATATGTTTTAATTTGAACGAAACATGTGTAAATTTAAATTCGAACAAAAGCTGCTATTCTTACAAATTCCACAAAACATAGGGGTCAGCATATGTACTATCGACCTATGTAGTTTATTTTTGGCTAAAATGTTTATAAGTATTGTTTTAAAAAAAAAATTTTGATAACATTTTATGGGCATTTTTAAATTTATGAACAAATTAAGAAAAAAAAGAATTTTTGTGTTTTACGAAATTTGTGATTGCTCTAGAACGGCTAAACCGATTTTTGCAATGTTTACTTTGTTTTAAAAAGGACACAATGCGCCATTTTTTTGAAATTTTTTACGAAAGTTTTTTTTAAAAAGCCTTTGTAGAAAAAATTTCTCCCCCCCTAGATTTTCTTCAAATAAGAATAATCGTCGCACTCTCACAAATCCAGAACAGTAAACCAGTAAAGAAAGGCAGAAAGTCGGGCGTGGCCGACTATATAATACCCTACACCTCCCTAACAATGCGATAAGGGTCATTACGATAATAATTTTGAATAATTGGGAATTGAGTAAGAACATATATATGTGGACCTTGGATTCTGGAGAACTGTATTTTATATTCGGAAGTAAAGTACAACTTCTATAGCGCTTTGTAACCAAATCAGGAGGAACATATATATGGAGGTTATATATTAATCTGAATCGATTTTCCCTGAATACTAATTCATGTAAAATAGAAACCTCTTTCTGTCGAATTTCGTACTGACCGAATATAAAATACAGTCTCTACAGCGCTTAGATGTCAAATCGGGGCTAACATATATATGGGGGCTATATCTAAATCTGAACCGATTTTCTCCGAATTTAGCAGCATTCCTTCATGTAATAAGAAACCTCTTTCTGCCGAATATCGCTCTGATCGGTTATAAAATACAGATTCTACAGTGCTTGAATTTCAAATCGGGGGTAACATATATATGGGGGCTATATCTAAATCTGAACCGATTTTCTCCGAATTTGGCAGTATTCCTTCATGTAATAAGAAACCTCTATCTGTCGAATTTCGTACTGATCGGATATAAAATACAGTTTCTACAGCGCTTACATGTCAAATCGGGTGTAACATATATATGGGGGTTATATCTAAATCTGAACCGAATTCCCCCAAATTTTGTATTGTCTCTAAGTGTATCACGAGACTACGCTCTGTCAATTTTTGTACAAATCGGTTCAAAAATTTTGTTTATGCAGTGCATATATGCCAAATCGGAAGTACATATATATGGGAGCTATATGTAAATCTGAACCGATTTTAACAAAGTTTCGTTGAGATCGGACCATAATTGCGACCTGTACTTTGATTACAATAATACATCTACAGACAGACAGACGGACATAGCTAAATCGACTCAGAAAGTGATTACAAGTCGATCGGTATAATAAACAATGGGTCTATCTCCTCTCCTTTTGGGTGTTACAAACAAATGCACAAAGTCATAATACCCTGTACCACAGTGTGGTGTAGGGTATACACATTTTTGGGAGACTCAATATTTGTAAAAGTTATGGACGAAATACCAAGACTAGTCTGATAATTTTCGTCTGTTGTTGCAAAAAACCACACAGTGGTACGAATTCAAAAATGGGAAATAATTCGACCATTTCTTAACCAAACATCCGATTATGACCAAACTTGGCAAGTTTGATGAAGAGGTGTTAGAGAAGTTCAGTTTTATATTTGGTCCCTCTATGCCAGACGGGGGCTGAGCTAGAGGGCCCAAAATTGGCCACATTGGTTGAAGAAAATGTTCGAGCGCGTGTAACTCGTGTTTCTATTCCGATTTATAAAATTTGTGTGTGTTCTACCAACTGAGGTCTTCCAAAAAACGTTCTACACCTAAGGGAGATATATAAAAAAAATTACAAAAAATGGGGCATTGTGTCCTCTTTAAAACAAAGTAAACTTAGCAAAAATCGGTACAGCCGTTCGAAAGAAATTATAAATTTCGTAAAACACAAAAACTCATTTTTTTTAATTTTTTCAAAAATTAAAATGCCCTTTAAATTTTTTAAAAATTTTTTTTTTTAAAAAAATTTATAGCGATCATATTTTACCTATTTGTAACTGCTTATAAATATTTTAACCACAAATAAACTACATAGGTCGATATTAAATATTCTGACCCATAGACAATGTATGAAGGAAAAAAGGGCTATATTTCAGAAATTCGCGTATAATGAATTATTTTCAATTTTATTTTGTTTGTATTTAGAACATAGTAGCAATATGTAGAATATCTCGTAGAACAAAAATTAGCTGAAGCTTAAATAATGTGACAATAAAGTATTATAGCCACATTTGGATATAAGTCATCGATATCAGAAAAAATTTATTTATTCATCAATTTCTATTTTGTCCCCCTCAAAGTTTGTTATTCATCAATTTCAAAGTATTCCCTGTCAGCGTTTTTTTCCCAATCTTCGAATCAGTTTTTATACCCCCACTTTAGTGTGACGAGGGTATATATCATTTGCTACGAAAAAAAGTGTAACACATCGAAGGAGTGATCTAAGACCCCAAGTATGTTCGGCGGAAATCCGTTTTGGGTCATTTTAAGTCGAATAAGCAATGTCCGTCCGTCCGTCTGTCTGCTGGCTGGTGCGCACGATAACTCTCGAAAGGAGTAACCGATTGGCTTCATATTTGGTACGTGGTAATATTTTTTTCTATCTCCGGCTAAGTTCGAAGATGGGCCATATTGGTCCACTCCTTCTAGTACCTCTCTCACAAAGGGTTAAAATGTTGTGAAATATTGATTATTTAATAACTGCTATACTACTTATTCGAATCTTCTAAAATTCCACACACAGTACTTGTTTATTAGTCGCTATCAACTCGAGAAAAATGGGCGAAGTTGCCACGCCCCGTTTGGTACCTCCCACACAAATGCAACATTTTGCACCAAAAGTTAACAGCTTATAGCATTAATACCAGTGTTTCAAAATACATGAAATTTTATACAGTGTAATTCCTTTATAGTGCCTACAGTCCAGGGAAAAATGTGCGGTATTGCCACGCCCCTTTTGGTACCTCCCACACAAATCCAACATTTTGCACCTAAAGTTAACAGCTTTTAACATTAATACCAGTGTTTAAAAATACTTGAAATTTTGTACAGTGTAATGCTTTAATAGTGCCTACAGTCCAGTGCAAAATGGGCGTTATTGCCACGCCCCTTTTGGTACCTCTCACACAAAGGTACCATAAGTACCATTTTAAAGATATTAACGTTCTTTCTACGTATTATACGCAAAAGGATCTCTATATGTGTAGTAAGGTTACCAAAAGGGCGAAAATGTCCTTAATCCTTGATTATTCTGAAAAAAGTATTTTCATTTTTTTTTATTTTACTTCTGAATATTACCCCCATATTTACCCATAAAATACAACATTTTCAGATATGACATAATTAATGTCCGTCTGTCTGTTCGTTTGACTGGATTATGCGAACTATACAATCTCTGAAAAGAAGTGACCGAATGACTTACAAATTCGTATGTGGTATTATTTCCCTCAAATCTACTTAATATTTTGAAGTGGCCCATGTCGGACCCCTCCTTGTAGTACCTCCCCCACAAAGGGTTAAAATTTGGTGACATGTTAAAACTCTTTTAACTTCTATACTACTCATGGGAAACCAATGATGATTTCATACATAGTAATTATTTCACCGTATCTATAAGCTGAACGAAAGTGAACATTGTAATGCTTTCATAATGCCTATAGCCCTGCGAAAAATGGGCGTTATTGCCACGCCCCTTCTGGTACCTCCCACACAAATGTAACAATTTTGTGAACTGTTTTTTTTTTTTTGGTTAAAAATGGTTCATTTGTGTGGGAGGTACAAAAAGGAGCGTGGCGATAACGCCCATTTGTGTACAATGTACAAAAAATAGTAAAATACTTAGAAAGATCGTTAATATCTTTATAATGGTACTTATTTGATTCAAATCTGACCTTCCGTTCTAAACTTATGTCGACTTGAACATAGCTTAATTTTCAACAAAAAAAAATTTTTGACAAACGGTAAACTGTCAATATTTCCTATCATCTTGCAGTATGCGCGTGCAAAATTTCAGCAATATCGAAGTTCATAAAAATTCAGAGTGGGTCGATTTTCTTTGGTATTACCCTAATGATTTGTTATCCTTGCGTGCAATGGTGACATTCCATATCTGTAATTCTCCTGGTTTGTAGAATCGTTCAAATTACCGAAGTTCTTCGACTCCTTTTGCAAATCGGGCATGACAATGTTGAGGATGTTCCAGTCAGTTCGTTTACGACTTTTCCGTCAACCATGGTCTGATGGACTTCGTAACTACATTCAATATATTTTCCTTCTCTAATTTGCAGCTTTGTGGGCTTACATCCGGTTTCAGTAACATAAAAATTTGCTTTCGTTCGCCTGCCAGACGACAAATAGCTGAGTTGGGTTTCACTAACTACCATCACAACGACAAGTCAGACGATAATGAACTCATACGAAAACGTAATCATTTAAGAGTAAAATTTGGTTTCTCTATCTATATTTACTGTCATCAGGGCGAACACAAATGTCAGATCGAGTCACTTTATTTTATTTGTTGACTGGTAGGAACAATGACAAAAAAACGTTATTAAAAGCAAAAATAAGTAGATATTAATATAATTATGGTAAAACCAATTAAATAATAATAAAATAAAATACATATTTAAGCATAAAGAAGTCAACATTGGCAGCTCGCTAAGATGGAAACAAATCATCAGTGAACAATGAGAGAGACGTGAGAGAGAGAATGAAATTAGAGTCTTGGTTGAGCTCAGCTGACCCACCCAGGGTTGATTTTTTTGGTGTAAAGAGAACAGAGGTGTATTTGCTAAGGTCGGTCATACAAAAATGTTAGCTTTTTTAGATCGGCAGTTGCGAAATTATTGATCTGGCAACTACATTATTTTCCAATTGTTACATTGCTAACGTCATTGACTTAAGGCCAGGCGAACGAACGAACGAACCTTAGAGATACCAAATTCCTGACGAAAGTGAGTGACTGTTTTTCTTTCGCAGAAACTTTCGTTAGAAATACAGAAACAGGCCGTTAATATCGCTAATTTTTTCTTCAATGTCATTCTCCGTGCTCCTTATGAGTTCTGTCGATTCCCTTGCAAACTGAAACATTATTGGTCGACAATAAGGCACTGATGACGGCCGTGGATTTTTCCAGCGTAGGGAAACATCCGATTTTAGCCGCATATTGTAGAGTCATCGGAAGATATGCTTTGCTTATAAACGCTTTGTCCGGATGATTCATCGCAGCCCCATTTACTGATCAATGTCAGTTTCTTAGGAATAATGTTCACCTCATTTCAGGACAACTCCCCAACAGCCGTTGTGCTGTTTGGCCCATAAGAGCCTGCAGATTTTGCTTTCACAGAGACTTCCGTAAACTTCGTATGCAGTGGTCGTAAATTTATTTTGGCTTGTATCCGTGTAAAATCAGCCCCGTGTCGCATTATAGATGCCCGTAGTATCTCATATGTCTCTTTGGAAAGTTGTAAGTCTATAAACAAGGCCAAGGCTTTGTCAGAACCATACTTTTCAATGTGTGCGTTTGGGGACGTGGCAATGCTTTCCTTTACCTTTTTAGTCACAGTGGGCTTGCAGCAGAAAAGATTTTGTAATCTGTGCTCAACTTTTTCATTACCCTTTGTACATTTAATAGACAGCACTTCCGATAAATGCTTCGTAGTCAAGTCATTGGTGGCATCAGCAAGTTTCCTCTTTCTTGTGAAAATCGAACACTTCTCCATACTATTTTTAATTTTTATACCCTACACCACACTGTGGTACAGGGTATTATGACTTTGTGCATTTGTTTGTAACACCCAAAAGGAGAAGAGATAGACCCATTGTTTATTATACCGATCGACTTGTAATCACTTTCTGAGTCGATTTAGCTATGTCCGTCTGTCTGTCTGTCTGTCTGTAGACGTATTCTTGTAATCAAAGTACAGGTCGCAATTATGGTCCGATCCCAACGAAACTTTGCACATATCTTTTTTGGGCCCAAGGACGATCCCTATTGAATTTGGTTAAAATCGGTTCAGATTTACATATAGCTCCCATATATATGTACCTCCGATTTGGCATATATGCACTGTATAAGCAACATTTTGTAACCGATTTGTACAAAAATTGACAGAGAGTAGTCTCGTGATACACTTAGATACAATACAAAATTTGGGGGAAATCGGTTCAGATTTATATATAGCCCCCATATATATGTTGCACCCGATTTGACATGTAAGCGCTGTAGAAACTGTATTTTATATCCAATCAGTACGAAAGAGGTTTCTTATTACATGAAGGAATACTGCCAAATTCGGAGAAAATCGGTTCAGATTTAGATATAGCCCCCATATATATGTTACCCCCGATTTGAAATTCAATAGCAGTAGAAACTGTATTTTATATCCGATCACAGCGAAATTCGGCAGAAAGAGGTTTCTTATTACACGAAGGAATACTGCCAAATTTGGAGAAAATCGGTTCAGATTTAGATATAGCCCCCATATATATGTTAGCACCGATTTGACATTCAAGCGCTGTAGAGACTGTATTTTATATCCGATCAGTACGAAATTCGACAGAAAGAGGTTTCTATTTTACATGAATGAGTGTTCAGGGAAAATCGATTCAGATTTATATATAAGCTCCTTATATATGTTCCTCCTGATTTGGTTACAAAGCGCTATAGAAGTTGTACTTTACTTCCGATCATTACAAAATTCTCCAGAAAGATGTTTCTCAATTTAGGAACGAATATTGCTTAATTTAGCGATTATAGGTTCAGAATTAGATATATCCGCATATATATGTTCTTACCCATTTACAAATTATTTCAAATTATTATCGCAATAACCCTTATCGCATTGTTAGGGAGGTGTAGGGTATTATATAGTCGGCCCCGCCCGACTTTCTGCCTTTCCTTACTGGTTTAATATTTGCATATATCAGGTAAAGATAATTTTTTATACTTTCGCATCTCTCAATATTTTCCTATAAGCTATCGAGTTTTTCTAAAGCAGCTTCCGCGAAAACTTTGGTGTGATTGACTTTCTAAACAGATCAAATAATTTTAAATAAAACGCCATATTTTCAGTGACTGTAGCGCCCACGTTCATGCTTATTTTGCAATGTATAGTCTAATCTATTACCAGATAGGTACCCTTTTGATTTAGGGTTTATAAAAAGAGTTATGCTTCCATGCCTAAAAACGTACCCGTTACTTATTTACATATGGATTTAGGTTGAATTATGCAATTTTTATATTATATACGTGCCGGAATAAGATTTGTGCCTACTTGGGGGACCAATAAGTCAATATTGGCACGCGTAGAGCAACAGGCGCCACGCGTATATAGCTTCATAAAAAAACTAAAACCACTGTGTAAACAAAACAAACAAACATAGAAACGTTCAAACACCAATAATAACAAGTAAAAGCATTAAATTCGGCCATGCCAAAACATATATACCCTCCACCATGAAGTGCATTAAATTTTATTACTGGAAAAGTCTTTGGAGCAAATCATGAAACGATCCGTTTGTTTAAGTAAATTATTAAAAAAACAAACGCAGCAATTTTTAGACAAATTTTATGTCGCAAATTCTTTAGTCAAACTCTTTACCTGAAAAATGTGGTATTTATAGCTTAAAATAGAATTTTTGAGAGCTACATCTACACGGGGACTACAATAAAATAAAATTTGATTTGTATAAATTTAATTGAGATGAATTCTTGCAAAAAAAAAATTTCAGCAAAATTTCTTAGAAAATGTGGTATTTATGGCTTAAATAAGCTTTTTAGGTGCGGCATCTATAGGTGGACTATAAAAAAATATGAACTGATTTAAAAAAATTTCACTGCAATGAATTATTGTCCTAATTAAATACAAACTGCAAAGATTCATTTAAAATGCTTAGAAAATTATGGATTTATGGCTTAAATACCCATATTTTAGAGCGACCTCTACAGGATGACTATAACAAAATATTCACCGATTTGTAAAATTTTTGCTGTGATGATTTCTTGTCAAAATATAATTCAAACTGCAAAGTTTCTTCTAAATGGCTTTGAAAATGTGATATATATGGCTGAAAACCCGTATTTTGGAGCGACGTCCATAGGGGAGCTATATCAAAACATTGACCGATATGGCCCATTTACAATCCCAAACAACCTGATACTTTAAGAAATATTTCTACCAAATTTGATCAACAAACAGACGGACATGGCTACATCGTCTTAGATTTTTACAGCGATTTTACGACGATATTCACTTTATGGGTCTCAGATCAATATTGGAGGTGTTACAAACGGAGTGACAAAATGAATATATATATATATATAGGGTATAAAAACACGCTATATTACAACAAAAACAAAAATGCCGAACACATGTTAGATGTTAAAGAACAAAACATTTAATGTGACAAGTGTGCCAAGATACTTCATGTTGTTTATACGAAGTTGATCAAACGCCAATATCAGCATCTGAGAATGAAATGAAGAGTACGTGTGTCATAAGCACAGTTGTAAGTTTATGGGATGTTTTCTCTACATTTTATTGAATTTTTGCATATAAATAATTTGAAGTAAAATATTGATTTGACTTGATATGATTTATTTTGATTTAATAAACAAAATTTGATATAAACAATTCCCCCAAAACTCGCCAAGACCAAAAAAAAATGCTAAATCTAGGTGGAAAACCACCTAAACTGTCAACCGCGATCATAATTGTGATGCTGTTGATAACACAGTTAGAGAAGAACTGGTGGAAAATAAAACCAAACTTACTCAACTAAATAAACTCGATCAGCTCACAGAGTTGGAAGTGTCGATGCATGAAACTAATCGAAGTTTGATGACATTTTAAAAACGATATTAAAAACAAAGAGAAAACTAAGAATACTATCTACCCTCCACTATGGATCGTATGTGAATGGTTTCGGGTACAAATAAACTATAAGTAATTATACCAAATCTCAGCCCAATTCGTTTATGTTATGTTTTTATGTTTTTTTTTGCGTTTTTATGTTTTTTTGGCGTTATGAAGTAAAATCTAGAGGGACCTTTGCACGGCCAGTTACCAATTTTAATTAATTTGCAGGTTAAGAAGTCAAATCCGGGAGTTTCTTTATATGGGGGCTATATCAAAAAATGGACCGATATTGCCCATTTTAAATCCCAAGTTACCTGCAGCTATAAGAAGTATCTGTACCAACTTGCAGTTAAATAGCTCAATTATTGTAGACTGTAGCGTGATTACAACAGACGGAAGGATGGACAGACGGTCATGGCTAAATTCTCTTAGAATTTTGCTACTGTTAATTTATGAACCGCTTTGGATTGTTTTAATCTTAAGCTTAAGGATGATCTTGATAGTAAGAATTCATGCACCTTTTATTCGCTTTCTTTATCCCAAAGAAACAGAGCTCTCAAAATTTTTTACAACTTACCCTTAAGATACCCATCCTCTAGGACGTTTAGTTAACGAGAAAGTAGGAAAGTCAAAACTTTTCCGCAAAATAACACTATGCAACAAAATGTATGTCCAAGGGATGTGGATAACAGTTTCTGGTGCAATTAGGTGTCACAAACACTAATTAAAAAATTTTTTTATGGTAAATTTTGTTTTTAAAATTCCAGCTTTCATGGAAAGTACATTCAGTATTTGGACCAAATTAAAGGAAATTATGAGGGCTACATATGCTGCAAATATTGCTTTCACGTAGAATCTTTGGTTTAGTAACAGTCGTCAAAAATATGAGAAAAAAAGTTTTTTAAAAAAAAAAAACACTTTTTCCTGGACCAAAAAAAACATAAAAAATAGAAAAAAACTTGAAAAATATATTTTTAAAAATAATGGAAAAAAATCTATGGATAGATGTAAAAGTTATGAGCCATTTAGTAAATGTTAGGGAAATTCAAAAAAAAATTCTTTCATATTTTTTCGTTTTTAAATGATGTTTATGCTTATATTGAATTCGCCATATGTGAGAGAGACATATAAGAGACATTGCACTTGCATTTTATTTTATGAGGATTGATGTCAGACATTATAAAATTATAGAGAGGACGAAGTTTTATGGCCGTTCCATAAAACATGATATGCAATATGAGAGCTATATTGGATGAGATCCGCTAATCTAGAGGGTCATTCAACAATATTTGTGGTTTTTATATATGAGGTTTCCATTCAGTTGCGCCTTTTAGGGGCAAGGATCGTTGCTGATCAGTCGTAGTGAACGGACGTTTTTAGCACAGAGCGGATAGTTAAAATCTATTACGCAGTACCTATTACGCAATTGCAAAAACAAAACAAAATCTGTACATAGTCTGGAAGGCCTACATCGTAGTACCTATTACGGGCTAATACAGAAAAAAATTCATTGGCGGGGATGCCTTCGCGTACCGATGGAGCGGGGTTCCCCAATCGTCCTACTATCCGTCCGTTGGTCTTGGCCAAAGCCGACCACACCAAACATGGTGAAAATTTCCCCCTAGTACTCACAACAGGTGGTACGGTGAGGGGAAAACGTCATGTCCGACCGTCAAAACGGAAACACAATGAGCACCGGATAGCGCTCATAGTTCTGACGAAGTTGGAGGCTGCTGAGGTTTCGGCTCTTACTGAAAAACGAAAAGAGTCACTTACCTGGGCTTAAGGCGTCTTAGATGCTTCTAAGGCCAATCAGCCGGCTGAAAGAGCCACAAATTCAGCTGTGTTAATGGCTAATAAAGTCAAAAGAATCAGATCACCTGATGAACCCCTGCCTTCGAAAAAGGCAAGAGGCCCAAATGTCACTATCAACAGGACACTCACCAAGCCCTTCAATGAAGTGGCGAATGAGAGTCTAGTGATGGCCGTTATAGACAGAAGTAGTGAGGATGGATCCATCCTCAAGGACAAATGGAGCCATGTGCAATCAGCCATTATGGCTCATTACCTCGATGTCCGTAGAGAGATGCCGGGCACACCACCAATCTGCAACGATGCAGGATGGCATCAGGGGAGAGTAAAGCTCTTATATTTCGGTGATGCCAGATCAGTAGACCTGTATAAGGCTGCTCTGAGTCGAGCGGGTGAGGTGTGGCCGTGTGCCCAGTTGGATATTGTCGAAAAAACAACATCTCTAGTCACCCTAGAGCCATCACCTGGGTTACAGAAGAGCCCTCCAACCCGGCTGACATATTAGAAATAATAAAAGATTCCAATCCTGGTCTGCCCGCCCATAATTGGAGAATCAGCAAGGTGGGTGAGGCGGATGGTAAAAAGCGGCAGGTCAATTTGATCCGTAACGCTGAATCCACCTCCCATATACAACGTGCAAGTGCAACCCTACAGTATGGCTTCGAGACTATAGTCTTTAAGGTATACAAGCAGGATATAGTTCCCACTGCGCAAGGTGAGTCGTCCACCGCGGTTGATACACAGCTTTCTGGAAGTGCGGAGGTATCCACGCCCATTATTTCGGGTGACCCCAACTCTAAAAGATGATCTGTAAGGTCCTACTCTGAGGACGAAAGCTCTACTTCTGACACAGAGGGGCTGAGGGGAGTCTCCGGACTCTTTGACGCATCTGGCGGGGACACGCTTCTCGATGATACGGACGAAGAGTTCGATAACACCCTTGTCGGGGTCGAAGTTAATCTGTCAATTACCAATGATGGTAAGAATTTTACAGATTAACCTCCATCACGCTAAAGCAGCCTCAGCGGCTCTATTGCTGCGCCTGTCCACAGGTGCAGTAGACATCGTCTTGATACATGAGCCCTACGCAGTGGGAGGAAGGGTGTGCGGTATCAGGACACCCAACTTTAAACTGCTTATGGCCAACTGTGAAGGCACTCAAAGAACCTGCATTTTGGCCAGGAAAGATCTAAGTATCTTTCTCCTGGCTAATTTAAGTGGTAAAGACCAAACATCTGCTAGTCTGGAGATCGGTAATCGCATATATTGGGTGGTCTCCAGTTACTTGCCTTATGAAGCGGTTGTACCGACTGCTCTATTCAGGGAAGTAGTAGAAGAAGCAACATCTGACGAGGTCGAGCTGATTGTTGGCGCAGACACGAACGCTCATCATACGTATTACCCCAGGTAATTCGGATATAAACAATAGGGGTGATTCGCTTCTTGACTTTATTCTAACTACCAACCTAAGTATTTGTAACATAGGTAATAAACCGACATTTACAATTAAAGACAGACAAGAAGTACTCGACGTAACGTTTGCTACTGACCGGCTGTCAGACAAACTTATTGGGTGGAATGTACTGGACGACCACTCATTCTCAGATCACCATTATATTGAGTTGAAACTCGCTGAAAAAGCGCCTGAACCTGCCGTCCACAGAAATGTGAGAAAGACAAAGTGGCACCTGTATGAAAAGAATTTCAAGAAAGTCCTCAACTCCAAACTTCTGTACGAACCGAATGACAAAGCCGGTCTGGATCATCTGGTCGAGCATATCACCACATCATTCAATAGTTCCCTTGAAGAAGCCTGTCCAAAAACAAGGTACAAGGGTAAAACTAACCCCCAGTGGTGGACTTCTGAGCTAACGGCTATGAAAAAGACCTGCAACAAGCTATTCAACAAGGCTAAATCTACAGGGGTCGCTAATGTTTGGGATGCCTATAAAGAGCAACTCAAGATCTATAAGAAGGAGCTTAGAAAGGCGCAAAGACGCTCTTGGTATACCTTCTGTGGCGATGTGGAAAAGGTCTCCGACGCCGCAAGGCTGAGGAAAATATTATCAGCTTCACCCTGTACAGTGGGTTACTTGCAGGATGAGGCAAATAATTGGACCAAAAACAGCGAGCAGTCGCTCAATGTACTGCTCGACACACATTTCCCGGGGAACTCTCTAACAGAACCAGAGGATCAGCAGGACCCATAAGAGTGCGAGTGGACTGCGAGCGTCGCTAGCTTGTTGACTGAGAGATCCAGAATAAGCTGGGCTATTAATAGCTTTGAGCCCTTCAAGTCACCTGGACTAGACGGCATCACTCCAGCAGAAATGCAGAAAATGTTGAAACACATTATCCCCTGGCTGGAGAAAATTTATGTAGGCTGTATCAGGCTTTCATACATCCCGAATCGATGGAGGGATACCAAAGTGGTATTCATACCAAAAGCGGGGAAGATATCACACACTAGGCCAAAAGACTTCAGACTAATTAGCCTATCCTCCTTCCTATTGAAAGGTCTGGAAAGACTTTTAGATTATTTCATTAGGGAAAACCTGGATACAAAACTCCTGTCAGTAAACCAACATGCTTACAATAAGGGGAAGTCTACAGAATCAGCCCTGCACGAACTTGTGAGCACTATAGAATCGTCCCTGCATTTCAAGGAATTCACCATGGTGGCATTTCTTGACATAGAAGGGGCTTTTAACAACATTCACTCAGATGCGGTAGTTGCGGCACTCTCACATCTAAAAGTTAACACTAGTTTGATTAGACTAATTCAAAGTCTGCTCAACAGAAGACGCGTAACAGCATGTCTTGGGTCCACAACTCTAACAAGGGTTGTAAACAGAGGGACCCCACAAGGAGGAGTACTGTCTCCACTAATTTGGAACCTAGCGGTGAATGAAATCCTGCTAGATCTAGAACGTTGTGGCTGCAAGGTCGTGGCATATGCGGATGACGTTGCAATCGCAGTGAGTGGCAAATTCGAAAACGTCCTCCGAGACATTCTACAGGTGGCTCTGAACAAATTGGCTAGATGGGCCAGAAGCAGCGGTTTGGGCGTAACCCCAAACAAGACAGAATTGGTTCTCTTTACTAGGATGAATATAGTCCCACATGTGCACCCTCCACCTCAGATAAATGGAACAGATCTAGTCTTTTCTGAAAGTGCAAAATTTTTAGGAATAATTCTAGATAGAAAACTGTTATTTAGACATAATGTATTGGAACGTGTAAGGAAGGCTTACGTCGCCTTACATTCCTCCAAAAAGGCTGTAGGGTCGCGGTGGGGCCTCTCTCCTAAAATCGTCCACTGGATATATATAGCAGTAGTTCGTCCTAAACTGCTATACGGCATTATGGTATGGTGGACGGCAACTGACAAACTAACCATCACCAACCTACTAACAAAGGTTCAGAGAACTGCATGCCTGAGCATAAGCGGAGCCTTAAAGACTACAGCGACCGAGTCTCTACAAGCCCTGCTCCATATACTGCCGATTAATATTGTGGCGAGAGAAGTTGCAACCAAAGCGGCAATAAGATTAAACTGCCTATCAATGTGGAGGTACAAAAACTACGGTCACATGAGAATATCAAAGTGTAGTGCTATGGTAACCGACCGAGTGGACTATATACCAACGGTGTACACCTTCGAGAGAAATTACATCACTATGATTCCCGCGAGAGATGAATGGGTTGGAAGAAAACCAGGTAATAGAAACCATCTCCACTTTTACACGGATGGTTCGAAGCTTGATGAAAAGGTTGGCTTCGGAGTACACTGTGCAGAGCTTAGATTGGATATAGCTCACAGCCTACCAGATACCTGCAGTGTCTATCAAGCCGAAATAATGGCTATATGGGAAGTAGCCAAGTGGCTGAGTCGCAACATAGTTACCAACACTGGCGTTGTCATTTACTCGGACAGCCAAGCTGCCATCAATTCTCTGGAGGCAACATCCCTAAATTCACAAACAGCCCTCGACTGCCGCAGATCTCTTAACGAGATGGCTGAGCAGTTTAACATACACCTCATATGGGTGCCTGGGCATAGGGATATCCCGGGGAACTGCAAAGCCGATGAACTTGTAGGAAAGGGACGACATTACAAATTCTCCAGTCCAACGAAAGATGGACAGAAATCGGCACCTGCAGAGTAGCTAGACAAATCTGGCCAAGGTATGACCTGAGAAGATCAAAATATCTCCTCGCACTAGAGAGGCAAAGATTGTCTACGTTAGTATCAGCTCTGACGGGGCACTGCTTGATCGGCGAACACGCCAAAAGATTGGGCATTGACTCTAATGACTTGTGCAGAAGCTGTGGAGATGAGGAAGAAGTGGAGAGCATTGAGCACTTGCTATGCGACTGTCCCGCTCTGAGTAAACGACAACTGGACATACTGGGTCGGCTTTTCTAGGCAGCCTAACAGATCATTCCAGTACCGATATTCGTAATATCGACAAATTTGTATATCAAACAGGTTGGTTTCGATGAGGGGCATTTCAGCCCGTGGTAACACTAGGGACATAAACTGGTCTATGTGAGCTTGTATAAAAAATACGGCTGCCACCCTAACCTAAACCTAAACAGTCGTCAAAAATGTGAGAAAAAATGATTTGTTTTAAAACACTTTTTCTGATACAAAAAAAACATAAAAAATAGAAAAAAATCGAAAAATTATTTTTCGATTTTTAAAAAGCCACCATGCTAACGAAGAAAGCACCGTCTATTTGAAAAAAATCTAATGATAGATGTAAAAGTTATGAGCCATTTTGTAGATGTTAGGGAAATTCAAAAAAATCTTGTTTCCTATTTTTTCGTTTTTAAATGATGTTTTTGCTTATATTGAATTCGCCATAAGTGAGAGAGACATATAAGAGACATTGCACTTCCATTTTATTTTATGAGGATTGATGTCAGACATTATAAAATTATAGAGCGGACGAGGTTTTATGGCCTTTCGTAACCCTTCATAAAACATGATATGCAATGTGAGAGCTATATTGGATGAGATCCGCTCAGGTAGAGGGTCATTCACAATATTTGTTGTTTTTTATTTATGAGGTTTCCATTCAGTTGCGCCTTTTAGGGGCAAGGACATCCCAGTAGTATATACAGGTAGTCAAATTATATGTATTGGGTTTATACGTTCGAAGCAAACTATATGTCAGCTACAGGTACTGCAACTTATGTACCTTAAATCCGGAATTTATGAATGAAATTACTTATATTAGTGTAATTCAGCGCTTTAAAGAGATAAGTCGATTTTCTGAAAAATATTATAAAGTTATATTTCGAAGTATGAGTAAAAGGCAAAGAACTTTTCAATGTGTAAATGATCCCGACAATTTCTGCTAAATCTGCGGAAAATATATAATAAAAAAATCGATGTGAGTTGAGTAAAGTAATAGAAGAAATATATGTGCAATATTTGGAAATATATGTGCCAGATTTGGAACTGACCAAAGATAGGGCAGAACTACTTGCATCTCGGATGAAACAGTACAATATTTTGGCCCCAGATGGTAGCATATCATATTATAGAGTCCGAGATATGCCTTACAAACAATTTTATACAACTGTGGATAACATATGCTTTTGCAAGGACATTCCCGGATTGTTCGAGGAACTTAATCAAACATACAATTCAAAAGAATGGCGGTTATTTGTTGACAGCAGTAGAGAAAGTTTGAAAGCAGTACTTTTGCACAACGGAAATCAGAAACCGTCGATTCCCATTGCTCATGCCGTCAACACTAAGGAATCATACGAAACAATGGCTAAATTGATAAAATAAATAAAATATGAACAACATGACTGGAAAATTTGTTGCGATTTAAAAGTAGTTGGGATGTTATGTGGAATGCAAGGCGGATATACAAAATATTTTTGTTTTAATGCCTCTGGGATAGCCTTGCTCGCGAAGATCATTACAGAAGAAAGAAATGGCCAACAAGAAAACAAATTACATTGGGTGAAAACAACATTAAATACACACCTCTCGTCCAAAAAGAAAACATTATTTTGCCACCACTGCATATTAAGCTGGGGCTCTTTAAACATTTTGTAAAAGCCTTAAGGAAAGATAGCAATTTACTCTCATATTTAAAAATTTTATTTAAAAGTCTTTCTTTTCAAAAAATCGAAGAAGGCGTTTTTGATGGGCCTAAAATAAGGAAACTGATGAAAGATGTAAATTTCGAATCATATTTGACGTCGGATGAAATTGCAGCATTGACGTCGTTTAAGCTTGTAGTTTCAAATTTCCTTGGATCCAATAAAAGCCTGCAATATGAATCAATGATTAATGATTTGTTAAAAAATTATGAAAAAATTGGTTAGAAATATATTTTTTTTTATATTTATGTATATAACACTTATGTATGTATTCTTCTAACCTATTTTTCGCTTTATGTATTCCAACAGGTGTAAGTATGTCCTACAAATGCATTTCTTGCATTCTCATTTAAACTTTTGCCTCAAGAATCTTGGCGACGTAAGTGACGAACATGGCGAAAGGTTTCACCAAGAATTAAAGTCCATCGAGCGGCGTTACCAAAGGCACTGGGATAAAAGAATGATGGGAGATTATATTTGGTTCCTCATTAGAGAAACCGATTCCGAAATCTACAAACGTCAACAAAGAACTCACAATTACTTCTAATGAAACTTGTACATGTAAATAAACTCAAATGCACATAATATAAATAAAAGTAGCAAATAAATTTAAACAGAAATTTAATAAAAAAAAGATTTTTTGAACTTCTCTTACCTCTACAAAAAAGGCTATAATTTCTACATTTATTCATAGATTTTTTTCAAATAGGCATTATTTTCTTCGCTAGGATACAGACATTTAAAAAATGGTATAAAATATTTTCGATTTTTTTCTATTTTTTATGTTTTTTTTTTGTCCTAGGCAATTTTTATTTTTTTTTGAAAAAATCTACTTTTTCCAAATTGTTTAATGACTGTTACTAAACCACTGTTTTTAAGTGAAAGAGATATTTCCAACATTGGTAGCCCGCATTAATAGCTCCAATTTAACGTATAAGTGCAAATTTAATTCCATTCAATTTAATTTAATTCAATTTAATTATAGTGCAAATACTAAGGGTACCTTCGACGATATTAGTACCTTTAATAAACATTTAAAAAAAAAATTATCCATAAAAAAATTTTTGGTTTTGATTTGATATAACAGTATGCCACAATCTATACAAAAAAATAATTTGTGATTACCAAATGTTGTTCTTTAAGAGTTCTTGGCCTTAGTCCGGATTGACGACCATTAAAGACTTTTGATCGTATTAAAGATCGTTGACCGGATTACATTTTGGCCAAATGTAAGGAGATAATGGTCGTCAATCCGGACTAAGGCCAAGAACACTTAAACCGACCAAAGTAGTTTAATCCGAGTCAGTGACAGAATTAAGGGTCATGTCACAACAGGATAGAGGGTCATATTGGCATCTGTCAGACCATAATCAAAGCTTCATATTATATATCTCACAAAGTGAGAATAAACTTTACACGGTTGACCCGACTGAAATTTTCTTTCTTGTATTTTTTATACCATCCACCATAGGATTAGGATTAATTTTGTGACTTCGCTTGTAAAACCTCTAAATATTGATCTGAGTCCCCATAAAGTATATATATTCTTAATCGTCGGAATCCTTCACACGAACAACGGTAGTCATAGATTCATGTTTTGATATATCCCCCATACAAAGGTCACTCTAGATTTGACTTCGTAACGCCAAAAAACATCAAATTTGAAGGAATTGGGCTGAAATTTGGTATAATTAGTTAATTTGTACCCGAAACCATTCACATGCGATCCATGGTGTAGGGTATATAAGATTCGGCATGGCCGAACTTAATCCCTCTTTACTTGTTTTAAATAAATCAATTAACACAATAGGTTTCGTTATCGCATCGTTTCGAGTTAAAAAATAATTGATTTAATTATATTTGTGACTGAAATTGATTGAATATTTATCTAAATGGTCAAACTCGTTGTAAAAATGATTCAAAAAATATAAAAAATTCTAATATGAGAATTTTATTATTTATTTCAATGAAAACATCAATAATTTTGTAAATTTTATTTCTAAAAAAATCAAGAAAATTTACTGAGTATCACTGAAATATTAAATCATACAATTTCGTTTAAAACAAATTAACCTCTTTAATATTGTTTACTATAAAAAAACAAATAGTTTATTAAAGCAGAAATATAAACACTATAATAAAACAAATAGTTGGGCAAACAATTAACTCAACCAATCATTATCTGCTTTCTTAGACTTTATATTTTGGTGAACAGTTGTTCAAACAGATAGACCGATGTTAAGACGCAGTAATACAAAAATTACAGATTCTATGTTACAAACAAATCCGAAACATCCGCTTGAAACTGTTAAACGATCATTCGAACACTTCCGCCATTGAACGAAAAAAGGCCTATATAAACTCTCGAAGATTTGGCAAACTCACACAAATCCGAACTGAGTTCATCCGAACTGAACTAACAGAATCATGAGAGTATTTCTAATAGTCTCATTTGCCTTTGCGGCAACAATTTTGGGTCTGGCGACAGCTTCACCCTGTGGAGGATGTGGTGATTCCAAAACTACAACAAAGCCCTATCCTTGTGGAGGTGGATGTGATAACAAAGGAAAAAACATAGCAGTTGTGCCAGTCTTGGCTGTGCCAATAGATTCGTCATTTTACGAAAGAATTTTGGAGTTCTTCTACAAAGCTTTCGGTCGTCAAAAAAGCGCCTGTGATGAGGTACCCGCGAAACCAGAAGAAAGTGGTGAAGAGGATGCATCCCTCGAGTCCATTAACTCGAATGAGAACTCAAAGTCTCAGGAATCGAATGGTAAGTAGCGTTTGATCAAGAAGAGTTTAGAAAAACAAACAATGTGAAATATTCCACAGAAAATCCTACAGATGCTCCTCAAAAGCAAGAAACTACTGAAACTGGTGACTCCGAGACCAAATCAGCCCAAGAGGACTCAGATGAAACTTCAAATGTTATTGAAAATGACGAATCGAATACCGAAGAACAAAGTTCAAACGAGGAAAACACTGACTCCAAAGCTACAAACGAAAGAGAGACTTCTGAAGATAGTGGTGATTTCGAAATTCCAACCGAAGCACCAGCAGAGGAAATCCCTGAAACTGAAGTTCCAGTTGAAGATGAATCTGGTAAGCAAGATAATAGCACTGAAGATAAGTCAGACCCAACTGTTGAATCTGAATCTAATGAAACTGTCAAACCAGAGCCATCTTCCGTAGAATCTGGATCTAACGAATCTGGTCAACAAGGAACTAGCACTGAAGATAAGTCAGCCCCAACTGGTGAATCTGGATCTAATGAATCTGGAACTAGCACTGAAGATAAGCCAGCCCCAACTGGTGAATCTGGATCTAATGAATCTGTCTCAAACGAAACTGTCACACCACAGCCATCTTCCGTAGAATCTGGATCTAACGAATCTGGTCAACAAGCAACTAGCACTGAAGATAAGTCAGCCGCAACTGCTGAATCTGGATCTAATGAATCTGGAACTAGCACTGAAGATAAGTCAGCCCCAACTGGTGAATCTGGATTTAATGAATCTGTTTCAAACGAAACTGTCAAACCACAGCCATCTTCCGTTGAATCTGGATCTAACGGATCTGGTCAACAAGGAACTAGCACTGAAGATAAGTCAGCCTCAACTGGTGAATCTGGATCTGATGAATCTGTATCAAACGAAACTGTCAAACCAGAGCCATCTTCCATAGAATCTAGATCTAACGAATCTGGTCAACAAGGAAATAGCACTGAAGATAAGTCAGCCCCAACTGGTGAATCTGGATCTGATGAATCTGGAACTAGCACTGAAGATAAGTCAGCCCCAACTGGTGAATCTGGATCTAATGAATCTGTTTCAAGCGAAACTGTCAAACCACAGCCATCTTCCGTTGAATCTGGATCTAACGAATCTGGTCAACAAGGAACTAGCACTGAAGATAAGTCAGCCCCAACTGGTGAATCTGGATCTGATGAATCTGGAACTAGCACTGAAGATAAGTCAGCCCCAACTGGTGAATCTGGATCTAATGAATCTGTATCAAACGAAACTGTCAAACCAGAGCCATCTTCAGTAGAATCTGGATCTAACGAATCTGGTCAACACGGAACTAGCACTGAAGATAAGTCAGCACCAACTGGTGAATCTGGATCCAATGAATCTGTTTCAAACGAAACTGTCAAACCACAGCCATCTTCCGTTGAATCTGGATCTAAAGAATCTGGTCAACAAGGAACTAGCACTGAAGATAAGTCAGCCCCAACTGGTGAATCTGGATCTAATGAATCTGTATCAAACGAAACTGTCAAACCAGAGCCATCTTCAGTAGAATCTGGATCTAACGAATCTGGTCAACAAGGAACTAGCACTGAAGATAAGTCAGCCCCAACTGGTGAATCTGGATCTGATGAATCTGGAACTAGCACTGAAGATAAGTCAGCCCCAACTGGTGAATCTGGATCTAATGAATCTGTATCAAACGAAACTGTCAAACCAGAGCCATCTTCAGTAGAATCTGGATCTAACGAATCTGGTCAACAAGGAACTAGCACTGAAGATAAGTCAGCCTCAACTGGTGAATCTGGATCTAATGAATCTGTATCAAACGAAACTGTCAAACCAGAGCCATCTTCAGTAGAATCTGGATCTAACGAATCTGGTCAACAAGGAACTAGCACTGAAGATAAGTCAGCCCCAACTGGTGAATCTGGATCTGATGAATCTGGAACTAGCACTGAAGATAAGTCAGCCCCAACTGGTGGATCTGGATCTAATGAATCTGTTTCAAACGAAACTGTCAAACCACAGCCATCTTCCGTTGAATCTGGATCTAACGAATCTGGTCAAGAAGGAACTAGCACTGAAGATAAGTCAGCCTCAACTGGTGAATCTGGATCTAATGAATCTGTATCAAACGAAACTGTCAAACCAGAGCCATCTTCAGTAGAATCTGGATCTAACGAATCTGGTCAACAAGGAACTAGCACTGAAGATAAGTCAGCCCCAACTGGTGAATCTGGATCTGATGAATCTGGAACTAGCACTGAAGATAAGTCAGCCCCAACTGGTGAATCTGGATCTAATGAATCTGTTTCAAACGAAACTGTCAAACCACAGCCATCTTCCGTTGAATCTGGATCTAACGAATCTGGTCAAGAAGGAACTAGCACTGAAGATAAGTCAGCCTCAACTGGTGAATCTGGATCTAGTGAATCTGTATCAAACGAAACTGTCAAACCAGAGCCATCTTCAGTAGAATCTGGATCTAACGAATCTGGTCAACAAGGAACTAGCACTGAAGATAAGTCAGCCCCAACTGGTGAATCTGGCTCTAATGAATCTGGAACTAGCACTGAAGATACGTCAGCCCCAACTGGTGAATCTGGATCTAATGAATCTGTATCAAACGAAACTGTCAAACCACAGCCATCTTCCGTTGAATCTGGATCTAACGAATCTGGTCAAGAAGGAACTAGCACTGAAGATAAGTCAGCCTCAACTGGTGAATCTGGATCTAATGAATCTGTATCAAACGAAACTGTCAAACCAGAGCCATCTTCCGTAGAATCTGGATCTAACGAATCTGGTCAGCAAGGAACTAGCACTGAAGATAAGTCAGCCGCAACTGCTGAATCTGGGTCTGATGAATCTGGAACTAGCACTGAAGATAAGTCAGCCCCAACAGGTGAATCTGGATCTAATGAATCTGTTTCAAACGAAACTGTCAAACCACAGCCATCTTCCGTTGAATCTGGATCTAACGAATCTGGTCAAGAAGGAACTAGCACTGAAGATAAGTCAGCCTCAACTGGTGAATCTGGATCTAATGAATCTGTATCAAACGAAACTGTCAAACCAGAGCCATCTTCAGTAGAATCTGGATCTAACGAATCTGGTCAACAAGGAACTAGCACTGAAGATAAGTCAGCCCCAACTGGTGAATCTGGATCTGATGAATCTGGAACTAGCACTGAAGATAAGTCAGCCCAAACTGGTGAATCTGGATCCAATGAATCTGTTTCAAACGAAACTGTCAAACCACAGCCATCTTCCGTTGAATCTGGATCTAACGAATCTGGTCAAGAAGGAACTAGCACTGAAGATAAGTCAGCCTCAACTGGTGAATCTGGATCTAATGAATCTGTATCAAACGAAACTGTCAAACCAGAGCCATCTTCCGTAGAATCTGGATCTAACGAATCTGGTCAGCAAGGAACTAGCACTGAAGATAAGTCAGCCGCAACTGCTGAATCTGGGTCTGATGAATCTGGAACTAGCACTGAAGATAAGTCAGCCCCAACAGGTGAATCTGGATCTAATGAATCTGTTTCAAACGAAACTGTTAAACCACAGCCATCTTCCGTTGAATCTGGATCTAACGAATCTGGTCAAGAAGGAACTAGCACTGAAGATAAGTCAGCCTCAACTGGTGAATCTGGATCTAATGAATCTGTATCAAACGAAACTGTCAAACCAGAGCCATCTTCAGTAGAATCTGGATCTAACGAATCTGGTCAACAAGGAACTAGCACTGAAGATAAGTCAGCCCCAACTGGTGAATCTGGATCTGATGAATCTGGAACTAGCACTGAAGATAAGTCAGCCCAAACTGGTGAATCTGGATCCAATGAATCTGTTTCAAACGAAACTGTCAAACCACAGCCATCTTCCGTTGAATCTGGATCTAACGAATCTGGTCAAGAAGGAACTAGCACTGAAGATAAGTCAGCCTCAACTGGTGAATCTGGATCTAATGAATCTGTATCAAACGAAACTGTCAAACCAGAGCCATCTTCCGTAGAATCTGGATCTAACGAATCTGGTCAGCAAGGAACTAGCACTGAAGATAAGTCAGCCGCAACTGCTGAATCTGGGTCTGATGAATCTGGAACTAGCACTGAAGATAAGTCAGCCCCAACAGGTGAATCTGGATCTAATGAATCTGTTTCAAACGAAACTGTCAAACCACAGCCATCTTCCGTTGAATCTGGATCTAACGAATCTGGTCAACAAGGAACTAGCACTGAAGATAAGTCAGCCTCAACTGGTGAATCTGGATCTAATGAATCTGTTTCAAGCGAAACTATCAAACCAGAGCCATCTTCCGTAGAATCTGGATCTAACGAATCTGGTCAACAAGGAACTAGCACTGAAGATAAGTCAGCCTCAACTGGTGAATCTGGATCTGATGAATCTGGAACTAGCACTGAAGATAAGTCAGCCCCAACTGGTGAATCTGGATCTAATGAATCTGTATCAAACGAAACTGTCAAACCAGAGCCATCTTCCGTAGAATCTGGATCTAACGAATCTGGTCAACAAGGAACTAGCACTGAAGATAAGTCAGCCGCAACTGCTGAATCTGGGTCTGATGAATCTGGAACTAGCACTGAAGATAAGTCAGCCCCAACAGGTGAATCTGGATCTAATGAATCTGTTTCAAACGAAACTGTCAAACCACAGCCATCTTCCGTTGAATCTGCATCTAACGAATCTGGTCAACAAGAAACCAGCACTGAAGATAAGTCAGCACCAATTGGTGAATCTGGATCTAGTGAATCCGTTTCAAACGAAACTGTCAAGCCAGAGCTATCTTCCCTGGAATCTGAATCTAACGAATCTGGTCAACAAGGAACTAGCATTGAAGATAAGTCAGCCCCAACTGCTGAATCTGGATCTGATGAATCTGGAACTAGCACTGAAGATAAGTCAGCCTCAACTGGTGAATCTGGATCTAATGAATCTGTATCAAACGAAACTGTCAAACTAGAGCCATCTTCCGTAGAATCTGGATCTAACGAATATGGTCAACAATTAACTAGCACTGAAGATAAGTCAGCCCCAACTGCTGAATCTGGATCTGATGAATCTGGAACTAGCACTGAAGATAAGTCAGCCCCAACTGGTGAATCTGGATCTAATGAATCTGTATCAAACGAAACTGTCAAACCAGAGCCATCTTCCGTTGAATCTGGATCTAACGAATCTGGTCAACAATTAACTAGCACTGAAGATAAGTCAGCCCCAACTGCTGAATCTGGATCTGATGAATCTGGAACTAGCACTGAAGATAAGTCAGCCTCAACTGGTGAATCTGGATCTAATGAATCTGTATCAAACGAAACTGTCAAACCAGAGCCATCTTCCGTAGAATCTGGATCTAACGAATCTGGTCAACAATTAACTAGCACTGAAGATAAGTCAGCCCCAACTGCTGAATCTGGATCTGATGAATCTGGAACTAGCACTGAAGATAAGTCTACCTCAACTGGTGAATCTGGATCTAATGAATCTGTATCAAACGAAACTGTCAAACCAGAGCCATCTTCCGTTGAATCTGGATCTAACGAATCTGGTCAACAAGGGACTAGCACTGAAGATAAGTCAGCCTCAACTGGTGAATCTGGATCTAATGAATCTGTATCAAACGAAACTGTCAAACCAGAGCCATCTTCAGTAGAATCTGGATCTAACGAATCTGGTCAACAAGGAACTAGCACTGAAGATAAGTCAGCACCAACTGGTGAATCTGGATCTGATGAATCTGGAACTAGCACTGAAGATAAGTCAGCCCCAACTGGTGAATCTGGATCTAATGAATCTGTTTCAAACGAAACTGTCAAACCTCAGCCATCTTCCGTTGAATCTGGATCTACCGAATCTGGTCAACAAGGAACTAGCACTGAAGATAAGTCAGCCTCAACTGGTGAATCTGGATCTAATGAATCTGGAACTAGCACTGAAGACCAGTCAGCCTCAACTGGTGAATCTGGATCTAATGAATCTGTTCCAAACGAAACTGTCAAACCACAGCCATCTTCCGTTGAATCTGGATCTAACGAATCTGGTCAACAAGGGATTAGCACTGAAGATAAGTCAGCCCCAACTGGTGAATCTGGATCTGATGAATCAGGAACTAGCACTGAAGATAAGTCAGCCCCAACCGGTGAATCTGGATCTAATGAATCTGTTTCAAACGAAACTGTCAAACCACAGCCATCTTCCGTTGAATCTGGATCTAACGAATCTGGTCAACAAGGAACTAGCACTGAAGATAATTCAGTTTCAACTGGTGAATCTGGATCTAATGAATCTGTATCAAACGAAACTGTCAAACCAGAGCCATCTTCAGTAGAATCTGGATCTAACGAATCTGGTCAACAAGGAACTAGCACTGAAGATAAGTCAGCCTCAACTGGTGAATCTGGATCTAATGAATCTGTATCAAACGAAACTGTCAAACCAGAGCCATCTTCAGTAGAATCTGGATCTAACGAATCTGGTCAACAAGGAACTAGCACTGAAGATAAGTCAGCCCCAACTGGTGAATCTGGATCTGATGAATCTGGAACTAGCACTGAAGATAAGTCAGCCCCAATTGGTGAATCTGGATCTAATGAATCTGTATCAAACGAAACTGTCAAACCAGAGCCATCTTCAGTAGAATCTGGATCTAACGAATCTGGTCAACAAGGAACTAGCACTGAAGATAAGTCAGCCTCAACTGGTGAATCTGGATCTAATGAATCTGTATCAAACGAAACTGTCAAACCAGAGCCATCTTCAGTAGAATCTGGATCTAACGAATCTGGTCAACAAGGAACTAGCACTGAAGATAAGTCAGCCCCAACTGGTGAATATGGATCTGATGAATCTGGAACTAGCACTGAAGATAAGTCAGCCCCAACTGGTGAATCTGGATCTAATGAATCTGTTTCAAACGAAACTGTCAAACCACAGCCATCTTCCGTTGAATCTGGATCTAACGAATCTGGTCAAGAAGGAACTAGCACTGAAGATAAGTCAGCCTCAACTGGTGAATCTGGATCTAATAAATCTGTATCAAACGAAACTGTCAAACCAGAGCCATCTTCAGTAGAATCTGGATCTAACGAATCTGGTCAACAAGGAACTAGCACTGAAGATAAGTCAGCACTAACTGGTGAATCTGGATCTGATGAATCTGGAACTAGCACTGAAGATAAGTCAGCCCCAACTGGTGAATCTGGATCTAATGAATCTGTATCAAACGAAACTGTCAAACCAGAGCCATCTTCAGTAGAATCTGGATCTAACGAATCTGGTCAACAAGGAACTAGCACTGAAGATAAGTCAGCCCCAACTGGTGAATCTGGATCTGATGAATCTGGAACTAGCACTGAAGATAAGTCATCCCCAACTGGTGAATCTGGATCTAATGAATCTGTATCAAACGAAACTGTCAAACCAGAGCCATCTTCAGTAGAATCTGGATCTAACGAATCTGGTCAACAAGGAACTAGCACTGAAGATAAGTCAGCCTCAACTGGTGAATCTGGATCTAATGAATCTGTATCAAACGAAACTGTCAAACCAGAGCCATCTTCAGTAGAATCTGGATCTAACGAATCTGGTCAACAAGGAACTAGCACTGAAGATAAGTCAGCCCCAACTGGTGAATATGGATCTGATGAATCTGGAACTAGCACTGAAGATAAGTCAGCCCCAACTGGTGAATTTGGATCTAATGAATCTGTTTCAAACGAAACTGTCAAACCACAGCCATCTTCCGTTGAATCTGGATCTAACGAATCTGGTCAACAAGGGACTAGCACTGAAGATAAGTCAGCCTCAACTGGTGAATCTGGATCTAATGAATCTGTATCAAACGAAACTGTCAAACCAGAGCCATCTTCAGTAGAATCTGGATCTAACGAATCTGGTCAACAAGGAACTAGCACTGAAGATAAGTCAGCACCAACTGGTGAATCTGGATCTGATGAATCTGGAACTAGCACTGAAGATAAGTCAGCCCCAACTGGTGAATCTGGATCTAATGAATCTGTATCAAACGAAACTGTCAAACCAGAGCCATCTTCAGTAGAATCTGGATCTAACGAATCTGGTCAACAAGGAACTAGCACTGAAGATAAGTCAGCCCCAACTGGTGAATCTGGATCTGATGAATCTGGAACTAGCACTGAAGATAAGTCAGCCCCAACTGGTGAATCTGGATCTAATGAATCTGTTTCAAACGAAACTGTCAAACCACAGCCATCTTCCGTTGAATCTGGATCTAACGAATCTGGTCAAAAAGGAACTAGCACTGAAGATAAGTCAGCCTCAACTGGTGAATCTGGATCTAATGAATCTGTATCAAACGAAACTGTCAAACCAGAGCCATCTTCAGTAGAATCTGGATCTAACGAATCTGGTCAACAAGGAACTGGCACTGAAGATAAGTCAGCCCCAACTGGTGAATCTGGCTCTAATGAATCTGGAACTAGCACTGAAGATACGTCAGCCCCAACTGGTGAATCTGGATCTAATGTATCTGTATCAAACGAAACTGTCAAACCACAGCCATCTTCCGTTGAATCTGGATCTAACGAATCTGGTCAACAAGGAACTAGCACTGAAGATAAGTCAGCCTCAACTGGTGAATCTGGATCTAATGAATCTGTATCAAACGAAACTGTCAAACCAGAGCCATCTTCAGTAGAATCTGGATCAAACGAATCTGGTCAACAAGGAACTAGCACTGAAGATAAGTCAGCCCCAACTGGTGAATCTGGATCTGATGAATCTGGAACTAGCACTGAAGATAAGTCAGCCCCAACTGGTGAATCTGGATCTAATGAATATGTTTCAAACGAAACTGTCAAACCACAGCCATCTTCCGTTGAATCTGGATCTAACGAATCTGGTCAAGAAAGAACTAGCACTGAAGATAAGTCAGCCTCAACTGGTGAATCTGGATCTAATGAATCTGTATCAAACGAAACTGTCAAACCAAAGCCATCTTCCGTAGAATCTAGATCTAACGAATCTGGTCAGCAAGGAACTAGCACTGAAGATAAGTCAGCCGCAACTGCTGAATCTGGGTCTGATGAATCTGGAACTAGCACTGAAGATAAGTCAGCCCAAACAGGTGAATCTGGATCTAATGAATCTGTTTCAAACGAAACTGTCAAACCACAGCCATCTTCCGTTGAATCTGGATCTAACGAATCTGGTCAACAAGGAACTAGCACTGAAGATAAGTCAGCCTCAACTGGTGAATCTGGATCTAATGAATCTGTTTCAAGCGAAACTATCAAACCAGAGCCATCTTCCGTAGAATCTGGATCTAACGAATCTGGTCAACAAGGAACTAGCACTGAAGATAAGTCAGCCTCAACTGGTGAATCTGGCTCTGATGAATCTGGAACTAGCACTGAAGATAAGTCAGCCCCAACTGGTGAATCTGGATCTAATGAATCTGTATCAAACGAAACTGTCAAACCAGAGCCATCTTCCGTAGAATCTGGATCTAACGATTCTGGTCAACAATTAACTAGCACTGAAGATAAGTCAGCCCCAACTGCTGAATCTGGATCTGATGAATCTGGAACTAGCACTGAAGATAAGTCAGCCTCACCTGGTGAATCTGGATTTAATGAATCTGTTTCAAACGAAACTGTCAAACCACAGCCATCTTCCGTTGAATCTGGATCTAACGAATCTGGTCAACAAGGGACTAGCACTGAAGATAAGTCAGCCTCAACTGGTGAATCTGGATATAATGAATCTGTATCAAACGAAACTGTCAAACCAGAGTCATCTTCAGTAGAATCTGGATCTAACGAATCTGGTCAACAAGGAACTAGCACTGAAGATAAGTCAGCCTCAACTGGTGAATCTGGATCTAATGAATCTGGAACTAGCACTGAAGACAAGTCAGCCTCAACTGGTGAATCTGGATCTAATGAATCTGTTTCAAACGAAACTGTCAAACCACAGCCATCTTCCGTTGAATCTGGATCTAACGAATCTGGTCAACAAGGGATTAGCACTGAAGATAAGTCAGCCTCAACTGGTGAATCTGGATCTAATGAATCTGGAACTAGCACTGAAGATAAGTCAGCCCCAACAGGTGAATTTGGATCTAATGAATCTGTTTCAAACGAAACTGTCAAACCACAGCCATCTTCTGTTGAATCTGGATCTAACGAATCTGGTCAACATGGAACTAGCACTGAAGATAAGTCAGCAGCAATTGGTGAATCTGGATCTAATGAATCTGTTTCAAACGAAACTGTCAAACCAGAGCCATCTTCCGTAGAATCTGGGTCTAACGAAACTGGTCAACAAGGAACTAGCACTGAAGATAAGTCAGCCCCAACTGGTGAATCTGGATCTAATGAATCTGTATCAAACGAAACTGTCAAACCACAGCCATCTTCCGTTGAATCTGGATCTAACGAATCTGGTCAACAAGGAACTAGCACTGAAGATAAGTCAGCCCTAACTGGTGAATCTGGATCTAATGAATCTGGAACTAGCACTGAAGATAAGTCAGCCCCAACTGGTGAATCTGGATCTAATGAATCTGTTTCAAGCGAAACTGTCAAACCAGAGCCATCTTCCGTAGAATCTGGATCTAACGAATATGGTCAACAAGGAACTAGAACTGAAGATAAGTCATTTCCAACTGGTGAATCTGGATCTAATGAATCTGGAACTAGCACTGAAGATAAGTCAGCCCCAACCGGTGAATCTGGATCTAATGAATCTGTGTCAAACGAAACTGTCAAACCAGAGCCATCTTCCGTAGAATCTGGATCTAACGAATCTGGTCAACAAGGATCTAGCACTGAAGATAAGTCAGCCCCAACTGGTGAATCTGGATCTAATGAATCTGGAAGAAGCACTGAAGATAAGTCAGCCCCAACTGGTGAATCTGGCTCTAATGAATCTCTTTCAAACGAAACTGTCAAACCAGAGCCATCTTCAGTAGAATCTGGATCTAATGAATCTGGTCAACCCGGAACTAGCACTGAAGATAAGTCAGCCCCAATTGGTGAATCTGGAACTAATGAATCTGTATCAAACGAAACTGTCAAACCAGAGCCATCTTCCGTAGGATCTGGATCTAACGAATCTGGTCAACAAGGAACTAGCATTGAAGATAAGTCATCCCCAACTGGTGAATCTGGATCTGATGAATCTGGAACTAGCACTGAAGATAAGTCAGCCCCAACTGGTGAATCTGGATCTAATGAATCTGTATCAAACGAAACTGTCAAACCAGAGCCATCTTCCGTAGAATCTGGATCTAACGAATCTGGTCAACAAGGAACTAGCACTGAAGATAAGTCAGCCCCAACTGGTGAATCTGGATCTAATGACTCTGGAACAAGCACTGAAGATAAATCAGCCCCAACTGGTGAATCTGGCTCTAATGAATCTGTTTCAAACGAAACTGTCAAACCACAGTCATCTTCCGCTGAATCTGGATCTAACGATTCTGGTCAACACGGTACAAGCACTGAAGATAAGTCAGCCACAACTGGTGAATCTGGATCTAATGAATCTGGAGCAAGCATTGAAGATAAGTCAGCCCCAACTGGTGAATCTGGCTCCAATGAATCTGGATCTAACGAATCTGTTCAACACGGAACTAGCACTGAAGATAGGTCAGCCCCAACTGGTGAATCTGGAACTAGCACTGAAGATAAGTCAGCCCCAACTGGTGAAACTGGATCTAATGAATCTGTTTCAAACGAAACTGTCAAACCACAGCCATCGTCCGTTGAATCTGGATCTAACGAATCTGGTCAACAAGGAACTAGCACTGAAGATAAGTCAGCCTCAACTGGTGAATCTGGATCTAATGAATCTGTATCAAACGAAACTGTCAAACCAGCGCCATCTTCCGTAGAATCTGGATCTAACGAATCTGGTCAACCCGGAACTAGCATTGAAGATAAGTCATCCCCAACTGGTGAATCTGGATCTGATGAATCTGGAACTAGCACTGAAGATAAGTCAGCCCCAACTGGTGAATCTGGATCTAATGAATCTGTATCAAACGAATCTGTCAAACCAGAGCCATCTTCCGTAGAATCTGGATCTAACGAATCTGGTCAACAAGGAACTAGCACTGAAGATAAGTCAGCCACAACTGGTGAATCTGGCTCTAATGAATCTCTTTCAAACGAAACTGTCAAACCAGAGCCATCTTCAGTAGAATCTGGATCTAATGAATCTGGTCAACCCGGAACTAGCACTGAAGATAAGTCAGCCCCAACTGGTGAATCTGGATCTAATGAATCTGCACCTAGCACTGAAGATAAGTCAGCCTCAACCGATGAATCTGGATCTAATGAATTTGTATCAAACGAAACTGTTAAACCAGAGCCATCTTCCGTAGAATCTGGAGCTAATGAATCTGGTCAATACGGAACTAGCACTGAAGATAAGTCAGCCCCAAATGGTGAATCTGGATCTAATGAATCCGGAACTAGCACTGAAGATAAGTCAGCCTCAACTGGTGAATCTGGATCTAATGAATCTGTATCAACCGAAACAGTTAAACCAGAGCCATCTTCCGTAGAATCTGGATCTAACGAATATGGTCAACAAGGAACTAGCACTGAAGATAAGTCAGCCTTAACTAATGAATCTGGATCTAATGAATCTGTATCAAACGAAACTGTCAAACCAGAGCCATCTTCTGTAGAATCAGGATCTAATGAATCTGATCAACACGGATATAGCACTGAAGATAAGTCAGCCCCAACTGGTGAACCTGGATTTAATGAATCTGCAACTAGCACTGAAGATAAGTCAGCCTCAACTGATGAATCTGGATCTAATGAATCTGTATCAAACGAAACTGTTAAACCAGAGCCATCTTCCGTAGAATCTGGATCTAATGAATCTGGTCAACACGGCACTAGCACTGAAGATAAGTCAGCCCCAACTGGTGAACCTGGATCTAATGAATCTGCAACTAGCACTGAAGATAAGTCAGCCTCAACTGATGAATCTGGATCTAATGAATCTGTATCAAACGAAACTGTTAAACCAGAGCCATCTTCCGTAGAATCTGGATCTAACGAATCTGGTCAACAAGGAACTAGCGCTGAAGATAAGTCAGCCCCAACTGGATCTAATGAATCTGTATCAAACGAAACTGTCAAACCAGAGCCATCTTCCGTAGAATCTGGATCTAACGAATCTGGTCAACAAGGAACAGGCACTGAAGATAAGTCAGCCCCAACTGGTGAATCTGGATCTAATGAATCTGCTTCTAACGAAACTGTCAAACCACAGCCATCTTCCGTTGAATCTAGATCTAACGAATCTGGTCAACAAGGAACTAGCACTGAAGATAAGTCAGCCCCAACTGGTGAATCTGGATGTAATGAATCTGTTTCAAACGAAACTGTCAAACCACAGCCATCTTCCGTTGAATCTAGATCTAACGAATCTGGTCAACAAGGAACAGGCACTGAAGATAAGTCAGCCCCAACTGGTGAATCTGGATCTAATGAATCTGGAACTAGCACTGAAGATAAGTCAGCCCCAACTGGTGAATCTGGATCTAATGAATCTGCATCAAACGAAACTGTCAAACCAGAGCCATCTTCCGTAGAATCTGGATCTAACGAATCTGGTCAACAAGGAACTAGCACTGAAGATAAGTCAGCCTCAACCGGAGAATCTGGATCTAATGAATCTGGAACAAGCACTGAAGATAAGTCAGCCCCAACTGGTGAATCTGGCTCTAATGAATCTGTTTCAAACGAAACTGTCAAACCAGAGCCATCTTCCGTAGAATCTGGATCTAACGAATCTGGTCAACAAGGAATTAGCACTGAAGATAAGTCAGCCTCAACTGGATCTAATGAATCTGTCTCAAACGAAACTGTCAAACCAGAGCCATCTTCTGTAGAATCTGGATCTACTGAATCTGGACAACAAAGAACTAGCACTGAAGATAAGTCAGCCTCAACTGGAGAATCTGGATCTAATGAATCTGGAACAAGCACTGAAGATAAGTCAGCCCCAACTGGTGAATCTGTCTCTAATGAATCTGCTTCAAACGAAACTGTCAAACCAGAGCCATCTTCCGTAGAATCTGGATCTAACGAATCTGGTCAACAAGGAATTAGCATTGAAGATAAGTCGGCCATAACTGGTGAATCTGGATCTAATGAATCTGGAACAAGCACTGAAGATAAGTCAGCCCCAACTGGTGAATCTGGCTCTAATGAATCTGTTTCAAACGAAACTGTCAAACCAGAGCAATCTTCCGTAGAATCTGGATCTATCGAATCTGGTCAACAAGGAACTAGCACTGAAGATAAGTCAGCCTCAACTGGATCTAAAGAATCTGTATCAAACGAAACTGTCAAACCAGAGCCATCTTCTGTAGAATCTGGATCTAATGAATCTGGTCACCACGGAACTAGCACTGAAGATAAGTCAGCCCCAACTGGTGAATCTGCATCTAATGAATCTGCTTCTAACGAGAGTGGCAAACCACAGCCATCTTCCGTTGAATCTGGATCTAACGAATCTGGTCAACAAGGAACTAGCACTGAAGATAAGTCAGCCTCAACTGGAGAATCTGGATCTAATGAATATGTATCAAAGGAAACTGTCAAACCAGAGCCATCATCTGTAGAATCTGGATCTAACGACTCTGGTCAACAAGGACCTAGCACTGAAGATAAGTCAGCCTCAACTGGTGAATCTGGATCTAATGAATCTGGAACTAGCGATGAAGATAAGTCAGCCCCAACTGGTGAATCTGGATCTAATGAATCTGTTTCAAACGAAACTGTCAAACCACAGCCATCGTCCGTTGAATCTGGATATAACGAATCTGGTCAACAAGGAACTAGCACTGAAGATAAGTCAGCATCAGCTGGTGAATCTAGATCTAATGAATCTGTATCAAACGAAACTGTTAAACCAGAGCCATCTTCCGTAGAATCTGGATCTAACGAATCTGGTCAACAAGGAACTAGCACTGAAGATAAGTCAGCCCCAACTGGTGAATCTGGATCTAATGAATCTGGAACAAGCACTGAAGATAAGTCAGCCTCAACTGGGGAATCTGGATCTAATGAATCTGTTTCAAACGAAACTGTCAAACCACAGCCATCATCCGCTGAATCTGGATCTAACGAATCTGGTCAACAAGGAACAGGCACTGAAGATAAGTCAGCCCCAACTGGTGAATCTGGATCTAATGAATCTGGAACTAGCACTGAAGATAAGTCAGCCTCAACTGGCGAATCTGGATCTAATGAATCTGTATCAAACGAAACTGTCAAACCAGAGCCATCTTCTGTAGAATCTGAATCTAACGAATCTGGTCAACAAGGAACTAGCACTGAAGATAAGTCTGTCTCTAATGAATCTGTTTCAAACGAAACTGTCAAACCAGAGCCATCTTCCGTAGAATCTGGATCTAACGAATCTGGTCAACAAGGAATTAGCACTGAAGATAAGTCGGCCACAACTGGTGAATCTGGATTTAATGAATCTGGAACAAGCACTGAAGATAAGTCAGCCCCAACTGGTGAATCTGGATCTAATGAATCTGTTTCAAACGAAACTGTCAAACCAGAGCAATCTTCCGTAGAATCTGGATCTAACGAATCTCGTCAACAAGGAACTAGCACTGAAGATAAGTCAGCCTCAACTGGATCTAATGAATCTGTATCAAACGAAACTGTCAAACCAGAGCCATCTTCTGTAGAATCTGTATCTAATGAATCTGGTCACCACGGAACTAGCACTGAAGATAAGTCAGCCCCAACTGGTGAATCTGCATCTAATGAATCTGCTTCTAACGAGAGTGTCAAACCACAGCCATCCTCCGTTGAATCTGGATCTAACGAATCTGGTCAACAAGGAACTAGCACTGAAGATAAGTCAGCCTCAACTGGAGAATCTGGATCTAATGAATCTGTATCAAAGGAAACTGTCAAACCAGAGCCATCATCTGTAGAATCTGGATCTAACGACTCTGGTCAACAAGGACCTAGCACTGAAGATAAGTCAGCCTCAACTGGTGAATCTGGATCTAATGAATATGGAACCAGCGATGAAGATAAGTCAGCCCCAACTGGTGAATCTGGATCTAATGAATCTGTTTCAAACGAAACTGTCAAACCACAGCCATCGTCCGTTGAATCTGGATCTAACGAATCTGGTCAACAAGGAACTAGCACTGAAGATAAATCAGCCCCAACTGGTGAAGCTGGATCTAATGAATCCGGAAATAGCACTGAAGATAAGTCAGCCTCAACTGGTGAATCTGGATTTAATGAAACTGTATCAAACGAAACTGTCAAACCAGATCCATCTTCGGTAGAATCTGGATCTAACGAATCTGCTCACCAAGGAACTAGCACTGAAGATAAGTCAACCCCAACTGGTGAATCTGGATCTAATGAATCTGGAACTAGCACTGAAGATAAGTCGGCCTCAACTGGTGAATCTGGATCTAATGAATCTGTATCAAACGAAACTGTCAAAACAGAGCCATCTTCCATAGAATCTGGATCTAACGAATCTGGTAAACAAGAAACTAGCACTGAAGATAAGTCAGCCCCAACTGTTGAATCCGAATCTAATGAATCTGTACCAAACGAAACTGTCAAACCAGAACCATCTTCCGTAGAATCTAGATCTAACGAATCTGGCAAACACGAGCTAAGTGATGAGGATAAAGCATCTTCTGACAATTCAGACAGTTCTGCATCCACATCCACCGAATCTAAGTCAAATGAGTCAAAGAGTCTTGAGACAGAATCTCAAGTCGTTGGAGAAGACAGCACTGAAGGTTCCGAAACTGAACCCGAAGGTTCCGGAGATAATGCGCATAGTTCTAATGAATACGGTAAGTTTTACAAGTTTTATATTTAAATCAATCCATATCATCCGCTGTAAAACAATTTTAGACGAGAGCAGCAGTTTGACACCCACTGATGGTTTCACATCCGGATCATCTGAATCTGGAAACGAGAATGATAGTTATGAATCCCAATCCACTGAATCTGGCAAAGAAACTGGTAAACCCGGCAAACCTGAAAAACCACATTCGAAAGAGGATACGGATTGCGATTCAAACTCCTCAGAATCCAAATCAAAGGAATCAGCACATTCCGAGAATAACGGTAAAGATAATCCACATTCCAAACCTGGAAAAAACTCTGGAAACTCGGGGGCCGAATCCTCTGAATCTAAGTCACGTGAAACTGGCAAGGACACAGCCAATTCCAAAGATTGCGATAGTTCCGAGTCAGATAAACCCAATTCCAAGAATGACAATAGTTACGAATCCAAATCTGTTGAATCGGGATCAAACAAACCTGGAAAACCTGGCCAAACCAGTTCCGAATCCAAGTCTAATGAATCTGTAACAAATAAACCCGGCAAACCCGAGCAAGCATTTGGCGACGAGGCGAATTCCTTAAATGGTAATAGTTCTGAAGCAAAATCTGCCGAATCTGGATCACATGAATTTGGATCAAAGGAATCTGACAAACCTAATACTGGTAAGGATGATCACACAGATGGAGATATATCCAGTCCCAAAGACTGCGATACTTCCAAGCCTGGCAAACCCGATCAAACCGTTGGAGATAATTCCGATTCCATAAATGGTAATAGTTCTGAAAACAAATCCGTAGAATCTGGTTCCAACAAACCTGGAAAATCCGATCAAATTGTTGGAGATAATAGTTCTGAAGTCAAATCCACCGAATCTGCATCAAAGGAGTCTGGATCACAGGAATCTGGATCAAAGAATTCTGAAAAATCTAAGGGAGGAAAACCCGATTCCAAAAATGGTAATAGTTCTGAAAACAAATCCGTTGAATCTGGATCAATCAAACCTGGAAATCCCGACCAAACTGTAGAAGGTAATATTTCTGAAGCCAAATCTGAATCAAAAGAATCTGGATCAGATGATTCTGACAAACCCGATAAATGTGAGGAAGGCAATACCAATTCCAAACCCACTGGATCTATGGAAGATCCCATAGTTGATGATAAAACCAATCCCAAAGACGGCGATCCTTCCCAGTCTGGAAACCCCGACCAAACAGTTGGAGACAAATCCGATTCTCAAAATGGCAAGAGTTCTGAAAACAAATCCGTTGAATCTGCATCAATCCAGCCTGGAAAACCAGACCAAACTTTTGGAGGTAATAGTTCTGAAGCCAAATCCACCGAATCTGAATCAAAGGAATCTGGATCAATGGAATCTAGATCACTGGAATCTGAGTCCCAGGGAGACAAACCCGATTCTCAAAATGGCAAGAGTTCTGAAAACAAATCAGTTGAATCTGCATCTGTAAATCCTGGAAAACCTGACCAAACTGTTGGTGGTAATAGTTCTGAAGCCAGGTCAACCGAATCTGAATCAAAGGAATCTGCATCAAAGGAATCTAAATCACTGGAGTCTGGACCCGAGGGAGACAAACCCGATTCCCAAAATGACAAGAGTTCTAAAAACAAATCCGTTGAATCTGCATCAATCCAGCCTGGAAAACCAGACCAAACTTTTGGAGGTAATAGTTCTGAAGCCAAATCCGCTGAATCTGAATCAAAGGAATCTGCATCAAAGGAATCTGGATCAGTGGAATCTAGATCGCTGGAATCTGGATCAGATGGAGACAAATCCGTTGAAACTGGATCAATCATTCCTGAAAAGCCCAACCAAACTGTTGAAGGTAATAGTTCTGAATCCAAGTCCGCCGAATCTGGATCAAAGGAATATAGATCTATGGAATCAAAGGAATCAGGATCAGATGATTCTGACAAACCCGATAAATCCAAGGAAGACAATACCAATTCAAAACCCACTGAATCTATGGATGATCCCATAGTTGATGATAAAACCAATCCCAAAGACTGCGATCCTTCCCAGTCTGGCAAACCCGACCAAATAATTGGAGAAAACGCCGATTCTCAAAACGACTACAGTTCTGAAAACAAATCCGTTGAAACTGCATCAATAAAACCTGGAAAACCTGAACAAACTGTTGGAGGTAATAGTTCTGAAGCCAAATCCATCGAATCTGAATCAAAGGAATCTGGATCAATGGAATCTAGATCACTGGAATCTGGGTCCGAGGGAGACAAACCCGATTCTCAAAATGGCAAGAGTTCTGAAAACAAATCCATTGAATCTGCATCAGTAAATCCCGGAAAACCTGGCCAAACTGTTGGAGATAATAGTTCTGAAGCCAAATCCACCGAGTCTGAATCAAAGGAATCTGGATCAATGGAATCTAGATCACTGGAATCTGAGTCCCAGGGAGACAAACCCGATTCTCAAAATGGCAAGAGTTCTGAAAACAAATCCGTTGAATCTGCATCAATAAAACCAGGACAACCTGACCAAGCCAAATCTACCGAATCTGAATCAAAGGAATCTGGATCAATTGAATCTGGGTCCGAGGGAGACCAGCCCGATTCTCAAAATGGCAAGAGTTCTGAAAACAAATCCGTTGAATCTGCATCAGTAAATCCTGGAAAACCTGACCAAACTGTTGGAGGTAATAGTTCTGAAGCCAAATCCACCGAGTCTGAATCAAAGGAATCTGGATCAATGGAATCTAGATCACTGGAATCTGAGTCCCAGGGAGACAAACCCGATTCTCAAAATGGCAAGAGTTCTGAAAACAAATCAGTTGAATCTGCATCTGTAAATCCTGGAAAACCTGACCAAACTGTTGGTGGTAATAGTTCTGAAGCCAAGTCAACCGAATCTGAATCAAAGGAATCTGCATCAAAGGAATCTAAATCACTGGAGTCTGGACCCGAGGGAGACAAACCCGATTCCCAAAATGACAAGAGTTCTAAAAACAAATCCGTTGAATCTGCATCAATCCAGCCTGGAAAACCAGACCAAACTTTTGGAGGTAATAGTTCTGAAGCCAAATCCGCTGAATCTGAATCAAAGGAATCTGCATCAAAGGAATCTGTATCAGTGGAATCTAGATCGCTGGAATCTGGATCAGATGGAGACAAATCCGTTGAAACTGCATCAATCATTCCTGAAAAGCCCAACCAAACTGTTGAAGGTAATAGTTCTGAATCCAAGTCCGCCGAATCTGGATCAAAGGAATATAGATCTATGGAATCAAAGGAATCAGGATCAGATGATTCTGACAAACCTGATAAATCCGAGGAAGACAATACCAATTCAAAACCCACTGAATCTATGGATGATCCCATAGTTGATGATAAAACCAATCCCAAAGACTGCGATCCTTCCCAGTCTGGCAAACCCGACCAAATAATTGGAGACAACGCCGATTCTCAAAACGACTACAGTTCTGAAAACAAATCCGTTGAAACTGCATCAATAAAACCTGGAAAACCTGAACAAACTGTTGGAGGTAATAGTTCTGAAGCCAAATCCACCGAATCTGAATCAAAGGAATCTGGATCAATGGAATCTAGATCACTGGAATCTGGGTCCGAGGGAGACAAACCCGATTCTCAAAATGGCAAGAGTTCTGAAAACAAATCCATTGAATCTGCATCAGCAAATCCTGGAAAACCTGACCAAACCGTTGGAGATAATAGTTCTGAAGCCAAATCCACCGAGTCTGAATCAAAGGAATCTGGATCAATGGAATCTAGATCACTGGAATCTGAGTCCCAGGGAGACAAACCCGATTCTCAAAATGGCAAGAGTTCTGAAAACAAATCCGTTGAATCTGCATCAATAAAACCAAGACAACCTGACCAAGCCAAATCCACCGAATCTGAATCAAAGGAATCTGGATCAATGGAATCTAGGTCCGAGGGAGACAAGCCCGGTTCTCAAAATGGCAAGAGTTCTGAAAACAAATCCGTTGAATCTGCATTAGTAAATCCTGGAAAACCTGACCAAACTGTTGGAGGTAATAGTTCTGAAGCCAAATCCACCGAATCTGAATCAAAGGAATCTAAATCGCTGGAGTCTGCATCCGAGGGAGACAAACCCGATTCCCAAAACGACAAGAGTCCTGAAAACAAATCCGTTGAATCTGCATCAATTCAGCCTGGAAAACCAGACCAAACTTTTGGAGGTAATAGTTCTGAAGCCAAATCCGCTGAATCTGAATCAAAGGAATCTGCATCAAAGGAATCTGGATCAATGGAATCTAGATCGATGGAATCTGGATCAGATGGAGACAAATCCGTTGAAACTGGATCAAAGGAATATAGATCTATGGAATCAAAGGAATCTGGATCAGATGATTCTGACAAATCCGATGAAGACAATACCAATTCAAAACCCACTGGATCTATGGATGATTCCATAGTTGATGATAAAACCAATCCCAAAGACTGCGATCCTTCCCAGTCTGGCAAACCCGAGCAAATAGTTGGAGACAACGCCGATTCTCAAAACGACTACAGTTCTGAAAACAAATCCCTTGAAACTGAATCAATAAAACCTGACCAATCTCTTGGAGGTAATAGTTCTGCAGCCAAATCCGCCGAATCTGAATCAAAGGAATCTGGATCAATGGAATCTGGCAAGCCTAATGGCGTAAATGATAAGAGTTCCGAACCAAAAACCGCCGAATCTGTTAAGGATGATATCACAGTTGGAGATAACACAAATCACGAAGATTGTGATACTTCCAAGTCTGACAAGGGTGTTGAAACTGTTGGAGACAAACTAGAATCTATATCCGCTGAATATACATCAAACGAATCCGGTAAGACATCCAAAAATGGTAATAGTTTGGAATCCAAATCGACAGAAGTTGTTGACAACGAACCTCACGGCAATAACGATGGAAGTTTGGAATCTCATTCCACTGAATCTGGTTTGAACGATTCCGGTAATTCCGACAACATTTTAGATGGAAAATCGTCAACTAAAAATGGTAATAGTAACGAATCAACATCATCTGGCGAATCAAAAGATTGTTCTGAATCTGGAGAAAACAATGCAGAAAATAAAGCAAAGAACACAACTGACGCACCTGTCACAACCACAGACGTCCCAGCCGTGACCACAACTGCAGCTCCAGAAAAAACTATTACAACTAAAAATTATAGAAACTATAGACGACGTAGATAGATTCGGTACCTATCTACGATTGAACGATAAGCGTTTATAGAGTTTAAGGTTCTTTGGTTTAGCCAAAAGATTCTATTAGTTCTAGACACATTTAGAATTTTTAAATTAATTTAAATAGCTTAAGTTTTGGTATGAAATCTATGAAATAAAATTTACGAAAAATCAATGAATTAAAAAATGACACTGCTTTTTAATGTTTTAGGAATATTTTTTTGGGGATAAGTAGAAGCATTCACCTGTGGGGTGACTGGTCGACTGTAACTCTAAATATAAGTATAATCCAAAGGGGGAGAGATTAGGAAACATGGTTATCGGGTAAGAGCACAAGTTGAACTCGGGAATTGAGAACATTTTATGATTTTTTAGCATATAGACTACTGGAAGGCTTATCGTTGGATAACTAATGTAAGTTAATTTTGGAGGAATGGATTGGGGGAATTGCCTGTCTGTCCGACGGACAGACTATTGTTTGACCGACGGCTGAGGAATTTCATAATGTGCCGAAATGTCTAGCGGTTTAGAGCTGACGGGAGAAGAAACTTTTAGATATATGAAATTTCGAAGAAATTTTTTGGAAATAGTAAATTTTGGTGAGTTTTCTAAGATTGTTCGGCATAAGGTCGTTTATAATTAAAATTGAAATATGAAATTGCGAAGAAATGTTTTTAGAAAAATTTGACAAAATTTGACAAAATTATTAAAAATTTTATAAAACTATTACACATTCAATTAAAGAAAATATTGCCAGAAAAATGGAAATTAGCAAAAATTTTATAGAAATAAATTGTTATTAGAAAAGAGTAAAGGCGGATTGAGTTCGGCCATGCCAAATCTTATATACCCTCCACTATAGATCACACGGGAATGGTTTCGTGTACCAATTAACTCATTATACCAAATTTCAGTCCAATTCGTTAAAATTTTAGGTTTTTGGGGGGGTTTACGAAGTCAAATCTAGAGGAACCTTTGTATGGAAGCTATATCGAAACGTGGACCTATGACTACCGTTGCTCCTGTGAAGGATTCCGGGTATAAATAAACACAAGCTATCAATTTTCAGCCCGATCAGTAAAAATTTGTGGTCTTTGTGGCGGTGAGAAGTCAAATCGGAGGGATGCTACATAATCCCTACATACCTGCAGACATAGGAAGTATATGTACCAAATCTCAGCCACCTAGCACACAGACGGGCGGACAGACGGACATGACTAAATCATCTTAGAATTTTACGACGATTAATGTGCACGAAATTGACACTATGGCTATACCTATTTCGATATTGCAGAATACAGTGGTGCTAGCAATTTTTCTAGGTTAGCTCTTGTTTTCTCGATATTGAACCACAAAGATTGCAAGGAAATCATAGAGGTTAGTTACCTCGGATGTGATTTGGATGTAGAAGGCTTCGGATTACACGGTTCATCGGGATCGGATTATACGGTTTTTGAGCCATAGATATCACATTTTTAAAGCAATTTAGCAGAAACTGTGCAGTTTGTATTCTATTTTGACAAGAATTCATCACAGCAAACATTTTACTAATCGGTTCATATTTGGTTATAGTCACCGTATAGAGGTCGCTCCAAAATATACGTATTAAAGCCATAAATACAATATTTTCTAATCATTTTAACTGAATCTTTGCAGTTTGTATTCAATTAAGACATTAACACTCATCGCAGTAAACATTTTTGAAATCATTTCATATTATGTTATAGTCCATCTATAGATGTCGCTCCCAAAAAGGCGTATTTAGGCCATAACCACAACATTTTATAAGAAATTTCGCTGAAACTTTGCAGTTTATATTCTATTTTATTAAGAATTCATCTAAATAAAACTTATACAAAGAAATTTTTATTTTGCTGTAGTAAAATGGAGATTGAGCAAGCCAGATTGTTTGGGCAAAGGCTACGTGATATTAAGCCCGGCCCTACCGCTCACAGAAAGGTGTATGGTATGATTGGTTATAATCGGAATGAACCTCTTCGGTCTCTATCGGTGAATGGTCAGCCTATTGATGATGAATCGACAAGGTTGGATGTTTTGAGAAATCATTTTTCTGATATTTATAATGGTTCTCCTCCACAACGCGATACCACGGATATTGAAGAGACGATTGATACAATCATTCTGGAGGCACCCGACCATATCCGTACATTCACGGCAGATTGCTCATCTCTCAATACGCATTCCAGTGATAGGCTGGTCGACCTGGATCAGGTTACAGGGTACATAGGATCACTGAACAACAAGAGATCGTCGGGATTGGATGGTATATCCAACTTCATAATTCGAAAACTGCCTACGAAGGCTATCGAATACTTGACCATAATTTTTAATAATTGCCTTAACAATGCCTACTTTCCAAGGCCTTGGAAGACGTCTAAGATAGTACCTATCCGAAAAAAGAGAAATAGCAATGACGTTAATGATTTAAGACCAATTTCACTTTTGTCTAATTTAGGAAAACTCTTTGAGCATATAATTCGTGGGAAAATGGACATTGCCGTTACCGATGGTTATATTCCGAATTTACAATTTGGATTTAAGAAAGGTCATTCAACTGTTGATGCCTTATTGAAGTTTCACAACGACGTCATTACCAACCTACGCAATCGTCATTGCACGATAGCCGTTTCTCTTGACGTCGAGAAAGCATTCGATAGGACATACCATAATGGTATTCTGTACAAAATGATTCGGATTGGTTTTGATTCATCAATCATTAAGCTATTTCATAGTTTCTTTTCGGATAGGCGCTTTTGTGTCCAGGGCGATGGATCGTATTCTGACTATGTCGCTGTTAGATGTGGGGTTCCTCAGGGTTCCATATTAGCCCCACATTTATATAGTATTTTTATGTATGATTTTCCACATTTTGGATCTAATTGTATAGGGTTACTGTATGCTGATGATAGCCTTATTTACTCCCATAATGAATCTCCGATAGGGGCATTACGCGATATAGCACAACATGTTCGCACTGTTAAGGAGTTTTATGATAGTTGGGGAATAAAAATAAATTTTAGGAAAAGTGAGGCGATTTGTCTGCGTAATGCATCAGGGAAATGTAAGAGATTCGTGGTCCCGGAAAGTAAGCAATTACGGTTGATCATCGGCGATGAGGAGATTCCTTTTAGGGACAACATTAAATACCTAGGTATTCAATTCGATAAGCTCTTTAAGTTTAATAAGCATGCCAGATTGGTTACACGTAAGGCTAATGGGATACTTGGTGCGTTTTCCAGAATTTTGTACAATAAAGAGTTACCGATCAGCACTAAGCTTTTATTATATAAGACCACTATACGACCTGCTATTCTATACGGTTTTCCTATATGGTTTCATGTATCCCCGACGGTCATGAAGGAAATCGAGATCTTGGAACGGAAGGTTTTGAGATTATGTATTGGGAGGAATTTCGAGACTCGATGCAAGCGATATTCCAACAATTACGTTTATAGGCAATCTAAGGTTACACCGATAGCTCTTTATGCATGCGATATTTTAAGAAAATTTGTTTCAAGGGTATCATCTCATGACAATGACTACATAAATGAGATCTTTGACATGCAAAAAGACTTTAGTTGGTCGGATATAGCCTATCTTTCTCCTATCGGATTTGTGAATGAGAATCCACCTAATTATAACATATCCATCTCCATTCGTCCATGCTTCTTTGACCGCGCTCTTCCGGGAACGCACAGAGGGTAATGCTTATGAACCGTTTTACTTAAAGTGTATTGCTGTGTCCACCGTTTTGTTGACGATTCTGTCAGGAACTATGCTTCGAAATTGGGTGACCGGACTTAAGTTTTGATGTATAGTTCTTGGCGGCTTTATCCAGAGTGGTGGAAATAGTAGTATTCTTTGGATACTGAACTTACTTTCCTTTCATAAAGCTCTTATTCTGTATTCCATTTTCTATCCTTTCCATTTTTAACTTAATTATATCTTGTTCCTTATAGTTTTAAGTGTAGTTGTAAGTGTAGTTTTAAGATTATACCTAGGATTTACTCTAACGACAAGTATATACTCAAGTAACAAGTATCTGACGTTTCTACCCACAAGGCAAGACACCGTAATTATTATTATATTAAATTAGGATAATACGTTACAGTCCTAAGAATGACATACTGCGATAAAATATAAGGTACTAGTTTGTAATTATTTAAATTGTTAAAAAAAGGCTCAATAAATAAACTTAACTTAACTTAACTTAACTTGCTGTAGTAAAATTTTACTTTGTTGTAGATGTAGCTCTCAAAAAAACTATTTTAAACAATAAATTCCAAATTTTGCTTGTGACTTTGAGAAAAATATTCCTCGCGAAAAATTACTATGAGTCTTTATAAAAAGCAGTAAGGAAAGACAGAAAGATAATATCCTACACCTCCCTAACAATGCGAAAGTATGCATTGCGATAGGAATTTGGCAGTGTTCATATGTACATGTAATAAGAAAACTCTCTCTGCCGAATTTCGTACTGATCGGATATAAAACACGGTTTCTACGGCATGTGCATGTCAAATGTAACATATACATTAGGGCGGGTCGAATTAAAAATCGCCCATTGCTCAGTGAAAATCGTATTCTAGGGATTAAAATAAGAAACATTGCCGAAGGAACCATACCTCTAAAACGAATTCTGTTGTCCCGGAAAAAATCCCACTTTGACCCATTTAGAGTGCTCCAATCTAGTCCAAATGTATGGAACCCCCAGGGGGTTCCAGGGGGTGTGCCACTGGCATGGGTGGGTCGGGCCTCCAAAGTTAGTGGGGGTCGGTCATACATTTGGACTCGATTGGAGCACTCTAAATGGGTCAAAGTGGGATTTTTCAAAATGTGCCCCTACCCAAAAGTTCGACCCAAATTCCGGGACATCAGAATTCGTTTTAGAGGTATGGTTCCTTCGGCAAAGTTTCTTATTTTGATACCTAGAATGCGATTTTCACTGAGCAATGGCGACTTTTTTTGCCTCCCCACAAATCGACCCGGCCTAATATACATAAATGAATTTGGCAGTGTTCAATCACGTAATAAGAGAACTCTCTCTGCCAGATTTCGTACTGATCTGATATAAAATACAGTTTCTACAGCGCTTACATATCAAATCGGGGGTAACATATGTATGGGGGCTACATCCAAATCTTGACCGATTTTCCTTGGGCCATAAAAGGCACTGTGCTAAATTTCATCATAATCGGACCATAAATACGACCTGCACTTTGATTACAAGAATACATGGACAGACAAACAGACGGACATGGCTAAATCGACTCAAAAAGTTATTCTATGTCGATCGGTATAATAAACAATCGGTCTATCTCTTCTCCTTTTAGGCGTTACACAACTCTAACAACTTGGGTCCACAACTCTAACAAGGTTTGTAAACAGAGGGACCCCACAAGGAGGAGTACTGTCTCCACTAATTTGGAACCTAGCGGTGAATGAAATCCTGCTAGATCTAGAACGTTGTGGCTGCAAGGTCGTGGCATATGTTGATAACCTGGCAATCGCAGTGAGTTGCAAATTCGAAAACATCCTCCGAGATATTCTACGGGTAGCTCTGAACGAGTTGGCTAGATGGGCCAGAAGCAACGGTACCCAAACAAGACAGAATTGGTTCACTTTACTAGGATGAATAAAGTCCCACATGTGGACCCTCCACCTCGGATAAATGGAACAAATCTAGTCTTTTCTGAAAGTGCAAAATTTTTAGGAATAATTCTAGATAGAAAACTGTTATTTAGACTTAACGTATTGGAACGCGTAAGGAAGGCCAACGTCGCCTTATATTCCTGCAAAAAGGCTGTAGGGTGGGGCCTCTCTCCTAAAATCGTCCACTGGATATATATAGCAGTAGTTCGCCCTATACTGCTATACGGTATTGTGGTATGGTGGACGGCAACTGACAAACTAACCATCACCAACCTACTAACAAAGGTTCAGAGAACAGCCTGCCTGAGCATACGCGGAGCCTTAAGGACTACAGCGACCGAGTCTCTACAAGCCCTACTCCATATACTGCCGATTAATATTGTGGCGAGAGAAGTTGCAACCAAAGCGGCAATAAGATTAAACTGCCTATCAATGTGGAAGTACAAAAACTACGGTCACAGGAGGATATCAAAGTGTAGTGCTATGGTAACCGACCAAGTGGACTGTATACCAACTGTGTACACCTTCGAGAGAAATTACATCATTTTGATTCCCGCCAGAGATGATTGGGTTGGAAGAATACCGGGTAATAGAAACCATATCCACTTTTACACGGATGGTTCGAAGCTTGATGAAAAGGTTGGCTTCGGAGTACACTGTGCAGAGCTTAGATTGGATATAGCTCACAGACTACCAGATACCTGCAGTGTCTATCAAGCCGAAATAATGGCAATATTGGAAGTAGCCAAGTGGCTGAGTCGCAACGTAGTAACCAACAGTGGCGTTGTCATTTACTCGGACAGCCAGGCTACCATCAATTCTCTGGAGGCAACATCCCTAAATTCATATGGGTGCCTGGGCATAGGGATATCCCGTGGAACTGCAAAGCCAATGAACTTGCTAGGAAAGGGACGACATTACAAATTCTTGAAGAATTTGCATATATTGGTGCGCCACTATCCACGTGCAAGCTTTGACTTAGACAAGAGGCAATCAGGCAGTCCATCGAAATATGGACAGAAATCAGCACCTGCGGGGTAGCTAGACAAATCTGGCCAAGGTATGACCTGAGAAGATCAAAAAATATCATCGCACTAGAGATGCAAAGATTGTCTACGTTAGTATCAGTTCTGACAGGACACTGCTTGATCGGCGAACACGCCAAAAGATTGACTCTAATGATTTCTGCAGAAGCTGTGGAGATGAGGAAGAAGTGGAGAGCATTGAGACTTGCTATGCGACTGCCCCGCTCTGAGTAAACGACGACTGGACATACTGGGGTCGGCTTTTCTAGGCAGCCTAACAGATCTTACCAGTACCGATATTCGTACTATCGATAAATTTGTATATTAAACAGGTTTCGATGAGGGGCATTTCAGCCCGTGGTAACACTAGGGACCTAAACTGGTCTATGTGAGCTTGTATAAAAAACAAGTAAGAAAGTTCAGTCGGGTAAACCGACTTATGAATCCCCTCACCATGAGTCCCAAAAAATATAAGTACATTTATTTATTTTTTCTGCTTTAATTAAATTATTATCAATTTAAATTGCATTTAATAACTTTAAAGTATGTACTGGTATTAAAGATATAAGCTCTTAACTTATGGTGTAAAATGGACCATTTGCGTGGGGGGTATCAAAAGTGGCGTGCCAATAATGACCACCTCTCTCTAGACTCTAGGTACTATAAAAGCATTGCACTGTACGAAATTTCAACTATTTCTATACTGGTATTAAAGTAAAAGCTGTTAACTTTTGGTACAAAGTTTCCATTTGTGTCTGAGGTACCAAGAGGGGCGTGCCAATAACGCCCATTTTTCTCTGGACTCTTGGTAAGATAAAGCATTACACTGTACAAAATGTCAAGTATTTAAATGCTCAGGTATTAAAGATATAAGCTGTTAACTTTTGATGTAAAAGGGTCCATTTCTGTGGGAGGTACCAAAAGGGGCGTGCCAATTACGGACACTTTTTTCACGACTCTAGGTACTATAAAAGCATTACACTGTACAAAATTTCAGGTATTTGTATGCACTGGTATTAAGGTTATAAGCAGGTAACTTTTGGTACAAAATTGTCCATTTGTGTGGGATGTACCAAAAGGAGCGTGGCAATAATGCCCATTCTCTGTATTGTAGGCACTATCAAACCATTACACTGTACAAAATTTCAAGTCTTTGTATCCACTGGTAATAAAGTTAAAAGCTATTTACTTTTGGTTCAAAATTGTCCATTTGTGTGGGAGGTACCAAAAGGGGCGTGCTAACTTCGCCCATTTTTCTCAAGGTAATAGAGACTAATAAACAATTACAATGTGTAGAAATTCTGAGGATTCAAATAAGTAGTATAGAAGCTATTAAATAATCAATATTTCACTAAATGTTAACCCTTTGTGGGGGAGCTACTAGAAGGAGTGGACTAATATGGCCCATCTTCGAACTTAGGTGGAAATAGAAGAAAATATTACCACATACCAAATTTGAAGTCAATCGGTTACTCCTTTCGAGAGTTATCGTGCGCACCAGCCAGCAGACAGACAGACCGACAGACAGACAGACAGACAGACAGACAGACAGACAGACAGACAGACAGACAGACAACAGACAGACGAACATTGCTCATTCGACTTAAAATGACCCAAAACGGATATCCGCCGAACATACTTAGGGTCTTAGGTCACTCCTTCGATGTGTTACACTTTTTTCCGTAGCAAATGATATATACCCTCCTCTCTAAGGTGAGGGGATAAAAATACGGCTGCCACCCTAACCTAAACCTAGGCGTTACAAACAAATGCACAATGTCATAATACTCTGTGTAGGTATTAATAACAAGTTTTTTAATTTAGCGGCTTTTGTTGGTTACCTTTGAAATTTCATTAACACTAACAAAAAAATAAAACTATGCAAGAAAAAAATTTTTTTTGTGTCTCAGACCTAAAAATTATTTTTTGTATAGATTGTGGCATACTGTTATATAAAATCAAAACCAAAAATTATTTTATGGATAAATTTTTTTATTAAAAATACCAATATCGTCGAAAGTACCCTTAGTAGTTGCACTATAATTTTTGGAGTATATGCCCGATCAGGTCGACTTATACGTTAAATTGAAGCTATTAATGTGGGGTATGAATGTTTTAAATATCTCTTTCACATAAAAACAGTGGTTTAGTAACAGTCATTAAACAAAATTGGAAAAAGATGATTTTTTTCAAAACAAAAAAAAAATCTTGTGACGAAAAAACATAAATGTCCTTGCAAAAGCATATGTTATCCACAGTTGTAAAAAATTATTTGTAAGGTATATCACGGACTCTATAATATGATATGTTAACATCTGTTGAACCTTGGTTCAACAACTCCTGTGCCTCATGAATTTCTGTATCATAAATGAATTGTTTCCCTATGAATACTTTAGATTAAGTAAATGAATTGTTATCGAAGAATTTCCCCTGGTTTTGTTCATTCTAATTTAGATGGCAACTCTTTATCCATTTCCCTGCCATGAAGGCAAAAGCTTTTACTCAAATGGATAAAGGGCTGCCATCTTCTCTTTTTGTTCCAATGGATTTGCTGAATTCTAAAAATCCATCGCTCTGTTTCTGTTCGCTCTGCACCGCCAATTTCACTTTGGATTCAACGATTGAAGCGGTAAGCAGCGGCGACCCATACTCAATAAAAATCTGTTCTTCATATAAACTAACCCTGTGCCTTTTTTTCTGTTTCTCTTCCTCTTGTTACAAATTTCCTGGAGTCAATCATATTAATATACAGTCCACTCCGCAGAAGGAACTCCCGAATTTTTTCATGAGGAAGAGAAACAGAAAACAAGTAAGAAAGTTTCAGTCGGGTAAACCGACTAAGGTATACCCTCACTTTGTGAGTATTGAATATTACTCGAATTATTCTGTCAATTTGTGTGGGAGGTACCAGAAGGGGTTTATCAAATACACCTTTTTTTTGCTGCACATTAGATACTTTAAATTCATTGCACTGTGCCGACTTATAAGCATTTATGTGCACTGGTATAAACGTTATGAGACATTAAATTGTGGTATGATTTGGCCATTTTGTGTGGGAGGTACAAAGAGGGGCGTGGCAATAACGCCCATTTTTCACAGGGCTATAGACACTATAAAAACATTACACTGTACAAAATTTCAAGTATTTTTATACACTGGTTTTAATGTTATAAGCTGTTAACTTTTGGTGCAAAAAGGTACCTTTGTGTGGAAGGTACCAAAAGGGGCGTGACAACAACACCCATTTTTCCCTGGACTGTAGGCAATATAAAAGCATAATACTGTACAAAATTTAAAGTATTTTTATACACTGTTATTAATGTTATAAGCTGTTAACTTTTGGTGCAAAATGGTGCATTTGTATGGGAGGTACCAAAAGGGACGTGGCGACTTCGCCCATTTTTCTCGAGTTGATAACGACTACTAAGCTAATACTATGTGTGGAATTTCAAAAGATTCGAATAAGTAGTATAGCAGTTATTAAAGAATCAATATTTCACAACATTTTAACCCTTTGTGGGGGAGGTACTAGAAGGAGTGGACCAATATGGCCCATCTTCGAACTTAGCCGGAGATAGAAAAAAATATTACCACATACCAAATTTGAGGTCAATCGGTTACTCCTTTCGAGAGTTATCGTGCGCACCAGCCAGCAGACAGACAGACAGACAGACAGACAGACAGACGGACGGACATTGCTCATTCGACTTAAAATGACCCAAAACGGATTTCGTCCGAACATACTTGGGGTCTTAGGTCACTCCTTCGACGTGTTACACTTTTTTCCGTAGCAAATGATATATACCCTCGTCACACTAAAGTGAGGGTATAAAAAGGCACAGGGTTAGTTGACGCCAACGAGATTCCCATTGAAGATCATACAGCTTCGAGCTTGCAAGTCGAGCTGGATGACTTGGAACGTCGTTGGCGTCAACTAGTGCAAATTTATGAGACTGAGATGACATCAGAAAGTTCCACTGTTACTGAGGAGAGCCGTCAAACTGTTCACGCTAGATTCTCGGAATGCTGTAAGTCGTACAAGAACTGTAAATCGGCAATTCTTGACTTAGTTCACATCGAAAAACAAAAAGAGAAACGCAATCCAGAGGATCTGACGAGGGATTCTTCCTAAAAGTTCCACCATGCGATACCGAACTGTTTAGCGGTGGATACGATAAATGGCCCAGCTTTAGAGACATGTTCTCTGCCATTTACGCAAAACACCCTAGATTATCACCTGCTCAGAAGCTGTTTCATCTGAGAGCAAAAACCCGCGGTGAAGCAAACCAAATTGTTAAACAATTTGCGCTAACCGATGATAACTTCGAACTAGCCTGGGATGCCTTACGTCAACGTTATGAGAATAAACGTATTCTCATTAACCACCAACTGAGAAAGATCTTCGAACTTGAGCATGTCGCTTCGGAAAAAGGCAAAGGTTTGCGGAACCTACAATACACGATTAATAACTGTATCTCGGTCTTGAGGACATATAATATCGCAGTGATTGCATGGAAGATTCCAGAATAAACGTTAACTGCTTGGGAGAACTCATTGAACAACCACAAACAGATGCCTAGTTGGGACCAACTAGATGAGTTCATTTCCAAGAGGCTAAATATGTTAGAATCCATTTCGGATATGCGGAAACCTTCAAACCCTTCTCCAGCTTCTCATAAGTCTCAGAGTTTTCATACAAAATCGGACGCGAATTACAGACTATGTAAGGCATGTCGACAAAACCATCCGCTGAGAAACTGTGCCAAATTCAGGACCTTACCTTTGACAGAAAAGCGAAAGCTTGTAACTGCAAATAAGATTTGCGAGAATTGTCTGTCGTATGGTCATGTTTCACAGAACTGTAACAGTGAAAAGTTGTGCCAAAAATGCCAGCAACCGCATCACACTCTTCTACATCCTGATACTGGTTACACCAGGAATCAGGATACGAGAGTGGGAATACAAAACACGAATACCGCAAATGATAGGCGGGGCCCGCAAGATCAAGTGGCATCATTCCATATTGACACTCAGTATGATCAGCCGACTACGTCAGCTGCCGCTCACGCTACGAGATCGAATGTCCAATTGAACTTTTCCGAGTCAGGAGAGGGGACCGTCCTGCCTACAGCCTTGGTTGACATCAAGCATTTAGGCACCCTATTCCCAATACGCGTTTTTATCGATCAAGGTTCTCAGGAATCCTTCATTTCCAACCGAATTGTTAACCGCTTGTCCCTCCCGACAACCAAATCGTTTACGACGATTTCGGGACTCGGAGGTACTGTTCTCGACAATTCATCAAAACTGTGCAACATTACTTTGAGTTCTCGCAAGACCGATTTCAAACTCAAGATGTCTGCAGTTGTTGTCTCCAAAATGAACCACTTGATGCCGACAAGTCCAACTTCAATCTCTGATTGGTCGAAGTTAAACCAACTTGAATTAGCTGATCCAAACTTTTCACGACCAGCTCCCATCGATCTGTTGTTAGGAAGCGATATGTTGCCTTTCGTACTGAAATCCGGAATACAAAAGAATGTTGCCGGTAATCTTCTCGCACAAGAAACGGAATTTGGATGGATTCTAAGTGGCCCACCAAATGTGCGTTCTGTAAACACGTTCGCGACATGGATAACGTCGTCTGATTCGCTCAACGACGATATAAGGAAATTCTGGGAACTCGAGGAAGTTCCAACTTCAAGGAAAATCTCCGGCAACGATAGCTGGTGCGAAGAATTTTACAAGGAAACAACTGTTCGCCAACCGGATGGAAAGTACGTTGTCCGATTACCTTTCCGACACGATTTGTCTCCCCCCTTGGCCCTTGGATCATCCAGAAGGGCTGCTATGGGGCAATATGTTCGGATGGAAAAGACTCTCGGAAAATCTCTTTTATGATTTTTTAGCATATAGACTACTGGAAGGCTTATCGTTGGATAACTAATGTAAGTTAATTTTGGAGGAATGGATTGGGGGAATTGCCTGTCTGTCCGACGGACAGACTATTGTTTGACCGACGGCTGAGGAATTTCATAATGTGCCGAAATGTCTAGCGGTTTAGAGCTGACGGGAGAAGAAACTTTTAGATATATGAAATTTCGAAGAAATTTTTTGGAAATAGTAAATTTTGGTGAGTTTTCTAAGATTGTTCGGCATAAGGTCGTTTATAATTAAAATTGAAATATGAAATTGCGAAGAAATGTTTTTAGAAAAATTTGACAAAATTTGACAAAATTATTAAAAATTTTATAAAACTATTACACATTCAATTAAAGAAAATATTGCCAGAAAAATGGAAATTAGCAAAAATTTTATAGAAATAAATTGTTATTAGAAAAGAGTAAAGGCGGATTGAGTTCGGCCATGCCAAATCTTATATACCCTCCACTATAGATCACACGGGAATGGTTTCGTGTACCAATTAACTCATTATACCAAATTTCAGTCCAATTCGTTAAAATTTTAGGTTTTTGGGGGGGTTTACGAAGTCAAATCTAGAGGAACCTTTGTATGGAAGCTATATCGAAACGTGGACCTATGACTACCGTTGCTCCTGTGAAGGATTCCGGGTATAAATAAACACAAGCTATCAATTTTCAGCCCGATCAGTAAAAATTTGTGGTCTTTGTGGCGGTGAGAAGTCAAATCGGAGGGATGCTACATAATCCCTACATACCTGCAGACATAGGAAGTATATGTACCAAATCTCAGCCACCTAGCACACAGACGGGCGGACAGACGGACATGACTAAATCATCTTAGAATTTTACGACGATTAATGTGCACGAAATTGACACTATGGCTATACCTATTTCGATATTGCAGAATACAGTGGTGCTAGCAATTTTTCTAGGTTAGCTCTTGTTTTCTCGATATTGAACCACAAAGATTGCAAGGAAATCATAGAGGTTAGTTACCTCGGATGTGATTTGGATGTAGAAGGCTTCGGATTACACGGTTCATCGGGATCGGATTATACGGTTTTTGAGCCATAGATATCACATTTTTAAAGCAATTTAGCAGAAACTGTGCAGTTTGTATTCTATTTTGACAAGAATTCATCACAGCAAACATTTTACTAATCGGTTCATATTTGGTTATAGTCACCGTATAGAGGTCGCTCCAAAATATACGTATTAAAGCCATAAATACAATATTTTCTAATCATTTTAACTGAATCTTTGCAGTTTGTATTCAATTAAGACATTAACACTCATCGCAGTAAACATTTTTGAAATCATTTCATATTATGTTATAGTCCATCTATAGATGTCGCTCCCAAAAAGGCGTATTTAGGCCATAACCACAACATTTTATAAGAAATTTCGCTGAAACTTTGCAGTTTATATTCTATTTTATTAAGAATTCATCTAAATAAAACTTATACAAAGAAATTTTTATTTTGCTGTAGTAAAATGGAGATTGAGCAAGCCAGATTGTTTGGGCAAAGGCTACGTGATATTAAGCCCGGCCCTACCGCTCACAGAAAGGTGTATGGTATGATTGGTTATAATCGGAATGAACCTCTTCGGTCTCTATCGGTGAATGGTCAGCCTATTGATGATGAATCGACAAGGTTGGATGTTTTGAGAAATCATTTTTCTGATATTTATAATGGTTCTCCTCCACAACGCGATACCACGGATATTGAAGAGACGATTGATACAATCATTCTGGAGGCACCCGACCATATCCGTACATTCACGGCAGATTGCTCATCTCTCAATACGCATTCCAGTGATAGGCTGGTCGACCTGGATCAGGTTACAGGGTACATAGGATCACTGAACAACAAGAGATCGTCGGGATTGGATGGTATATCCAACTTCATAATTCGAAAACTGCCTACGAAGGCTATCGAATACTTGACCATAATTGTTAATAATTGCCTTAACAATGCCTACTTTCCAAGGCCTTGGAAGACGTCTAAGATAGTACCTATCCGAAAAAAGAGAAATAGCAATGACGTTAATGATTTAAGACCAATTTCACTTTTGTCTAATTTAGGAAAACTCTTTGAGCATATAATTCGTGGGAAAATGGACATTGCCGTTACCGATGGTTATATTCCGAATTTACAATTTGGATTTAAGAAAGGTCATTCAACTGTTGATGCCTTATTGAAGTTTCACAACGACGTCATTACCAACCTACGCAATCGTCATTGCACGATAGCCGTTTCTCTTGACGTCGAGAAAGCATTCGATAGGACATACCATAATGGTATTCTGTACAAAATGATTCGGATTGGTTTTGATTCATCAATCATTAAGCTATTTCATAGTTTCTTTTCGGATAGGCGCTTTTGTGTCCAGGGCGATGGATCGTATTCTGACTATGTCGCTGTTAGATGTGGGGTTCCTCAGGGTTCCATATTAGCCCCACATTTATATAGTATTTTTATGTATGATTTTCCACATTTTGGATCTAATTGTATAGGGTTACTGTATGCTGATGATAGCCTTATTTACTCCCATAATGAATCTCCGATAGGGGCATTACGCGATATAGCACAACATGTTCGCACTGTTAAGGAGTTTTATGATAGTTGGGGAATAAAAATAAATTTTAGGAAAAGTGAGGCGATTTGTCTGCGTAATGCATCAGGGAAATGTAAGAGATTCGTGGTCCCGGAAAGTAAGCAATTACGGTTGATCATCGGCGATGAGGAGATTCCTTTTAGGGACAACATTAAATACCTAGGTATTCAATTCGATAAGCTCTTTAAGTTTAATAAGCATGCCAGATTGGTTACACGTAAGGCTAATGGGATACTTGGTGCGTTTTCCAGAATTTTGTACAATAAAGAGTTACCGATCAGCACTAAGCTTTTATTATATAAGACCACTATACGACCTGCTATTCTATACGGTTTTCCTATATGGTTTCATGTATCCCCGACGGTCATGAAGGAAATCGAGATCTTGGAACGGAAGGTTTTGAGATTATGTATTGGGAGGAATTTCGAGACTCGATGCAAGCGATATTCCAACAATTACGTTTATAGGCAATCTAAGGTTACACCGATAGCTCTTTATGCATGCGATATTTTAAGAAAATTTGTTTCAAGGGTATCATCTCATGACAATGACTACATAAATGAGATCTTTGACATGCAAAAAGACTTTAGTTGGTCGGATATAGCCTATCTTTCTCCTATCGGATTTGTGAATGAGAATCCACCTAATTATAACATATCCATCTCCATTCGTCCATGCTTCTTTGACCGCGCTCTTCCGGGAACGCACAGAGGGTAATGCTTATGAACCGTTTTACTTAAAGTGTATTGCTGTGTCCACCGTTTTGTTGACGATTCTGTCAGGAACTATGCTTCGAAATTGGGTGACCGGACTTAAGTTTTGATGTATAGTTCTTGGCGGCTTTATCCAGAGTGGTGGAAATAGTAGTATTCTTTGGATACTGAACTTACTTTCCTTTCATAAAGCTCTTATTCTGTATTCCATTTTCTATCCTTTCCATTTTTAACTTAATTATATCTTGTTCCTTATAGTTTTAAGTGTAGTTGTAAGTGTAGTTTTAAGATTATACCTAGGATTTACTCTAACGACAAGTATATACTCAAGTAACAAGTATCTGACGTTTCTACCCACAAGGCAAGACACCGTAATTATTATTATATTAAATTAGGATAATACGTTACAGTCCTAAGAATGACATACTGCGATAAAATATAAGGTACTAGTTTGTAATTATTTAAATTGTTAAAAAAAGGCTCAATAAATAAACTTAACTTAACTTAACTTAACTTGCTGTAGTAAAATTTTACTTTGTTGTAGATGTAGCTCTCAAAAAAACTATTTTAAACAATAAATTCCAAATTTTGCTTGTGACTTTGAGAAAAATATTCCTCGCGAAAAATTACTATGAGTCTTTATAAAAAGCAGTAAGGAAAGACAGAAAGATAATATCCTACACCTCCCTAACAATGCGAAAGTATGCATTGCGATAGGAATTTGGCAGTGTTCATATGTACATGTAATAAGAAAACTCTCTCTGCCGAATTTCGTACTGATCGGATATAAAACACGGTTTCTACGGCATGTGCATGTCAAATGTAACATATACATTAGGGCGGGTCGAATTAAAAATCGCCCATTGCTCAGTGAAAATCGTATTCTAGGGATTAAAATAAGAAACATTGCCGAAGGAACCATACCTCTAAAACGAATTCTGTTGTCCCGGAAAAAATCCCACTTTGACCCATTTAGAGTGCTCCAATCGAGTCCAAATGTATGACCGACCACCACTCAGTGAAAATCGTATTCTAGGGATCAAAATAGGAAACTTTGCCGAAGGAAACATACCTCTAAAACGAATTCTGATGTCCCGGAAAAAATCCCACTTTGACCCATTTAGAGTGCTCCAATCTAGTCCAAATGTATGGAACCCCCAGGGGGTTCCAGGGGGTGTGCCACTGGCATGGGTGGGTCGGGCCTCCAAAGTTAGTGGGGGTCGGTCATACATTTGGACTCGATTGGAGCACTCTAAATGGGTCAAAGTGGGATTTTTCAAAATGTGCCCCTACCCAAAAGTTCGACCCAAATTCCGGGACATCAGAATTCGTTTTAGAGGTATGGTTCCTTCGGCAAAGTTTCTTATTTTGATACCTAGAATGCGATTTTCACTGAGCAATGGCGACTTTTTTTGCCTCCCCACAAATCGACCCGGCCTAATATACATAAATGAATTTGGCAGTGTTCAATCACGTAATAAGAGAACTCTCTCTGCCAGATTTCGTACTGATCTGATATAAAATACAGTTTCTACAGCGCTTACATATTAAATCGGGGGTAACATATGTATGGGGGCTACATCCAAATCTTGACCGATTTTCCTTGGGCCATAAAAGGCACTGTGCTAAATTTCATCATAATCGGACCATAAATACGACCTGCACTTTGATTACAAGAATACATGGACAGACAAACAGACGGACATGGCTAAATCGACTCAAAAAGTTATTCTATGTCGATCGGTATAATAAACAATCGGTCTATCTCTTCTCCTTTTAGGCGTTACACAACTCTAACAACTTGGGTCCACAACTCTAACAAGGTTTGTAAACAGAGGGACCCCACAAGGAGGAGTACTGTCTCCACTAATTTGGAACCTAGCGGTGAATGAAATCCTGCTAGATCTAGAACGTTGTGGCTGCAAGGTCGTGGCATATGTTGATAACCTGGCAATCGCAGTGAGTTGCAAATTCGAAAACATCCTCCGAGATATTCTACGGGTAGCTCTGAACGAGTTGGCTAGATGGGCCAGAAGCAACGGTACCCAAACAAGACAGAATTGGTTCACTTTACTAGGATGAATAAAGTCCCACATGTGGACCCTCCACCTCGGATAAATGGAACAAATCTAGTCTTTTCTGAAAGTGCAAAATTTTTAGGAATAATTCTAGATAGAAAACTGTTATTTAGACTTAACGTATTGGAACGCGTAAGGAAGGCCAACGTCGCCTTATATTCCTGCAAAAAGGCTGTAGGGTGGGGCCTCTCTCCTAAAATCGTCCACTGGATATATATAGCAGTAGTTCGCCCTATACTGCTATACGGTATTGTGGTATGGTGGACGGCAACTGACAAACTAACCATCACCAACCTACTAACAAAGGTTCAGAGAACAGCCTGCCTGAGCATACGCGGAGCCTTAAGGACTACAGCGACCGAGTCTCTACAAGCCCTACTCCATATACTGCCGATTAATATTGTGGCGAGAGAAGTTGCAACCAAAGCGGCAATAAGATTAAACTGCCTATCAATGTGGAAGTACAAAAACTACGGTCACAGGAGGATATCAAAGTGTAGTGCTATGGTAACCGACCAAGTGGACTGTATACCAACTGTGTACACCTTCGAGAGAAATTACATCATTTTGATTCCCGCCAGAGATGATTGGGTTGGAAGAATACCGGGTAATAGAAACCATATCCACTTTTACACGGATGGTTCGAAGCTTGATGAAAAGGTTGGCTTCGGAGTACACTGTGCAGAGCTTAGATTGGATATAGCTCACAGACTACCAGATACCTGCAGTGTCTATCAAGCCGAAATAATGGCAATATTGGAAGTAGCCAAGTGGCTGAGTCGCAACGTAGTAACCAACAGTGGCGTTGTCATTTACTCGGACAGCCAGGCTACCATCAATTCTCTGGAGGCAACATCCCTAAATTCATATGGGTGCCTGGGCATAGGGATATCCCGTGGAACTGCAAAGCCAATGAACTTGCTAGGAAAGGGACGACATTACAAATTCTTGAAGAATTTGCATATATTGGTGCGCCACTATCCACGTGCAAGCTTTGACTTAGACAAGAGGCAATCAGGCAGTCCATCGAAATATGGACAGAAATCAGCACCTGCGGGGTAGCTAGACAAATCTGGCCAAGGTATGACCTGAGAAGATCAAAAAATATCATCGCACTAGAGATGCAAAGATTGTCTACGTTAGTATCAGTTCTGACAGGACACTGCTTGATCGGCGAACACGCCAAAAGATTGACTCTAATGATTTCTGCAGAAGCTGTGGAGATGAGGAAGAAGTGGAGAGCATTGAGACTTGCTATGCGACTGCCCCGCTCTGAGTAAACGACGACTGGACATACTGGGGTCGGCTTTTCTAGGCAGCCTAACAGATCTTACCAGTACCGATATTCGTACTATCGATAAATTTGTATATTAAACAGGTTTCGATGAGGGGCATTTCAGCCCGTGGTAACACTAGGGACCTAAACTGGTCTATGTGAGCTTGTATAAAAAACAAGTAAGAAAGTTCAGTCGGGTAAACCGACTTATGAATCCCCTCACCATGAGTCCCAAAAAATATAAGTACATTTATTTATTTTTTCTGCTTTAATTAAATTATTATCAATTTAAATTGCATTTAATAACTTTAAAGTATGTACTGGTATTAAAGATATAAGCTCTTAACTTATGGTGTAAAATGGACCATTTGCGTGGGGGGTATCAAAAGTGGCGTGCCAATAATGACCACCTCTCTCTAGACTCTAGGTACTATAAAAGCATTGCACTGTACGAAATTTCAACTATTTCTATACTGGTATTAAAGTAAAAGCTGTTAACTTTTTGTACAAAGTTTCCATTTGTGTCTGAGGTACCAAGAGGGGCGTGCCAATAACGCCCATTTTTCTCTGGACTCTTGGTAAGATAAAGCATTACACTGTACAAAATGTCAAGTATTTAAATGCTCAGGTATTAAAGATATAAGCTGTTAACTTTTGGTGTAAAAGGGTCCATTTCTGTGGGAGGTACCAAAAGGGGCGTGCCAATTACGGACACTTTTTTCACGACTCTAGGTACTATAAAAGCATTACACTGTACAAAATTTCAGGTATTTGTATGCACTGGTATTAAGGTTATAAGCAGGTAACTTTTGGTACAAAATTGTCCATTTGTGTGGGATGTACCAAAAGGAGCGTGGCAATAATGCCCATTCTCTGTATTGTAGGCACTATCAAACCATTACACTGTACAAAATTTCAAGTCTTTGTATCCACTGGTAATAAAGTTAAAAGCTATTTACTTTTGGTTCAAAATTGTCCATTTGTGTGGGAGGTACCAAAAGGGGCGTGCTAACTTCGCCCATTTTTCTCAAGGTAATAGAGACTAATAAACAATTACAATGTGTAGAAATTCTGAGGATTCAAATAAGTAGTATAGAAGCTATTAACTAATCAATATTTCACTAAATGTTAACCCTTTGTGGGGGAGCTACTAGAAGGAGTGGACTAATATGGCCCATCTTCGAACTTAGGTGGAAATAGAAGAAAATATTACCACATACCAAATTTGAAGTCAATCGGTTACTCCTTTCGAGAGTTATCGTGCGCACCAGCCAGCAGACAGACAGACCGACAGACAGACAGACAGACAGACAGACAGACAGACAGACAGACAGACAGACAGACAGACAACAGACAGACGAACATTGCTCATTCGACTTAAAATGACCCAAAACGGATATCCGCCGAACATACTTAGGGTCTTAGGTCACTCCTTCGATGTGTTACACTTTTTTCCGTAGCAAATGATATATACCCTCCTCTCTAAGGTGAGGGGATAAAAATACGGCTGCCACCCTAACCTAAACCTAGGCGTTACAAACAAATGCACAATGTCATAATACTCTGTGTAGGTATTAATAACAAGTTTTTTAATTTAGCGGCTTTTGTTGGTTACCTTTGAAATTTCATTAACACTAACAAAAAAATAAAACTATGCAAGAAAAAAATTTTTTTTGTGTCTCAGACCTAAAAATTATTTTTTGTATAGATTGTGGCATACTGTTATATAAAATCAAAACCAAAAATTATTTTATGGATAAATTTTTTTATTAAAAATACCAATATCGTCGAAAGTACCCTTAGTAGTTGCACTATAATTTTTGGAGTATATGCCCGATCAGGTCGACTTATACGTTAAATTGAAGCTATTAATGTGGGGTATGAATGTTTTAAATATCTCTTTCACATAAAAACAGTGGTTTAGTAACAGTCATTAAACAAAATTGGAAAAAGATGATTTTTTTCAAAACAAAAAAAAAATCTTGTGACGAAAAAACATAAATGTCCTTGCAAAAGCATATGTTATCCACAGTTGTAAAAAATTATTTGTAAGGTATATCACGGACTCTATAATATGATATGTTAACATCTGTTGAACCTTGGTTCAACAACTCCTGTGCCTCATGAATTTCTGTATCATAAATGAATTGTTTCCCTATGAATACTTTAGATTAAGTAAATGAATTGTTATCGAAGAATTTCCCCTGGTTTTGTTCATTCTAATTTAGATGGCAACTCTTTATCCATTTCCCTGCCATGAAGGCAAAAGCTTTTACTCAAATGGATAAAGGGCTGCCATCTTCTCTTTTTGTTCCAATGGATTTGCTGAATTCTAAAAATCCATCGCTCTGTTTCTGTTCGCTCTGCACCGCCAATTTCACTTTGGATTCAACGATTGAAGCGGTAAGCAGCGGCGACCCATACTCAATAAAAATCTGTTCTTCATATAAACTAACCCTGTGCCTTTTTTTCTGTTTCTCTTCCTCTTGTTACAAATTTCCTGGAGTCAATCATATTAATATACAGTCCACTCCGCAGAAGGAACTCCCGAATTTTTTCATGAGGAAGAGAAACAGAAAACAAGTAAGAAAGTTTCAGTCGGGTAAACCGACTAAGGTATACCCTCACTTTGTGAGTATTGAATATTACTCGAATTATTCTGTCAATTTGTGTGGGAGGTACCAGAAGGGGTTTATCAAATACACCTTTTTTTTGCTGCACATTAGATACTTTAAATTCATTGCACTGTGCCGACTTATAAGCATTTATGTGCACTGGTATAAACGTTATGAGACATTAAATTGTGGTATGATTTGGCCATTTTGTGTGGGAGGTACAAAGAGGGGCGTGGCAATAACGCCCATTTTTCACAGGGCTATAGACACTATAAAAACATTACACTGTACAAAATTTCAAGTATTTTTATACACTGGTTTTAATGTTATAAGCTGTTAACTTTTGGTGCAAAAAGGTACCTTTGTGTGGAAGGTACCAAAAGGGGCGTGACAACAACACCCATTTTTCCCTGGACTGTAGGCAATATAAAAGCATAATACTGTACAAAATTTAAAGTATTTTTATACACTGTTATTAATGTTATAAGCTGTTAACTTTTGGTGCAAAATGGTGCATTTGTATGGGAGGTACCAAAAGGGACGTGGCGACTTCGCCCATTTTTCTCGAGTTGATAACGACTACTAAGCTAATACTATGTGTGGAATTTCAAAAGATTCGAATAAGTAGTATAGCAGTTATTAAAGAATCAATATTTCACAACATTTTAACCCTTTGTGGGGGAGGTACTAGAAGGAGTGGACCAATATGGCCCATCTTCGAACTTAGCCGGAGATAGAAAAAAATATTACCACATACCAAATTTGAGGTCAATCGGTTACTCCTTTCGAGAGTTATCGTGCGCACCAGCCAGCAGACAGACAGACAGACAGACAGACAGACAGACGGACGGACATTGCTCATTCGACTTAAAATGACCCAAAACGGATTTCGTCCGAACATACTTGGGGTCTTAGGTCACTCCTTCGACGTGTTACACTTTTTTCCGTAGCAAATGATATATACCCTCGTCACACTAAAGTGAGGGTATAAAAAGGCACAGGGTTAGTTGACGCCAACGAGATTCCCATTGAAGATCATACAGCTTCGAGCTTGCAAGTCGAGCTGGATGACTTGGAACGTCGTTGGCGTCAACTAGTGCAAATTTATGAGACTGAGATGACATCAGAAAGTTCCACTGTTACTGAGGAGAGCCGTCAAACTGTTCACGCTAGATTCTCGGAATGCTGTAAGTCGTACAAGAACTGTAAATCGGCAATTCATGACTTAGTTCACATCGAAAAACAAAAAGAGAAACGCAATCCAGAGGATCTGACGAGGGATTCTTCCTAAAAGTTCCACCATGCGATACCGAACTGTTTAGCGGTGGATACGATAAATGGCCCAGCTTTAGAGACATGTTCTCTGCCATTTACGCAAAACACCCTAGATTATCACCTGCTCAGAAGCTGTTTCATCTGAGAGCAAAAACCCGCGGTGAAGCAAACCAAATTGTTAAACAATTTGCGCTAACCGATGATAACTTCGAACTAGCCTGGGATGCCTTACGTCAACGTTATGAGAATAAACGTATTCTCATTAACCACCAACTGAGAAAGATCTTCGAACTTGAGCATGTCGCTTCGGAAAAAGGCAAAGGTTTGCGGAACCTACAATACACGATTAATAACTGTATCTCGGTCTTGAGGACATATAATATCGCAGTGATTGCATGGAAGATTCCAGAATAAACGTTAACTGCTTGGGAGAACTCATTGAACGACCACAAACAGATGCCTAGTTGGGACCAACTAGATGAGTTCATTTCCAAGAGGCTAAATATGTTAGAATCCATTTCGGATATGCGGAAACCTTCAAACCCTTCTCCAGCTTCTCATAAGTCTCAGAGTTTTCATACAAAATCGGACGCGAATTACAGACTATGTAAGGCATGTCGACAAAACCATCCGCTGAGAAACTGTGCCAAATTCAGGACCTTACCTTTGACAGAAAAGCGAAAGCTTGTAACTGCAAATAAGATTTGCGAGAATTGTCTGTCGTATGGTCATGTTTCACAGAACTGTAACAGTGAAAAGTTGTGCCAAAAATGCCAGCAACCGCATCACACTCTTCTACATCCTGATACTGGTTACACCAGGAATCAGGATACGAGAGTGGGAATACAAAACACGAATACCGCAAATGATAGGCGGGGCCCGCAAGATCAAGTGGCATCATTCCATATTGACACTCAGTATGATCAGCCGACTACGTCAGCTGCCGCTCACGCTACGAGATCGAATGTCCAATTGAACTTTTCCGAGTCAGGAGAGGGGACCGTCCTGCCTACAGCCTTGGTTGACATCAAGCATTTAGGCACCCTATTCCCAATACGCGTTTTTATCGATCAAGGTTCTCAGGAATCCTTCATTTCCAACCGAATTGTTAACCGCTTGTCCCTCCCGACAACCAAATCGTTTACGACGATTTCGGGACTCGGAGGTACTGTTCTCGACAATTCATCAAAACTGTGCAACATTACTTTGAGTTCTCGCAAGACCGATTTCAAACTCAAGATGTCTGCAGTTGTTGTCTCCAAAATGAACCACTTGATGCCGACAAGTCCAACTTCAATCTCTGATTGGTCGAAGTTAAACCAACTTGAATTAGCTGATCCAAACTTTTCACGACCAGCTCCCATCGATCTGTTGTTAGGAAGCGATATGTTGCCTTTCGTACTGAAATCCGGAATACAAAAGAATGTTGCCGGTAATCTTCTCGCACAAGAAACGGAATTTGGATGGATTCTAAGTGGCCCACCAAATGTGCGTTCTGTAAACACGTTCGCGACATGGATAACGTCGTCTGATTCGCTCAACGACGATATAAGGAAATTCTGGGAACTCGAGGAAGTTCCAACTTCAAGGAAAATCTCCGGCAACGATAGCTGGTGCGAAGAATTTTACAAGGAAACAACTGTTCGCCAACCGGATGGAAAGTACGTTGTCCGATTACCTTTCCGACACGATTTGTCTCCCCCCTTGGCCCTTGGATCATCCAGAAGGGCTGCTATGGGGCAATATGTTCGGATGGAAAAGACTCTCGGAAAATCTCCTGAATTGGCGGCTGAGTATTCCAAGGTTTTGTCAGAATATCTACAACTGGACCACATGTAACGTACAACATCTTCGGAAATCTACGATAATTCTCGATATTGTTCGTTTTACTTGCCGCATCATGCGGTCGTCAAACCTGAGAGAACCTCCACCAAAGTTCGAGTTGTGTTCAACGCGTCGAAGAAGAGTTCGTCTGGAGTTTCACTCAATGACGTTCTACATACTGGACCAACTCTTCAAAATGACCTGATGAACGTCATTCTGCGATGGCGATTCTTTAAATATGTTTTCAACGGCGACATTCAAAAGATGTATCGTCAAATCGAGCAGGATAGACCGTTTCAGAGGATTCTGTTTAGGAATATTCCAACTGAAGGAGTTGAAGATTTTCAGTTAAAAACTGTTACATTTGGCGTAAACTGTGCCCCCTACCTAGCCATAAGGACTTTGCTGCAGTTGAGCGAAGATGGCAAATCTACTCATCCAGTAGCCGCGTCCATTCTACATGACCAGATATACGTTGATGATGTACTTTCTGGAGGACATTCTGTGACCGAAGCAAAGTCATACTTACTGGAGCTCATTGATTTGCTCAACTCGGCAGGATTTCCCTTAAAGAAACTGACCGCAAACCATCCACAAATTCTGTTCCATTTGCCCCCGGAAGATCTTCTGTACGAAGACTTTCTCAAACTTGAGGACTCCAGTGAGACAAAGACATTGGGTATTCGATGGAATGCCATGTCGGATACATTCTTTTACAAAGTCTCTAACATCCCAGTTCCATCAAATCCCTTGACAAAACGTAAGATCCTTTCAATAGTTGCAAAGCTTTTCGATCCAGCGGGTTGGTTAGCCCCAATAATAGTTGTAGCGAAAGTCCTCATGCAACAACTCTGGATTGACGGGACAGATTGGGATGAAGAAGTTAAACCGCATTCGCTTGAAAAGTGGAACTTCTTCATCTCCAACTTCTCGGCTATTGAAAACATAAAAATTCCCCGTTGGATTCAGTATTCTCCGCAGAGCAAGATTCAAATACATGGATTTTGTGATGCCTCGGAGAAGGCATACTGTGCATGTCTCTATATTCGGTCATCCTCATCTGAGAATATAATTTCCTCGTCCCTGCTTGTTTCAAAGAGCAAGGTAGCGCCATTGAAAACTGTTAGCCTACCTAGATTGGAATTGTGCGGTGCAGCATTATTGTCAAGGTTACTTAAGTCTGTTTGCCAAAACCTACAATTCGCTGTTAATGACATTTTTCTCTGGTCGGATTCTACGATAACGCTTGCCAGGTTGGACAAACCCCCCTATCATTGGAAAACCTTTGTCGCAAACACGATTTCTGAAATATTGGATAATGTTGGCAATGTCAGCTGGAGACATGTCCCAACCAGCGAAAATCCTGCGGATATTGGCACTCGAGGATGTACAGCATCGGAATTGGAACTGAACCCGCTATGGTGGCACGGACCCAAATGGCTAGCGATGTCCCCTGATTACTGGCCGAAAAAATCAACTCACAAAGAACCAGAGCTGGAGAAGAAAGTTGCTAGCTTTCAGACTCTAACTGAAAATGAAGACATTCTGAATCGATTCTCATCTTTCGGTCGTGCCTTACGAGTACTCTGTGTCATATTTCGGTTTATTCGGAAATGTAAAAAACAACCTAGCCCGAACTCAAATGACGTCATAACTTCAGAAGAGATTCGTTCCGTTAAATTTCAATTGCTAAAAATCGCTCAAAGAACTTATTTTCCTGCCGAATATCAAGCTCTTCGTGACAAACAAGCGATCTGCGCGAAAAGTAGACTTCTAACTTTGAATCCATTTCTTGATGAACACCAGTTATTGCGGGTAAATGGCCGTTTAGCTAATTCGGATATGAGCTACAACGAAAGGCACCCAATAATTTTACCGGAAACTTCCAGATTCTGTAAACTGTTTATCGAGTTCACGCACAAAACACTGTTGCATGCTGAACACCAGGTAATGTTACGAGCAATTCGTCAAGAATTTTACGTCATCCGACTAAAAAATGCTGTTAAACACTGTATCCGACACTGTAGAGACTGTACTATCTACAAACACCGAGTGCGTAACCAAATAATGGCTGCTTTGCCACCCGAAAGATGTACATTTTCTCTGCCTTTCACCAACACAGGACTGGACTTTGCCGGTCCTTTTGAAATAAAAAACTCCAAGCTCCGAAATGCTAAACTCCAAAAGGGATATGCTGTTATCTTTGTTTTTCTCTCGACTAGGGCTATTCACCTAGAAGTCTGTTCTGACCTTACCACGGAAGCATTTCTATCCGCTTTTAATCGCTTCGTAGGGCGCAGAGGGTTTCCCAATCAGATTTTCTCCGACAATGGAACCAACTTTGTCGGAGCTAGTCGATCGCTTGCGCAGGAATACAAGAAATTTCTTAACTCAGCCGAAAAACATATTGTCGACAAATATAACGTTCATAACTTCACTTGGCATTACATTCCGCCACATACTCCTCACATGGGCGGAATGTGGGAAGCAGCGGTCAAGAGCATGAAGACTCATCTTCGCAAAGTTGCTTCAAATCTGAAATTCACATTCGAAGAATTCTCCACCCTGTTGGTGAGAATTGAAAGCATCTTGAACTCCCGGCCTTTGTCCCCGATCAGCGAGGATCCCTCAGAACTGATACCCTTAACACCTGGTCACCTGTTACGAGGAGCTGCTTTGATCGCGACCCCTGAGGAATATTCTGACAATCTATCCTTGCAGAATCGCTGGCAACGTCTCAAAACGTTACAAATACAATTCGCCAAGCGTTGGAAACATGAGTACGTTTGCCAACTACAGAAAAGATACAAGTGGAAGACTGTACAAACCAATTTAAAGGAAAATGATTTTGTCATAATCAAGGAAGATAATCTTCCCCCTAACGAATGGATTTAGGTCGAGTGCTCAAGGTTTACACAGGTAAAGACTCTAATGTCCGTGTCGCGGAAATCCGCACCCAAAATGGTGTAGTAACCCGTCCACTTGTCAAACTTTGCATTCTTCCAAACGCATAGAATCTGTTACCAATCTGTTAGCAATCCGTTACCAATCTGATACCAATCTGTTCAGCATCTTCATAAACTCCACTTTTCAGCTCTGCTTCTAGTACACCAAAGTGCCGTATATGCCAGGAGAGGCATTTCCTAAGATCCTGCCCCGAATTCCAACGCATGACTGTTGCGGAAAGGCGGGAGGTGATTAAGGACAAGGGCTTCTGTTTTAATTGTCTGTGTACCGCTCACACGCGAAACTTTTGTCCCTCAAGGAAAAAATGTATCGTGTGTGAGCGAAATCATCACACCATGATTCATGTGGATGATACACGTACACCTTCGTCGCGTCCTCGATCCGCCCCCACTACATCGAGACCATCCCGTGTCCAACATCGCCTCCGGCCTTCCCATCCTACTGTTACTCCAAGTCCCGAAGCCAGGACAAGTTCTAGACAGCACTCTGCGTCTCCTGAGCGACCTCCACGTCCAGCACAACGGCGTAGGTCAAACGCCTCCAGCTCTACCGCTAGCACCAGCAGGCCGACTTCACGCATCAGCGATCGCCTCAGTCGCCGCTCCCGGACTCACGTTTTTCTGCCCACCGCGCTGGCGCGCGTCCTCACCTCCAATGGGACCCAGATGGCGAGAATGTTACTAAGCTCCGGAGAAGCACAGACGCTGGTTCTAAAAAACCTGGTACAGCGGTTAAACTTACCAACGACCAAGAGGAACGGCAAGGAGTATTGCACCCTGAACCTGCAATCGTATCATGACGCCGAGGTGAAACTGCAGGTGGTAGGTTTGGTGAAAACCAAACTTCCCATAAGCAACCCTAAACCTACAACTGAGAAAAAACTACAGTCCGTCTACGACCACCTTCCCGACCTAGCCGATCCTCATTTCTTCCAACCATCTAATGTGGAAATACTGATGGCTAATGATCATCTCCCGAGAGTGCTGCGCGCTGGGATGATACAGACGTCCTCCAACCTGCCAATAGCACAAAGCACCATTTTTGGCTGGACCATTTCCGGGCCATGCCAGCATTAACGTTGCAGTATAGCAAGCCGGCCGGTATGTTGAACCTTGGTTCAACAACTCCTGTGCCTCATGAATTTCTGTATCATAAATGAATTGTTTCCCTATGAATACTTTAGATTAAGTAAATGAATTGTTATCGAAGAATTTCCCCTGGTTTTGTTCATTCTAATTTAGATGGCAACTCTTTATCCATTTCCCTGCCATGAAGGCAAAAGCTTTTACTCAAATGGATAAAGGGCTGCCATCTTCTCTTTTTGTTCCAATGGATTTGCTGAATTCTAAAAATCCATCGCTCTGTTTCTGTTCGCTCTGCACCGCCAATTTCACTTTGGATTCAACGATTGAAGCGGTAAGCAGCGGCGACCCATACTCAATAAAAATCTGTTCTTCATATAAACTAACCCTGTGCCTTTTTTTCTGTTTCTCTTCCTCTTGTTACAAATTTCCTGGAGTCAATCATATTAATATACAGTCCACTCCGCAGAAGGAACTCCCGAATTTGTTCAACATCTGAGGCCAAAATTGTGTCCGAGATGCAAGTAGTTCTGCCTTATCTTTGGTAAGTTCCAAATCTCTCACTACATAGATCAATGAGTTGAAACTGTGTTAAAAGCGATGACTTCTGACTAAAGCTTGAATCGCTCAGAGTTTAGTACTCAGTTGAACTTGATGATGTTTCCGTAATTAGACTGTTAGCTATACTTGGACACTTGAGAATTGGTATTGTTTCCAAATGAACAACTGACAAAGTGACAGATTTTACTTCAGTGTAATTCCAGCGAATGCTCCTTCCTACTCCAATATGTTTACTTAGACAAAAATAGCAGTCCGTATCGTGAATGAATGGTTGTCTCCAAATCATTGGCATTCCAAATTGCACGTGAAGTCTAAAATTAAAACGTTTTATTCCACAAAACATTGTAATACATTAATTGAAAAGTACTTACCGCATGCTTTCACTTGTCCATCGAGTAAGATTTACATGGCACGAATTACACAAAATACTAGGTGTCCACGGTTCGTTCATATTTTTAACCCGTATACCAAAATATTACACATATGTATATTTCTTCTATTATTTTACTAAACGCACGTCGATTTTTTTAATTAGATATTTTCCGCAGTTGTAGCAAAAATTGTCGGGATCATTTACACATTGAAAAGTTCTTTGCCATTTACTCATACTTCGAAATATAACTTTGTAATATTTTTCAGAAAATCGACTTATCTCTTAAAGGCGCTGAATTACACTAATTTATGAATAAGAAATAAGCAAAAACATCATTTAAAAACAAAACAAGTAAGAAAGTTTCAATCGGGTAAACCGACTAAGGTATACCCTCATTTTGTGAGTAATGCAATGTGGAATATTAAATGAATTATTCTGTCAATTTGTGTGCGAGGTACCAGAAGGTTTTTAACAAATACACCTATATTTCGCTTTCTCTAAATACATTGCAATGTGGCGAATTATAAGCGATTATGTGCACTGGTATATCAACGTTATGAGATATTACATTTCGGTATGATTTGGCCATTTTGTGTGGTAGGTACAAAAAGGGACGTGATGATAACGCCCATTTTTTACAGGGCTATAGGCACTTCAAAAGCATTACACTGTGTAAAATGTTGTTGCATTGGTACTCACGCTGTAAGCTCTTAACTTTTGTGCAAAATGGTACCTTTGTGTGGGAGGTACAAAAAGGGGCGTAGCAACTTGGCCCATTTTTCTCGAGTTGATAGCGACTAATAAACTAATACTATGTGTGAAATTTCAGAAGATTCGAATAAATAGTATAGCAGTTATTAAAGATTCAATATTTCACATGTTAACCCTTTGTGGGGGAGTTACTAGAAGGAGTGGACCAATATGGCCCATCTTCGAACTTAGCCGGAGACAGAAAATAATATTAACACGTACCAAATTTTAAGTCAAACGGTTAATCCTTTCGAGAGTTATCGTGCGCACCAGCCAGCAGACAGACAAACGGACGGACGGACATTACTCATTCGACTTAAAATGACCCAAAACGAATATCCGCCGAACATACTTAGGGTCTTAGATCACTCCTCCCTTTTTCAAATTTGGTAAACGGTAATATTTTTTTCTATTTCCGGCTAAGTTCGAAGATGGGCCATATTGGTACACTCCTTCTGGTACCTCCCACACAAAGGGTTAACATTTAGTGAAATATTTATTCTTTAATAACTTCTACTCGTATACTACTTATTACAATATTCTAAAATTCCACACATTGTATTTAATTTTTTTTATTAGTCACTATCACCTCAAGAAAAATGGGCGAAGATGCCACGCCCCTTTTGGTACCTCTCATACAAATGGATCAATTTGCATCAAAATTGAACTGTTTAAAACTTTAATAGAAGTGCATAAAAATACTTGAAATTTTATACAGTATAATGTTTTTGTAGCGCCTTTAGTCCGGTAAAAAATTGACATTATTGTACAGCTCCTTTAGATACCTCCCACACAAATGGAGCGATTTACACCAAAAGATGACGACTTATAACTGAAATACCAGTGCATACAAATACTTGCAATTTCGTCCTGTGTATATATATATAGTACCTACAGTCCGGTGAAAATGGGCGTCACTGACACGCCCCTTTTGCTACCTCCCATACAAATGGACTAATTTGCACCAAAAATTAATTGCTTATAAATTTAATACCAGTGCATACTTTTATAAATGTAGTTATTAAATGCAATTTAAGTTGATAATAGTTTATTTAAAACAAAAAATAATTAAATTTACGATTATTTTGCGGGACTCAAGGTGAGGGGATTCTTAAGTGGGTTTAACCGACTGAACTTTCTTACTTGTTTTTGTTGTGATGAATTCTTGTCAATAGAGAATACAAACTGCTCTAAGTTAAATTTCTTAGAAAATTAGGTTTTTATAGCTTAAAGACATATAGTTGAAAGTTACCTTCATAGGGGAGCCATAATACAGGGTTTTCCAACAAGAGGTGTTATTTTGAATCACCCGGTATTTTGCTAGCTGTCACTTTTGAAGCTTTTATTCTTTGACATTTGACAAGTAGAAACTGCGCCATTACTAAAAGTGGAACGGTACACGAATCAACAACGCATTGAAATTATTAAAATTCACTACAAATATGGTGAAAATCTTGCAGTCGCATTTTTGGGGTGTCGTGAAGAACCTTGTCGGACCGCAATACAGAAAATGGTGGACAAACTCGAGCTGTTGGGACAAGTTTGTGATGTGAAGAATAAAACCCGTGCACGCCGCTTAAGAACAACTGAGAATATTGCTGATGTAGCCCAAAGTGTTGAAGAAAACCCAGGTTTTTCCATTCCTCGTCGTTCTTTGGAATTGGGCCTTCCACAAATGTCATTACACCGTATCTTACATAAAGACCTGGGTCTTAAGGCTTATAAAGTTCAGTTAACACAAGAACTCAAGCCGGCCGATCATCAACAACGTCGTGTCTTTGCTGATTGGGTCCTTCAAATGCATGAAAATGATACGGAATTCCATCGAAAAAGTTTCCACCTCGGTGGCTACGTCAACAAGCAAAATTGTCGCATATGGGGCTCGGAAAACCCAAGAGTTATTGTTGAGAAGCCTCTACATCCTCAAAGTGTGACTGTTTGGTGCGGTTTATGGTCGGGCGTGGTCATTGGACCTTACTTTTTCGAAAATAAGGTTGGATCAACAGTTACGGTGAATGAATTGCGCTATCGAGAGATGATTAATGATTTTTTATGGTCGGAGTTTGGTGGTGTTGATCTGGACAACGTTTACTTTCAACAAGACGGCGCTACGTGCCACACAAGCAACGAAACCATTGCTCTGTTACGGGAAAAGTTTGCGGACCGTGTTATTTCTCGAAGAGGTGATCACATTTGGCCACCGAGATCTTGTGATTTAACACCTTGCGACTTCTTCCTTTGGGGCCACGTGAAAGACAGGGTCTACGCCAACAGCCCAGCGTCGATTCAATACCTCAAAGATAGAATTCGTGAGGTTATCGAGGACATAGGGCAGGCACTTTGCGATTTGGTTATGGAAAATTTCATGAAAAGGATATGGTCTTGTAAGCGTGGTCGTGGTGGCCATTTGGCTGATGTTGTTTTTCATTATTAGCAGCATACCTTCCTCTTTATTATGAAATAAACATCCGATCATTTATTTAAAAAAATGGCATTTTTCTTTGAATACAAAAATAACACCTCTTGTTGGAAAACTCTTTATATTATCAAACTATCTCTATTATAACGGACTGTAGTGCGCTTTAAACAGGTCAAATTATTGCAGTAGTGGCTTTTAAACATAGCTCGGAATTTGTTTTAGCGATTATGTCTAAGACGCAAAATTTTGATCCAAGCTGAGTACTTTGTATCCGATCATCATATCCCTCGAAAAGAGTATTATATTGATTTAAAACTTTGTAAGTGCTAATAATTTCTCGTACCTCACAAAAAAGCGCTCATATTTCGAGAAATATTCTTATTTCGAAATATGTTACCAATTCAAATATGAAGCACTTTGTAGACAACATAAAATAAACCGATATTCTTAAATATACTAAAAAACTGAAACAGTAAATGTCAAAATAGAATAAATGCAAAAATCCTTGTGCATATTTATTTCCATTTAGTTGCTCTTCAAATAATAGTCATGCTTTGTACAGCAGCCGCGAATTCTTCTGGTTTCTTGTTGTTCCGCCATTTCTCCCCCGTGGCGGCAGTGGTGGAGGCAACATTGGCTTTTGGCGGCGGCGACAGTGGCACTGTTGCTTGTTGTGGAATATCGTATGCGAACTGTTCTATGATGTGCGTTTTTGATAACACTCAAGCGGAAAATTACGAAAGTCATTGCTAATAATGTAAAACACAAACAAACTTAGTCACTCTCACACACCCACAGATTTCGGGAATAAAGTCATGAAGAAGAAAAAAGAACTTCTTTGATAAGTTGTTGAGTTGGTTCAAAGGCGGCAGCTAAGTGTTCTACACTTAAGGGTTTTCAAACACTGATCTTTGCCTAGAACAAATGGAGGTAACATTGCGAAATTCGTTGTTGATGAGGCTGAAATGGGATAATAAGGCAAAAATATGGTATAACCCCGTCCGTGTAAATGATTAGAGCTAAAATCAAGAAATTTGATACACTATATTTTTATGCCCTCCATCATAGCATGGGGGTATATTAATTTTGTCACTCCGTTTGTAGCACCTCTAAATAATGATCTGAGACCTCATAATATATACATATATATTCTTAATTGTCTTAAAATTCTAAGACGATTTCGCCATGTTCGTCTGTCCGTCCGTCCGCCTGTTGTAATCACGCTACAGTCCGTAATAATAGAGCTAGGTTGATCAAATTTGGTAAAAATATTTCTTATTGTTGCAGGTTATTTGGGATTGCAAATGGGCCATATCGGTCAATGTTTTGATATACCTCACCTATAGAGGTCGCTCCAAAATATGGTTTTTGAGGCATAGATACCATATTTTTAACACAATTTAACAGAAACTTTGCAGTATGTATTCTATTTTGATAAGAATTCATCACAACAAAAATTTTACATATCGTTTCATATTTTGTTATTATAGTCACCGTATAGAGGTCGCTCCAAAATATACGTATTCAAGCCATAAATATCACATTTTCGAACCGTTTTAACTGAATCTTTGGAGTTTGTATTTAATTAAGACAAGAATTCATCGCAGTAAAACAAATTTTAAATCAGTTCATATTTTGTTATAGTCCACCTATAGATGTCGCTCCCAAAAAGGCTTATTTAAGAAATTTAGCTGTAACTTTGCAGTTTGTATTCTATTTTGGGAAGAATTCATCTCAATAAAATTTTCACAAATCAAATTTCATCTTGTTGGAGTCCCCTCGAAGATTTAGCTCTCAAAAATGATATTTTAAGCCATAAATACCAAATTTTTCAGGTGAAGAGTTTGACTTAAGGATTTGCGGACAAAAATTTGGTTAAAATTGCAGCGTTCGTTTCTTTTAATAATTTACTTAAACAAACAGGATCGTTTCATGATTTGCTCCATATCCAAAGACTTTGCCAGTAATAAAATTTAATGCAATCCATGGTGGAGGGTATATAAAATTCGGCTTGGCCGAACTTAATGCTTTTACTTGTTTTTTCTAATCGCATTGGTCCCTGTTTTTTAGAATAATCCGTAATATCCTCATATTCAGTACCTGATCTACCATATGGGCTAATTGGGCTGAAGCCCCGGAGCGCAAGACAAATGTTTGGCCATTCCAGTTTTTTATGATGGCAACAAAATAAAATTGTTCATCAAATTCAGAAATGGCAGAACTGCTGTTCCTAAATCTTTTGGAAAACATAAAATTTTTATGGTAGATATTTTATAAGAGTACTAAAACAACAATGCTGTATGCAATGAAGATCAAAGGGTTCCTTTTCAATCGAATATCCTTGATCACTTAAAGGAAGTCTCGTATAAACTCTCCTTACCGGAAAGTGACTCTTGAATGAATAGTTCATAACTTTAATATTAAGCCAAAAGTTGAGAGTAAACTTCCATTTGTTTACTCAGCTAAAACATACATACGTTCTCATAGCATTATTTGCACCAACTTACATCAAACTAATAACAAATTCATAATACCCAACAAAACGTAGGACAGCAAAAAGAACATCCGAAATGACAACATGAATTCAATGTCAGAAATTAGTAAAACAAAAACAAACGTATGTTTTCAAAGTTTTCCTCAGCATCATCGTCATCACCGTTGAAGATGTCAAAAACACCATCAAAGGCATCGTCACCGCCACCGCCACCATCACCATCACAATCATCATCAACATCATCGCCATCTTCATCGTTCGTTCGTTGAAGTATTTGTGATGATTATGTCCTCATAAGGGAATGTTTGTTTTATGGTAAATAGGAAACAAATTTCTATATAGAGACAAAAATCATATACACCCACATCAAAAAAAAAAAATACGCAAAGTATGTACGTCACAAATAAGGAAACTACACGGAAAGAAAAATAATCGTTTCCACAAGAATGAAATTTGTATATATGTCGTATTTCTGAAAATGAAGATTCTTGTGGTGAATCTGAAAATTACTTCTCCTAGACACTTTTTAAAACCTGCACCACACTGTCTTACACGAGAGAGATGCTATCGACCCAGCCCTTTATTATACTGATCAACTTCGAATCGCTTTCTGAGTTGATTTTTGAGTTTATGTCCGTCCGTTTTTCACTGTACTGTATATTTTTAATTAAAGGACCAAAGTGAAAGTGGTGAAAATCGATTCCGAATTACATTTACATATATCCACCGTATACATGTTCCTCTCGATTTGGTATTAAAGGGCTATATATATTTGACAGAAAGAACTCTGCAAATCTGGAGAAAATGAATTCTGATTTAGATATAGCGCCCAGGGTTTTGGAAGCAGTACTTATATCCAACAATTTGTCCGAACTGAGTTAATTTCGCCAAAGATGAACACTGACAAATTGTTCATATTTAGATATGGTTCACATATAGTTTCGTCTGGATTTGGTATTTAAGCGCTACCGAACCGAATTTTTTTTTCAAAAGATATGATCAATTGAAATTTGCCAAGATCAAGGAAAAAAAATGCCTACCTCGGCATTAGCATAAACACACAAACTTGGTGTGTGTATGTTATTTTTTGAATAATCGTTAAAAAAAATACTGTTTCTGGGCGATTGAATTTAATATATGTTTTTTAAAAAATATTACCCGTTATTTCTCCACGTTGAAATTTTCCGGTTGGTTTAGAATCAATCAAGGAATATGTCTTTATTTTTCTGAAGTTCTGGTGTTTTCATAGTGAAAAGCACTAAAGAAAAATCGAAAATTTATTAAAATTTGGTCAGTAGCGGTCAATACCCGAGACAGTCGGCGAATATCATTTACAATTAACTTTAAAATAAGCCTTCATTCATTGTATTCTGCACACGAGTTTTCTCACTACAACATTTTCAATGTTCCTACCTCGGCACTTTTTTTCTTGATTTTCGCAATTTTCCACTTTTGAAAAAAATCAGTAAGGAAAGGCTAAAGTCGGGCGGTGCCGACTATATGATACCCCACACCACTCTAGTAAGATTGGATTACAATGAAATAGTAAATGTATACTTCAACAAAAATTTGTTAACAAATTTACATTTGGTACGTCCTGCCTCTGTAGTCAAACCGGACGAACATATATATGGGAGTTATATCTAAATCATAACCGATTTTCTTCAAATTCGGCAATGTTGGTCCATGGATCAAGAAACTCTACCATTCTAAATTTCAAAACGATTGGAAGTTAAATAAAGCTTCTACAGGAGTAAAGAGCCAAATCGGACGAAACATATATATGGGAGCAATAGTTAAATCTTAACCGATTTTCTTCACATTCGGCAATGTTTGTCGATGGATCAAGAAACTCTACCGTTCTAAATTTCAAAACGATTGGATGTAAAATACAGTTTCTATAGAACTAAAGGGCCAAATCGGTCGAAAGATATATATGGGAGCTATATCTAAATCTGCACCGATTTCAACCAAATTCAATAGGGTTCTTTCCAGCTGCGAAATACTCCAAACTGCAAAATTTTAGAACGATCGGAGTGAAATTGCGACCTGTTAAATCGACTCAGCTAGTGATTCTGAGTCGATCGGTATACTTTAAGGTGGGTCTAGCTATAGTATTTTCAGTTGTTACAAACATCTGCCATGAAACAAACTTATAATACCCTTTACCACAGTGTGGTGTAGGTTATAAAAATTGATTTTTTTTTTAATATGTGTAAAATTGTTTTAACTGTAGAATATGTCTGGGAAAAATCGTAGAAATCGAATCGATGACGACCATCGTATTTTTTTAAGAAAATCATTCCGTTTTTTTATGGAATGAACGATAAACAGGGTTTTCCAACAAGAGGTGTTATTTTGGTATTCAAAGAAAAATGCAATTTTTTGAAATAAATGATCGGATGTTTATTTCATAATAAATAATGAAAAACAACATCAGCCAAATGGCCACCACGACCACTCTTACAGGACCATATCCTTTTCATGAAATTTTCCATAACCAAATCGCAAAGTGGCCGCCCTATGTCCTCGATAGCCTCACGAATTCTATCTTTGAGATAAGAAGAAGTCGCAAGGTGTTAAATCACAAGATCTCGGTGGCCAATTGTGATCACCTCTTCGAGAGATAACACGGTCCGGACACTTTTCCCGTAACAGAGCAATGGTTTCGTTGCTTGTGTGGTACGTAGCGCCGTCTTGTTGAAAGTAAACGTTGTCCATATCAATACCATCCGACTCCGACCATAAAAAATCATTACTCATCTCTCGATAGCGCAATCCATTCACCGTAACTGTTGATCCAACCTCATTTTCGAAAAAGTAAGGTCCAATGACCCCGCCGGACCATAAACCGCACCAAACAGTCACACGTTGAGGATGGAGAGGCTTCTCAACAATAACTCTTGGGTTTTCCGAGCCCCAGATGCGACAATTTTGCTTGTTGACGTAGCCACCGAGGTGGAAAATTTTTCGATGGAATTCCGAATCATTTTCATGCATTTCAAGGACCCAATCAGCAAAGACACGACTTTGTTGATGATCGGCCGGCTTGAGTTCGTGTGTTAACTGAACTTTATAAGCCTTAAGACCCAAGTCTACGGGATAATGACGTTTGTGGAATGCTCAATTCCAATGAACGACGAGGAATGGACAAACCTGGGTTTTCTTCAACACTTTGGGCTACAGCAGCAATATTCTCAGTTGTTCTTGAGCGACGTGCACGAGTTTTATTCTTCACGTCACTAACTTGTCCCAACAGTTAGAATTTTTCCACCAACTTCTGTATTGCGGTCCGACAAGGGGCTTCACGACGACCCAAATATGCTTCAGTTTTGCGAACTGTGACTGCAAGATTTTCACCATTTTTGGAGTGAATTTTAATAATTTCAATGCGTTGTTGAATCGTGTATCGTTCCATTTTTAGCAATGGCGTAGTTTCTACCTGTCAAATGTCAAAGAATAAAAGCTTCTAAAGTGACAGCTACCGAAATACCGGGTGATTCAAAATAACACTTCTTGTTGGAAAACCCTTTATATATCAGGGCTTGCAAAATAAAAAATATAGTGGTTGATCGCATTTCAAATTAAAGCTTGGTTTGTTTAGTGAATATCCCCAAAATATTTCCGCTTATCATGAGTCGCCCGTGGGCTAGAGCGATATACGTGGGTATATCGCTCAAAAATTTATGTTTTTCTTGGAAATATCAGACATCTTGGACTAAAGCCCGATTTTTTCGTATGTATAGGTACAGCTGGAACTCGATTTAGCCATGTCTGTCTGTCTGTCCGTCTGTTTGTCGGTCCTTGTATTCTTGTTATCAAATTGCATGTCGCAAATATAAAGTTATCTTTACGAAAAGTAGTACAGAGGCATTCCTTAGACTAGGGACGATCCCTATTGAAAGTGGGGCGTATCGGTCCATGTTTTGATATAGCCGCCACATAAAGGACCTCACCAATGTCATTTCTTGACACTCTAGAAAACACGTTTTCAATCGATCTGGCTGAAATTTATGAATTTACACTTAACTTATATATTGGACCTAATCGTCCATAGTAAAAATGAGCCACATCGGTCCATGTTTTGGTATATCCCCCATATATGTAAAGGTCCCCTATGTCACTTCATGACGCTCTACAGACCGGATTCTTCAATTAATCTGGCTGATATTAAAGAATTTATATTAAATATTATACCTTATCATGCCTAGTAATAATGGGGAACATCGGTTCATGTTTAGGTATAGCCTCCATATAAAGGTCCCCACCGATGGCACTTCTTGACGCTCTAGAGAACGGATTAATGTTGGGCCTAATCGACCCTAGTAAAAATAGGGAACATCGGTCCATGTTTTGATATATCCTCCATAAAAAGGTCTCCACCGATGTTATATCTTGGCGCTCTAGAAAACACATTTTTAATCTGGCTGAAATTAAGAAATTTATACTTTACATTGCACTTAATGGTTTCTACCCAGCAAAATTTCTCATTACCAAATAATCCGACGAGTAAGCAACGTTTGATAATGTTAAGTACTTATTATTTAGCCACTTTTCTCATTATTTTAACATGGGGATGTCATTGGCGGGAAGTACTTCCCAAAAGCATACAATAAAGTAGCATAATAAGTACTTATTTGTAGCATAGGCATACCACATAAATATGTGCTTATGTTTTCACGATTTTAAGTACTTGAATAATGCATTACCAATAAGTTACAAAATACGTAGTAGATATGGTAGATATGTAGAGATGGCCATTTAAAGTAATTTTGTGCATATTGTCGCGCATATTTCGAATTTCTGAACCCAAACCATCATGAGAAAGATTCTTCAATGGTCTAACATGATGCGATATACGAATTTTCATTCAATTTGCACGTATTTTTGGAAAACTTGTTGAAAATAAATAAATCTTCTACAATAACCCACATATAGCCAAAATTGCATTATACTAAAATTTGCCAAAAATTATTTTCATAAAAAAAATCACTTATTTCTTTTATTATTGGTAAGTCATTATTAATAAGCCGAAAGTAATTCAGCGAATAATGAGATGTCATTATTTGGTAATGCAGGGAATAATGACAGGTACTTACCAAGATTTTGCTGGGTATTTGGCATATTTTGCTATTGCTCCCATACTCGTATAAAGGTCTCTTCCGCATAGACTTCTTAGCGTTCTAGGGGACGCATTTTTAAAACTCATCGTGCGGAAATTTAAGCTTTTGCACTTCATATGGAATTAAATCGTATCTAGTGCAAATGGTTAGCCGTGCATTTGTTGGCAAACAATGGTGGAGAGTATTATACAGTTTTTTGTATGATTCAGGCGTACTATTCTATGAAACCAAAAAGAATAATCTTTTTTATGGTTATTTTTTTTAATTTTTTTTTTTCTAAAATCACAATTTTCACTGTAGTTTACTTTAGTATTTGGACATATTGTTTGAAGTATAATCTCGATAAAGCCGGGATACTGTAGTAACTGATAGATAGTAACTGTCGTTAAAACAATTTACGAGAACCATCTTAATTGTACATAAAAATTGCCGATGGTCTCAGATTTTGTGGAAACTTCTTGAAAATGTTAAATATGTATAGTGCTCTATGATCGAATATAAAATTTTGTTGAAAAATCTAAAAAAATGGGAGATATTTACATTAACACATTAGAAATTGGGCAAAAAATATCGAAAAGTGTTTGCATTCAAATGGTCGTAACTTTTGTTCTACGAGTACGTGAGATATCGAAATAGTTTGTTTTGACCTGGATTCCTAAAGACTCCAGTTTCAGAAATATTGAGTGGATGTTGTTTGGAAGCTGCATACTTTTATTTTTAAAACAATAATTAAAATCTAGCTTTTTTCAAAAAGTAATATTTTTAAATTGAAACCAGTAAGGATAGGCTAAAGTCGGGCGGGGCCGACTATATAATACCCTACACCACTCCAGTAATATTGAATAACTCTGATATATAAATTTTGTAATTCATGTATAAATTGTTTACATAAATTTACTTTTGGGACATTTTATACTTAAATAATACCCTGTGCCACAGTGTGGTGTAGGGTATAAAAACGATTGTATCTAAAGAGCCAAATCGTATGAAACATATATATGGGAGCTATAGCTAAAACTTAACCGATTTTCTTCAAATTCGGCAATGTTGGTTCACGGATCAAGAAACTCTACCATTCTAAATTTCAAAACGATTGGATGTAAAATGTAGCTTCTATAGAACTAAAGGGCCAAATCGGACGAAACATATATATGGGAGCTATAGCTAAATCTTAACCGATTTTCTTCAAATTCGGTAGTGTTGGTTCATGGATCAAGAAACTCTACCATTCTAAATTTCAAAATGATTGGATGTAAAATACAGCTTCTACAGGACTAAAGAGCTAAATCGGACGAAAGATATATATGGGAGCTATATCTAAATCTGAACCGATTTCAACCAAATTCAATAGGGATCTTTACAGCTGCGAAATACTCTAAACTGCAAAATTTCAGAACGAAATTGCGACCTGTAGTCGACGAACAACTTTACATGGACAGACGGACGGACGGACAGACATGGTTAAATCGACTCAGCTAGTGATTCTGAGTCGATCGGTATACTTTAAGGTGGGTCTAGCTGTGTTATTTTCAGGTGTTACAAACATCTGCCGTGAAACAAACTTATAATACCCTGTACCACAGTGTGGTGTAGGGTATAAAAATGTGGAACAGTTGATAACCCATATTGTGCCCTATATGTCCAATATGGTTAGTATATGTTCATAATAGTAACGAGAACCAATTCCGTCTTGTTTGGGTTAACAATTTCTTCAGAGCCAACTGTATAATGTATCTGAGGAAATTGTGGAATTTGCTAATTGCTGCGATTGCAGTCGTCCACATATATCACAACTTTGCATCCACAACGTTCTAGGTCTAACAGAATTATATTAACCGCTAGATTCCAAATTAGTGGAAACAGTACTTCTCCCAAAGGATTATCGTTTATTCATTATTGTACAAGTATGTGATTTTGTGGCTGTAAGGGCACAAGTAGGCGTCTTAAAGACACTGACAATATTATAGCTTATATTAACATTTTTATTTGGCTCTCGGGCATAAATTGTAATTACATTTGTTTTTAAAGTAATTACAGAATTTTCATATTAAATGATTAATTTGGACAACCGAAATACTACCGGGTACATAGTGCCATGATTTTGTTGATTATTTTGAGGTCGGCCACATCAATATCTTTAAATTTCGGGGAAAATCAATAATCATTGTTCGATAGCGCCATCTATTCACTGTTGCTCTAGACTCATTTTCGATAAAGTAAGGTCCAATGACCCGCCAAACCAAAAACCGCACCAAACTGTCAGACGTTGATGATGGAGAGGTTTTCCAACAATAGTTCTTGGGCCCCGATGAAATTCCGGATCATTTCGAATATTGTCCTGCGAGCGTAGCCGTGGCGGCCATGTGATTGATATTGTTTTCCATTATTAATGGCATATCCTCCTCTTTACAATGAAATAAACATCCGATGATTTCCTTAAAAAAATACTCTTTTTATACCCTACACCACACTGTGGTACAGGGTATTATAAGTTTGTTTCACGGCAGATGTTTGTAACACCTTAAAATAACACAGCTAGACCCACCTTAAAGTATACCGATCGACTCAGAATCACTAGCTGAGTCGATTTAACGATGTCCGTCCGTCCGTCCGTCCGTCCATGTAAAGTTGTTCGTCGACTACAGGTCGCAATTTCACTCCGATCGTTCTGAAATTTTGCAGTTTAGAGTATTTCGCGTCTGTTAAGATCGCTATTGAATTTGGTTGAAATCGGTTCAGATTTAGATATAGCTCCCATATATATCTTTCGTCCGATTTGGCCTTTTAGTCCTATAGAAGCTGTATTTTACATCCGATCGTTTTGAAATTTAGAATGGTAGAGTTTCTTGATCCATGAACCAACATTGCTGAATTTGAAGAAAATCGGTTAAGATTTAGCTATAGCTCCCATATATATGTTTCGTCCGATTTGGCCCTTTAGTCCTATAGAAGCTGTATTTTACATCCGATCGTTTTGAAATTTAGAATGGTAGAGTTTCTTGATCTATGAACCAACATTGCCGAATTTGAAGAAAATCGGTTCAGATTTAGATATAGCTCCCATATATATCTTTCGTCCGATTTGGTCCTTTAGTCCTATAGAAGCTGTATTTTACATCCAATCGTTTTGAAATTTAGAATGGTAGAGTTTCTTGATCCATGAACCAACATTGCCGAATTTGAAGAAAATCGGTTAAGATTTAGCTATAGCTCCCATATATATGTTTCGTCCGATTTGGCCCTTTAGTCCTATAGAAGCTGTATTTTACATCCGATCATTTTGAAATTTAGAATGGTAGAGTTTCTTGATCCATGAACCAACATTGCCGAATTTGAAGAAAATCGGTTCAGATTTAGATATAGCTCCCATATATATCTTTCGTCCGATTTGGTCCTTTAGTCCTATAGAAGCTGTATTTTACATCCGATCGTTTTGAAATTTAGAATGGTAGAGTTTCTTGATCCATGAGCCAACACTACCGAATTTGAAGAAAATCGGTTAAGATTTAGCTATAGCTCCCATATATATGTTTCATCCGATTTGGCTCTTTAGATCCAATCGTTTTTATACCCTACACCACACTGTGGTACAGGGTATTATTTAAGTATAAAATGTCCCAAAAGTAAATTTATGTAAACAATTTATACATGAATTACAAAATTTATATATCAGAGTTATTCAATATTACGAGAGTGGTGTAGGGTATTATATAGTCGGCACCGCCCGACTTTAGCCTTTCCTTACTGGTTTTAAATATCAAAATGAAACCTCTTATTGGAAGACCCTGTATGAAAGATTCAGCTCACATTTTACCCTTTTTGGGGTTGCAGTATTACCCCAAATGATGCGGCCCATCACATTTCCATTTGTCTGATATTTTTGCGCAGTTATCAAAAGAAATACACAGCGTAATTGTTAAAGATTACATTGAAGTGTAATCTACTTTTTTTAAGAGTGTAGTATTACATTTGCTCTCTTTTCTGTTTCCTCTATCCTATTTCAAGTTTCGTTTATTTTTTTGTTGTTCTCTCTACAAAATAATTTAAATACAACAACGACCCTACAAAACTAATATGACAAAGATAAATGAATTCAAATTATTTTCAAACCAAACGAAACGAGACGAAGAAGGGGGGCTAATACCCCAAACAAATGATAAGATAAGCAAATGATATGGATGAGATATGATGATGACAAAATGGCCCCTCTAGAAAAAATAGCGGCAGTACGTGGGCCACAACACAAAGCGGAAAACGAAGAGACCTATGACAAAAAGTAAGTGGTCAATCTAAATAAAAAATGCAAAGTACAGGGGGAGGGATGGTGTAGAGGGAACTAACCTCGCATAAAAACAGGAATGGAAAGGGGATGAATGAGCAAAAGGATTTTAGCCAGGTGTGACAATAGGACAGACAACAGGTTAACGCAAACAATGGTGGCCAATCTGTAAGGGATGACCCACCTGTATTCTTACAAATGATTAATGCCAGACAATTAGTTACTGTTATTCGTACACCTAAAGGTGAACAAAAAATGTCATATATATTTCTTCACAAAGAAATAGATTCGAAACTAAACTCCAGAATACATTTGGATGGCAAAAAGAAAGGATTAGGATCTTTTATAGTTTTAGAAAATGCAAAGAAAGACGAACGATGCGTATTTTTGGATTGTAAAGAGACGCTGGTATGCTTTTTAAATGCAATTAAATGTGTTCAGTAAATTTAATATAATTTTAAATGTAAGAATTGGAAATTTAATGTATTTAAAGTTTTTACAGTATTTTGACACCACACTGTGGTATTATATCTTTGTGCATTTGTCTGTAACATCCAAAATGAGATGAGATATACCCATTGTATTTTATACCGATCGGCTAAGAATCACAGATTTGATTTGGCTATTTTTGTCTCTCCGTCCGCCTGTCTGACCCATTTAACATTTTAAATTTGAATCGGCTATAAAAAAAAGTACTGATAATATTTTCAAATTTCTGGTTTTATTGGAACCTTGTGAACCTTGTCTTTTAATAATGGAACATAATATAATTCATGTGACTACCACGACTGACACGGCAATTGAGAATTTTAGGGATGGACTCAGGCACGGGTTGGCCATTTAAAATTTTAAATTTGAATCCGCTATAAAAAAGTACTGATCATATGTATATCCACACTTTTTGAGTAATGTAATTTGGAATGTTCGATGTGTGGGACCAGGAACGTAAAAGAATTTTATTTTGTTTACAGTCATTGCAAAATTTGTCTAAAAGATAAAATATTAACACTTTAAATGATTCCTACAGAAGTTATGGGGAAATTGTGTTCGAATAAATCGGTAAATTTGAATGGGGATACAAGATAGGATTTGAAAAATGCCTATCAGTAGATAATTCAAAGACATTCTATGTGTTTATACGCACGGTATTAAAGTTATAAGCTATTAAATTTTGGTATGATTTGGCAATAGCGCTTCCTCAGTTACATTTATAGGACTTAAAACATATTTTTTTTCATTTGGAAAACAAAATTCTCGATGCCGGATGACGATAAACTTAGATATAATATATTTAAATGAAATTTACCGAATTGAGAACGAGTGGATACGATGATGTAAATTAGAAATCTAATCATTATACAAACATAGCGCCACTCGACTAAAAACGGGATTGCCCGGGATTGATATTAAAAAATCACGGGATCGGGAAATTCTAGGATTTACCGAAACGGGATTTCCCGATCGACATCACTAGTTTGTATACATCACTATTATGTATACCTATGTTTCTTGGTACTTGGATGAACCCTATTAAAAATTGTGAAAATCGGTTCAGATTCACATATAGTCCCTATACTCGTATAGATGTGATTTTTTGACTGCGAATGTCAGTCCTCGATCATTATGAAATTTAGCAGACATATATTACATGGTACTTGGATAAACCCTATTCAAAATTTTACAAGGCGGTTAAGATTCAGATATAGTCTCTATATATAAACGCAAAGAAAAAATTCGTTTCTACGAAACGAAATATTAGACAACTTCAATTCTCGTGTACGACAACTGAAATTTATTTTGGTCAGAAAAAGTTTCTGTCACAACAAACGAAATTTCAGTTGTCGTAAACGAGAATTGTAGTTGTCTAATATTTCGTTTTATGTTTACATAAGTGCGACTTACCTATGATTCGTTTCTGCCAGACAGACGCTCCTGGGAAACGCTTCCAGTGGGAACCAGCAGCTACACGGATGGGCCCAAGCAAGGAGGAATGACGGGTCTGGGACTTTTTATTGATGAACCAGAGTTCTAGCAAGTTTGGTAGAAATTCGATTTGGTCCATTTTAGGTCATTTGAGCAATGTCTGTCCGTCCGTCTGTCGGTCTATGTGTCTGTCTGCTGGCTCGGGCGCACGATAACTCTCGAAAGGATTAACCGATTGACTTAAAATCTGGTATGCGGTGATTTTTCCTTTATCTTCGGCTAAGTTCGAAGATGGGCTTCCCCATACACTGATAGAAAAACCGTTCGTCACCATGACGAATCAGTTTCGTCAATATATCTTCGTACTGGTGACGAAATGTTTCGTAAATGCGATGTTTTTGTACGTCAATACACGATCATCAAGTCATGTTTTTGGTGATTTCGAAATTCGTCGAGAAAACGATAAGGTTTCATTCGCACAACGAAAAGATTTATTTGGCCATTTTGCTGAAAATATGATCAAACGAAGCAATCAAATTATAGTTTCTGCTTAAATGTACTGTTCTATATGCGTTCTGATTACCTTAGTTAAATAATTTGTTGTAAAAGATCAATTTAAAAAATCTAATAATTAATGACGAACACCGTTCGTCAATAAGATTATCCATTCATCATGAGAACGATCGACTTATTCGCCCTTTACGGCAACGTCAACTCCTACAGCAAAACAAAGTAAGACATGCGACGTTGTTATGTTCGCCCACGTGTGTGTTCCACGCAGCACCGATTGGTTCAAACAAACCGCACTGGCACGGCGTAACTGATGTTTGTTTAACAAAACATCAAACACATGCATACTCGTACATGCAGCTCGACAAGCTGTATAAGTGTGAAACATTTGTGCTAGTGGTCTGTTGGCAAATACATTACTTGATGTGAATGTTTTTGATTTAAAATAGCAGAAGTAATGAATACTTCTCGTTTGTTTGATTTCAGCCTTACCTGATAAGAACTGCGTCTCGAAACTAATATTCACAACTGAACCTAGCAATGCAGTCAAATAATTTTATTTTCCATACCATTTTAAATGGTTTAAAACTAGAAGAACATTTATTGGAATTTTTAAAATTTAAATAGTCGTGGGCATGAATTCGTCGTGGTGATGAATGGGATTCGTCGTGATGATGAATGGGATTCGTCGTGGTGACGAATGGAATTCGTCGTGGTGATGAATGGAGTTCATCATGGTGATGAATAGAGTTCGTCGTGGTGATGAATGCTATTCGTCGTGATGATGAATGGGGTTCGTCATGATGAGGAATGGGGTTCATCGTGGTGATGTATGGATCATCCTGACGACGAAAGTTTTTGGAAACAGAAATTCGTCATGGTGACGAACAAATTCATCAAGAGGATTATTCCGAACGTTAGCTGACTTTTGACGAAAAATTAATCGTGATGATGTACAAATTCGTCGTCATGACGAAGCTTTTTCTATCAGTGTAAAGGGTTAACATTCAATGAAATATTTATTCTTTAATAACTTCTATACTCCTTAGTCCAATCTTCTGAAATGTCTCGCATAGTATCAGCTTATTAGTCCCTAACACCTCAAGAAAAATGGGCTCCTCTTGGTACCTCCCACACAAATGGACCATTTTGCACCAAAAGTTAACAGCTTATAACTTGAATACCAATTGAAATTGAAATACGAATACTTGAAACAGTGTAGTACAGTGTAATGCTTTTATAGTACCAACAGTCCAGAAAAATGTGGGCGTTATTTTCACGCCCATTTAGGTACCTCCCACAGAAATGGGCCATTTAGCACCAAAAGTTAACAGCTTATAACTTAAATACCAGAACATACATTAAAGTTATTTAATGCAATTTAAATTGATAATAACACTGTGCTAGTCCAAAAATGTAACAGATAGGAGACCCTATGGATAGACCTATTTCGGCCATGCTGAATCCAATAGCATTAGCCGTTTTTCTATGTTAGCTCTTGTTTTCGCGATATTCGACCACAAAGTTTGTTGGGAAATCAAGAGGTTACACATCTCTTTGGTGATTTTGAAGCCATTTTGCACCAAAAGTTAACAGCTTATAACTTGAATACCAATTGAAATTGAAATACGAATGAAACATTGTAATGCTTTTATAGTACCAACAGTCCAGAGAAATGTGGACGTTATTTTCACGCCCCTTTAGGTACCTCCCACACAAATGCGACATTTTGCACCAAAAGTTAACAGCTTATAACTTAAATACCAGAACATACATTAAAGTTATTTAATGCAATTTAAATTGATAATAACACTGTGCTAGTCCAAAAATGTAACAGATAGGAGACCCTATGGATAGACCTATTTCGGCCATGCTGAATCCAATGGCATTAGCCGTTTTTTATGTTAGCTCTTGTTTTCGCGATATTCGACCACAAAGTTTGTTGGGAAATCAAGAGGTTACACATCTCTTTGGTGATTTTGAAGTGGAAGACTTCGGAAAATACGCTTCAGTCAAAAAAACGAAATAAAGGGAACATTTAGAGAATTATTTCTCTCAAAACAGTCGTCCACGCGTCTCACTCCCTTACCCCCGAAAAAATGCAATAAGATCTTACCATATGTTAAAAATCATACATCGTTTTGTAGGCATCGTTGAGAAAAATATTCATCGCGAAAATATACTATAAGTCCTTTCTCAACTTTTTTATGAGAATTAAGCAGATTTCGAGTTTGTAATAAAGCAGAAAATATTTGTAATAAAATTTTTTTACTTAAATTTTTGTAAATTATTCTTTGGTTAGTGTCACTGGAAATTTCAAAGGTATCCCACAAAACCTGCTAAATTATGAAATCTGTTGATTTTTCATAAATATGTTGAAAGGAGACTCATAGTAATTTTTCGCGAGGAATATTTTTCTCAAAGACGCAAACTAAAATGTCGACGATTTGTATGACGTTTGACATATGGTAAGATTTGATTGCACTTTTTCATGGGTTAAGGGGTGAGAAGAGGCGTGGTTGACTCTTTTGAGCAAAATAATTCTCGAATGGTTCCCTTTATTTCGTTCTTTGGAATGAAACGTGTATTCTGAAGACTTCCACTTCAAAATCACCTCCGAGATAACTAACCTCTTTGATTTCCTTACAAACTTTGTGGTCCAATATCGCGAAAACAAGAGCTAACCTAGAAAAACGGCTAACACTACTGGATTCAGCAATGTCGAAATAGGTATATCCATAAGGTCTCATTTCTGTTACATTTTGAAAGTATCTATTTCAAGCAAAGTGTAATTAATTAAAGAAAAAATAAAAAAAATTTACGAATATATTTTTGGGACTCAAGGTGAGGGGATTCTTCAGTCGGTTTTTTAAACGTGTGGTTTTAATATGGCAAAACTCGGAGTTGGTCTTTTTGACAGCTGTCACTTGACAGCTGAGGGGATTCTTCAGTCGGTTTTTTAAACGTGTGGTTTTAATATGGCAAAACTCGGAGTTGGTCTTTTTGACAGCTGTCACTTGATCTATGTTCAGTTTGGACGCAACGCATCGCGCGCTACGTCCAATATTCGGTCGACCTCACTTTTGGATGAATGAGTACGCATTTAGAATAATGATAATCCACAAGCCATTGTTCAGACGCCGTTACATGCACAAAAAGTCACTGTTTGGTGTGCTCTGTGGGCAGAGGGAATCATTGGTCCATATTTCTTCAAAAATGAAGCCGGCCATAATGTTACAGTTAATGGGGAATGCTATAGAGCCATGATTAATCACTTTTTCGTGTGTGAATTGGAGGATGTCGATGTGGACGACCTTTGGTTCCAACAAGACGTTATAATAAAGCTAAATTCTTGGCCATAACATTAAATTAGTTATATTATTTATTATATACATAAGCCAATTAATCGTGCGGTTATCTCACAAAATAATTGGTAAAAACACTGCCTAAACTAGAAAGTGTTGAAAAATAAAATGAAACGAACGACATGTGTTTGTAGGAGAAATAAACTTATATTCCTAAACTTTTAAATAAACAACATATACACATATGGTTCGAAAGGTCTAACCCTTTTCTCTCCAAATACGTTTAGAGATTGAAAACGGTTAATAATTTATAAAATTTATAAGCAAGAAAATCGGTTTTTTACCCGTAAATCCGGATGTTGGGGTCAGATTTCATAGAACAAACGTTGTTTTACTCGCTAAGACCTGCAAGAAAAATAATAGCGCGGTTTTTGGTATTTGGACTGTCGCACTGTGTAATTAGCCCATGGTCAACTGCGTATTTTCTGGGTACCAGGACACAAAGGAGTGATTGGAAATTAACGGGCAAACAGTTTGCTTCATATCGCATAGAACATCGAGTAATAAACTTGAAAATATGAAAACCTTTCGAAGCCACGAAAGATGAGTTGAAGCATAGGAGTTGAAGTAGGAGTAACTACAAAGATACTATAGGGTGACCCAAATGAGAAGAAAACAAGTAGTTTTCCGAAACTAAACAAGATCGCGATTCGTAAGATGATGAGTGTTCTAACGGGACACTCAAGCTTACAAGCACATCTTCATCGCATAGGACTAGCAGTAAACGACGAATGCAGGGCATGCAGGGAAAATATCGAAACGGTGGAACATTTTCTGTGTAATTGTCCGGCTTTCACACATGCATGATCCCGATATTTCGGTTCCGACATACTGCCAGACTTGACTCATCTCAGAGGATATGACAGGAAGATACTTCGTGTCTATTACCGATATTTATTAAATTTTTTTAAAAAAAATTGGATTTTTCGCAATAATGCCGTCGGGTTGTTTAGGCTCGGTATGGTATGCCGCAGGATAGATCTGTTGTAGATCGTCAACTCGGTTGTCGACTTCGGTGTTGTATTCCTGTATGTCTATGTATTATATGCTGCAGGCTCGATCACTCGTGGATCTGGATACCGCAGTCTCGGTTTTCGGTTGGTTGTTGTCGGGTGCTGCAGGCATAATCAGTCGTGGCTCTGGTTATTTCGGGTTCGGCTTCGTTCGGCTTCGTTCGGGTTGGGTGTTGCGGCTTCAATTCTTCGTCCACAGCTTCGCTTGTCGGCTTCAATTCTTCGTCGATCTGGTTTCTACAGCTTCACTTGTAGGCTTCGGGACTTAATTATACTTCACTAATCTACTGTATAAACGCTACAATGGTTGGTAACGAAGCTGTCGTAGTAACGATCGGCCGAAGCTGTCGTAGTAACGATCGACCGAAGTCGTCGTAGTAACGATCAGACGAATCTGTCGTAGTAAATCGGCCTCGACTAGTAAGCGGTAGTGGTGGGGGAACTGCCTGTGTGTGTCTGGTTACGTACGCCTTTCATTGGTTTGGCTGTTGATACGTTTGTAAGTACGAGTGTGTATGCCTTTCATTGGTTTGGCTGGTGATACGTATGTGAGTACGAGTGTGTATGCTTTCGCATTGGTTTGGCCGTTGATGCGTTTCTGTTAGTTGGTTTAGCGAGAGGAGGGTGGGGGTGGTTGGAGCAAAATAGATTCAATATTCAATATTAATTCAATATTGATAGTATAAATAAATTTAAAAATATGTACGTGTTTTGCCACGTTACAGCTTTGCAAATATGATAAAAGAGTTCTCCAGTTATGGTAAAATATATGGTTGAACCTCAATGTTTTTTAGAGGTTTATCTTTATTTTGAAGAAAATGAGCTAAAAAAAAAGTGAAAAAAATCAAAAATAAAAATGTGGGTTTTTACAAAAATGTCAAAACAAGTTATAATTTCGCAAAAAAAAATCACAAAAATTATTGTTTTCTCAAAAATATTGAAGAAACATCTATCGAAAACACTTTGGGCAAAATTTTCTAAATACAATAGATATTTAGTTATATGGATGGAAAAAGGACCCTTTGATCAAAATTTTAAAATGCAACACCCTCCAACTCGGACAGTCCTTAAACAATATCGTTGAAATTTTGTGTCATAACTTCTATTCAATAGAACTAAATATGGTGCAAGTTTCATCCAGATCAGAAGACATCGTTTTTAAAAATTGACTCACTTGACATGAAATCCCACAAAAGTTTTTTATAAAGACCAACATCTTCAACACTTCCTTAGAATAAAGCTTAACGTAGCGATGGAGCTAAGCACTTTCTTAACTGAAACGAAACCAATTAATCAAAATTATTATCGCAATTCCCCTTTGGAAAAATCTCTAGTAAAATTATCCATATTAAGGAGTGAAAGTAAAAAGGTGGTAAGTTCTGCAGGGCCATTTCTTGTATAAAAATAAGTAAAGGAGTCATGTTAGGTCATGCCGAATCGTATATACCCTCCACAATGGATATTTATTATCGATTTTTAACATATGATTAGATTTCATTGCACTTTTTCATGGGTAAGGGGGTGGGAACCGTGGACGACTGTTTTGAGAGAAATAATTCTCCAAATGCTCGCTTTATTTCGATTATTGGAGTGAAGCGTATATTCCGAAGTCTTCCACTTTAAAATAACCAATGAGATAAGTAACCTCTCTGATTTCCCAACAAACTTTGTGGTCAAATATCGCGAAAACAGGAGCTAACATAGAAAAACGGCTAATGCCACTGGATTAAGCATGTTCGAAATAGGTCTATCCATAGGGTCTCCTTTCTGTTACATTTTTGAACTAGCACAGTGTTATTATTATTCTTTTTCTATTATTTTTGTGGTGATTCTTAAAGTATTTTGCTTTATAGAAACAAACGATTGTCATAAACATTTTATATTATGCTAAGTGACATGCGGTTTATGCAAATCTATTAATATATACAAATGTATGTATCTATTCCATTCCATTTTCCAACTAATTGTCATATCAATCACTCAATTGAATTAATAAATCAACAACAGATCTAATCAATAAGTGGTGAACAAACTGAAATATGTACGTGAATGTCTGTAATTAACTTATAATTAATTAAACAAATACAATATATACAAATACAATAAGCATAATTAAGAAGATGTATAAAAAAGCGTCAATATTGTCGTAATATAGCGCTGAAGTTTCTCTCGTCAGAACTTCTAATCAGTTGCAAGTTTCCGCATTCAGGACTTAAACAGTTCTTCATTTTTTATGGAAAAAACTTTTTTTGTTATTGACTGTTATTTGACATATGTTCAAATGTGAGTGCTTAAGCTAACATAAAATCGAGACAAACGATAAAACTAAAGACCAGACAATGTTGTTATTGTTTCTCAACGACAACAAACACGAATATAATCACCATTCTAATCCTCACATCTGTGTGATATATTTTATTAACTATAAGCTCATATCGAATAATATATATGTATATACACTTACTATCACTACTACACTGGCTGTAAAATGAACGGTTTACTAACAAAATGGATTAAATCCTAATGATTGTTTTGTTTGGAATTTACGCCTATTTTTTCGCAAGTTGATAGGGTGATAAGACTATTACTACGGGTCAAATTGAAAATAACAGGGAATTATCAAAGAATTTATAAGAGATTACTTAAATTTTAATATTAGGTTTTACCAAAAATACCAAAAATGGTAGTCTAAAAGGATCCATTTTTAAACCGAAATTAAGTTTGAATAAAATATTACCATCGAAATTTATTCGTTAGGTCATTTCTTTAGAAATGTATCGTACTCAACTGCTAGCCAGACCCACATATAGAACCCAATTTTCGAACACTTTTCCACTAAATCAAGTCGTATGTCATGAATGGCTCGTTCAATGCTGACTTGTAAAGCTTGAAGAGAATCTGGTTTATTTAGAAAGACCAATGACTTCAAATAACCCTACAAGAAATAGTCTAATGGTGTTAAATCACAACATATTGCAGGCCATTCAATATCACAATTTCTTGAAATAATCGAATCTCCAAATTCAATTGTTTAATTTGCTGTGTGGCAAGTAGCCACAATCGGTCAATGGCAAAAAGATAGATCTTAACGAGAGCTAAAATATTGCCCATGGGTGTGAAGGTCGTAGGTCGACTGGAAAGTGTTTTTTTTATTTATTTATTGGAGAACAATTATTTTGATAATAAAACTGAATAATTTGTAAATGTTGTTCTTGCGTATATCTCTCCATGATGAAATTGTAAGCACTACTGAATACAATGAAAAACAAATGACAGATAATGACATATTACAAATGGCCGAAACCTCACTTCAAAATCATGTCATTGCTATTGGAAACCCCGTTATTTATACCATGCATATGCATTGTGCATTGGTTTCTAACACCCAAAAAGAGAAGAGATAAATCCGACCGACATAGAATCACTTTTTGAGTCGATTTAGCCACTTCAGTCCGGCCGTCTGTCCGTCTGCAATTTTGGTTCTATCTCAACGAAACTCTGCACATATCTTTTTTTTCATGAATTATATTGAATTTGGTTAAAATCGGTTCAGATTTACATATAGCTCTCATATATATGTACCTCCGATTTGACATGAAAGCAGAAAGAGGTTTTTTATTACATGAAGAAACACTGCCAAATTTGAAGAAAATCGGTTCAGATTTAGGTATAGCCCCCAATATATATGTTACACCCGATTTTATATGGAAGCGCTGTAGAAACTATATTTTACATCTGATCAGTACGAAATTCGGCAGAAAGAGGTTTATTATTAAGTAAATTAAGGTACACTGCCAAATGTGGAGAAAATCGGTTTAGATTTAGATATAGTCCACATATATATGCTGCTCCCGAATTAGTATCAAAGCACAATACAAGTTGTACTTTACTTCATATCATTACAAAATTTGGCAGAAAGAAGCTTCTTAATTTAGGAACGAATACTGCTTAATTTGGGGATAATTGGTTGAGATTTAGATCTAACCGCGTATATATTTCTGCCTATTTAGTATTTATGAGCTATTGGAACTGTATATTTTGTCCGATTTTTATTTAATTTGACAGCATTCGGCTTTTGATCCAAGTTGATGAAAATGTTTTTAGATTACACAGTACTGCATTTTTAGCTCATTGATTTAAGATTCAATTCTGAGAATTGAACGTGAAAGTAGCCCCAAAAATTAGAACATCTGCATCATTCGTTTAGTTAAGTTGTCTCAAAATTAATAATTAATGGCCATACGATTTTTATTTGCTCAAGATGAATTTTTAGCACTTTTCTATATATTTTTTTCGGTATTCCGTAAGGAATATCGCTTTTGTGTCTCAAGCAAAGTTGTAAATATTTAATAAGAGTGCGGAACAAAACCCGAAAAATTGCATTCAGTGCCTTAAAAATCGCAAAAATTTTCTGTTCTGATTTTTAATGTTCTGTTTTTTACATATACGTATTACACAAACGTATTTTTTGATATTTTACTCACTGGTACTTATCGTCATGATTATGACATTGTGTGTCATTTTTGCAATTTTAAAGGCACTGGATACACTGTTTTCGGGTAGGTTTGTTTTTTTCTCCTATTCAATATCTACAACTTTGCTTCGGACACAATAGAGATATTTCGTACAGTATACCGAGAAAATATATATAAAACCAGTAAGAAAGTTCAGTCGGGTTAACCGACTAATGAATCCCCTCATTTTGAGTCTCAAAAAAAGGTTAGTAAATTAATTTATTTTTTTGTTTTATTTAAATTATTATAAATTTAAATTGCATTGGATAAATTTAAAGATTGTACTGGTATTAAAGTTAAATGCTGTATACTTTTGGTACAAAATGGTCCTTTTGTGTGAGAGGTACCAAAAGGGGTGTCCCAATAACGGACACTTTTCTCTGGACTCTAGGTACTCTAAAATCATTACACTGTACAAAATTGCAAGTATTTATATGCACTGGTATTAAAGTTATAAGCTGTTAACTTTTGGTGTAAAACGGTCCATTTGTGTGGGAGGTACCAAAAGGGATGTACCAATTACAGCAACTTTTCTCTAGACTCTAGGTACTATTAAAAGCATTACACTGTACAAAATTTCAAGTATTTGTATGCACTGGTATTAAAGTTAAAAGCTGTTAACCTTTGGTACAAAAAGGTCCATTTGTGTGGGAGGTACCAAAAGGGGCGGGCCAATAATGCCCATTTTCACTGTATTGTAGGTACTATTAAACCATTACACTGTACAAAATTTCAAGTATTTGTAAGCACTGGTAATAAAGTTACAAGCTATTAACTTTTGGTAAAAAATTGTCCACTTGTGTGGAAGGTACCAAAAGGGGCGGGGACACTTCGCCAATTCTCTCGAGGTTATAGGGACTGATAAACTAATATTATGTGTATAATTTCAGAGGATTCAAATAAGTAGTATAGAATTTAGTAAATAACCAATATTACACTAAATTTTAACCCTTTGTGGGGGAGGTAATAGAAGAAGTGGAGCACTATGGTCCATCTTCGAACGTACCGAAGATAGAAGAAAATATTAACACATACCAAATTTGAAGTCAATCGGTTACTCCTTTGGGTGTTATCGTGCGCACCAGCCAGCAGACAGACAGACGGACGTACATTGCTCATTCGACTTTAAATGTGACAAAACGGATATCCGACGAACATACTTAGGGTCTTATGTCACTCCTTCGATGTGTTACCCTTTTGGTTCGTAGCAAATGATATCTACCCTCCTCTCTGGAGTGAGGGGATAAAAAGTGCAAAAATTTCACCTTGAGCAAAAAACAAGTAAAAGCGTTAAGTTCGGCCATTCCGAAACTTATATACCCTCCACCATGGTTAGCATGTGACCTCACAAAATAACTCAAACCTAAAGAAAATAACACCGATAGACACAAAAAAAATATAGTAGGTGAGAACAGTAGGAATCACAACAACTTAGATGCTATATATGGGAGCTATATTTAAATATGGACCGATATGGCCCATTTACAATCCCAAACAACCTACAACTATAAGAAGTATTAGTACCAAATTTGATCAACCTAGCTCTATTATTGCGGACTGTAGCGTGATTACAACAGACGGACGGACGGACGGACAGACGGTCATGGCTAAATCGTCTTAGAATTTTACGACGATTAAGAATATATATACTTTATGGGGTCTCAGATCAATATTTAGAGGTGTTACAAACGGAGTGACAAAATGAGTATACCCCCCATCCTATGGTGGAGGGTATAAAAATAGTATGGCCATAAAATTACACTATGCAACAAATGAACACTTTTTGAAAAGTATACGAACTTGACAGTATATGTTCTATTCTATTACCAAAGGGTAGTATAACCCTATACTCAGTTTGGCGAAACTGGTGACCAATTAGTGGGCCCATTGAAAAAGTTGGCATCAGCTTTTGTCCAACTACTTATTCAGACTTGGTGATACTGCATAACTAAATTTGGCAATAATGTAGCTATGAATATGCTGAACAAAGTTTGTTAACATTTTGCGAAAAAAAACATTTTTATAGCACATTTTTTGAAAAAGTGAGGGAAAAAATATTGTTCACTTTTTCCGCATAACTTACAGGGATTTGTAAATCTTCACTAATCTGAACAACTTTTGAGAACATATAGATGTATGTAAAGGGTTTTCCAACAAAAGGTGTTATTTTGGTATTCAAAGAAAAGTGCAATCTGTTTATATAAATGATCGGATGTTTATTTCCTAATAAAGAGGAAGGTATGCCGTTAATAATGAAAAACAACATCAGCCAAATGGCCACCACGACCACGTTTACAGGACCATATCCTTTTCATGAAATTTTCCATAACCAAATCGCAAAGTGGCTGCCCTATGACCTCGATAGCCTCACAAATTCTATCATTGAGATCTTTGATCGACGCTGGGCTGCTGGCGTAGACCTTATCTTTCACGTGGCCCCAAGTCGCAAGGTGTTAAATCACAAGATCTCGGTGGCCAATTGTGATCACCTCTTCGAGAGATAACACGGTCCGGAAACTTTTCCCGTAACAGAGCAATGGTTTCGTTGCTTGTGTGGAACGAAGCGCCGTCTTGTTGAAAGAAAACGTTGTGCAGATCAATAGCATCCAAATCCGACCATAAAAAATCATTAATCATCTCTCAATAGCGTAATCCACTCACCGTAACTGTTGATCCAACCTCATTTTCGAAAAAGTGAGGTCCAATGACCCCGCCGGACCATAAACCGCACCAAACAGTCGCACGTTGAGGATGGAGAGGCTTCTCAACAATAACTCTTGGGTTTTCCGAGCCCCAGATGCGACAATTTTGCTTGTTGACGTAGCCACCGAGGTGGAAATGGGCCTCATCAGTCAAGATGATTTTGTACCGTTCGTACCGCTTTTTTGTTCGATCGTTTTGTATCATTCCATTTTTAGTAATGGCGTAGTTTCTACTTGTCAAATGTCAAAGAATAAAAGCTTCAAAAGTGACAGCTACCGAAATTCCGGGTGATTCAAAATAACACCTCTTGTTGGAAAACCCTGTACAATCTGAACGTGTCTAGGCACCCTAAATAGCTCACAAAGGCCACATTGTGTATCAAAAACATTAGTATTTCACTATTTTGTAACAAAAATTTTTTTTTGTTGTAGGGTATGTTCAGGGATTTTATAGAGAATATTACGGTCAACAGTTGTTGGCCCTATTTTAACAAATGTAAAAAACGCCCCCAAAAATGGTGAAGGCGGGGATGAAATGTTCTACAACAAGTTAAAGCGTTAAGTTCGGCCATGTCGAATCTAATTTACCCTCCATCATTGATTGCATTTAATTTTATTACTGGAAAAATCTTTGGATATAGAGCAAATCATGAAACAATCCTTTTTGTTTAAGTAAATTATTAAAAAACCAGTAAGGAAAGGCTAAAGACGGGCGGGGCCGACTATATAATAACCTACGCCACTCTCGTAATATTGAATAACTCTGATATATAAATTTGGTAATTCATGTATAAATTGTTTACATAAATTTACTTTTGGGACAATTTTAACTGAATAATACCCTGTACCACAGTGTGGTGTAGGGTATAAAAACGATTGGATCTAAAGAGCCAAATCGGATGAAACATATATATGGGAGCTATAGCTAAATCTTAACCGATTTTCTTCAAATTAGGCAATGTAGGTTCATGGATCAAGAAACTCTACCATTCTAAATTTCAAAACGATTGGATGTAAAATACAGCTTTTTCAGGACCAAAGAGCAAAATCGGACGAAACATATATATGGGAGCTATAGCTAAATCTTAACCGATTTTCTTCAAATTCGGCAATGTAGGTTCATGGATCAAGAAACTCTACCATTCTTAATTTCAAAACGATTGGATGTAAAATGCAGCTTCTATAGGACTAAAGGGCCAAATCGGACGAAAGATATATATGGGAGCTATATCTAAATCTGAACCGATTTCAACCAACTTCAATAGCGATCTTAGCAGCTGCGATATACTCTAAACTGCAAAATTTCAGAACGATCGGAGTGAAATTGCGACCTGTAGTCGACGAACAACTTTACATGGACAGACGGACGGACGGACATGCTTAAATCGACTCAGCTAGTGATTCTGAGTCGATCGGTATACTTTAAGGTGGGTCGAGCTGTGTTATTTTCAGGTGTTACAAACATCTGCCGTGAAACAAACTTATAATACCCTGTACCACAGTGTGGTGTAGGGTATAAAAAAGAACGCCGCATTTTTAGCGGCGAATTCTGTAGCCAAACCCTTCACCTGAAAAATGCGGTATTTATGGCTTAAAATAGCTTTTTTGAGAGGACTACCACAAAATAAAATTTTATTTGCAGAGATTTTATTGGAATGAATTATTGCCAAATATAATATAAACTGCCATGTTTCAGTTAAATTTCTTAGAAAATGTGGTGTTTGTGACTTAAATAAGCCTTTTTGGGAGCGACATCTATAGGTGGACTATAACAAAATATGAACTGATTTAAAAATTGTTCATGTCTTAATTAAAAACAAACTGCAAAGATTCAGTTAAAACTCTTAGAAAATATGGTATTTATGGCTTAAAAACGTATATTATGGAGCGACCTCTATAGGGTGACTATAACAAAATATGACCCGATTTGTAAAATGTTTTCTGTGATGAATTCTTGTCAAAATAGAATACAAATTGCAAAATTTCTTCTAAATTGCTTTAAAAATGTGGTATCTATGGCTCAATACCCATATTTGGTGCGACCTCTATAAGGGAGCTATATCAAAACAAACAAAACATTTACTAGGGACCTAAACTGGTCTATGTGAGCTGAAGAAATAAAAAAGAAAACGGCTGCCACCCTAACCTAAACCTAAACCTATATCAAAACATTGACCGATATGGCCCATTTGCTATCCCAAACAACCTGCAACTACAAAAACTATTTCTACCAAATTACTAGCTCTATTATTAAGGACTGTAGCGTGATTACAACAGACTGACGGACAGACGGACACGGCTAAGTCGTCTTAGAATTTTACGACGGTTAAGAATATATTTATTTTATGGGGTCTCAAATCAATATTTAGAGGTGTTACGAGTAAAAACGGAGTGACAAAATGAATATACATACCCCTCATCCTATGGTGGAGGGTACAAAAACGGATAATACCACTGGATTCAGCATGGCCGAAATGGGTCTATCCATAGGTCCTTCTTTCTCTTAAATTTTTGGACTAGCACAGTGTTATTACTCGAACTTCTTTGTCTTTTTAGATTTTTGGAGTTAGTTTAAGTGGTAAATGATTCAGCCATAATAAAGATAAACATATTTTTAGGATTATCTTTGTGGGCTGACTGACGCTCACATGTAATGTAAGTGAGTTATGATGTCTGTAACATATACATACATATATATATATTTAACATGTAAGCATTTATTTATATCTGTATGTATATGTATAAGTTTAGATGTTTCCAAATGTCACACAAACGTACATATAAAGTATTTATGTATTTTTCTTAAGTAATAAATATTTATGATTATGTCTAAGCTATAATCAAAAATAAATAAAAATACAACAATTGATGGCAAATATGTGACATTAATGTTGACATTTGCTATATATTTAACGACAGACACTAGTATACAAAAATCATTGTGATAAACCTATGCAGCGATAAATACATCGTCGCTTGGATGACCAACTGGCGGAACTTACAGTTTCAAAATTGTTCAGGAGAGTTGATTTTCTGTTTTTGAGATAATGTTGCTTCTAGCCCATTGCGTAATATTTATTATACAATTTCCAGTTTGTTTTTCTTATTGTGTACAAATCTTACTCTTTTAAGGAGCGCACAACAAGCCGAACCACTGGCTTAAGTGTATGTCCATGGACATGAGACGTTTAAACGTCTCCTCTCTTCAACCTAACCTAACCTAACCTACTTTTTTTCAATATTTTATTAAAAAATTGAGTTATTTTCTGAAAAAAATAAATTTTTAATTGAGTTCCGTCAGTGGGTCATCCAGGCGACGGTATACGTATAGTGCAAACTTATCTTTCTCCTCTTATATTAGCTTACATTTTGTTTATTAAATTGTGATTTTCGTTTAATAAATATTTGCGAACTAGTGTTGTTTTAATTTAATAATACAAATTCCACACGTAAGTTATTATCTTGTATACAAACGTAATATAAGTCAAATACCCTTGTGGCAAATGGTGGCAAATAGTAGTTGTGTTCATAGAAAATATTTACCTAACTTTGACGTTTAGTGCCTGCATATTAAATATTATTATATGCAGTGAAATTAAAAGCACATAATAATAATGTAATGACGACTTTTGTGTCAATAGTTTTCAAAACATTTTATTTACAAAGAATGACGGATATTTTAAATTTGTAAAAATGTTAAACTATTTAGCTCAGTCTATACCTATGGCAAACATCATTTAAAGCACCGAAAATGAAAATATTTAGATGAAGAAGAAGAATGAAGAAATAATCTGTCATTTTGTTTGGGGATACCAGGAAAAGGCTTGACAAATATTCAGCACTTTTGTGCTGAACAGTAGGTACTTTGGAAATACTTCCCGTTACCGAATTGTATGTTCGGTATTAAAGTTGTGAGATATTATATTGCAGATCCGGATAAGCACTATATACCTTTTGTGGAGGAGGCACCAGAAGGGGTGGATTAATCAGAAGGGGTGGATTAATATAGAACATTATAACAAAACCATTACGACATACCAAATTTGAAGTCAATCGGTTACTCCTTTCGAGTATTATCGTGTGCACAAACCAGACAGTCGGACGGACATACCTCAAATGTCTTACAATTTCCTATAACGAATTTCCGAAGAACCTTACCTAGGAGCTACGGTCACATCTTCGATGTGTTACAACTTTGGCCCGTAGCAACTTTTACTACTTATTACTTTTCCAACAAGTAATATAGAAAGCAAAAAAGTTACTCGCTTTTTCATCATATTTAAAAATTTGTAAAAATTTTTTGCTAAATATATTTAAAACGGCTCGGGCATGAGCTAGCATTAGGGCGGGTCGATTTAAAAATCGCCCATTGCTCAGTGAAAATCGTATTTAGGGATCAAAATAAGAAACTTTGCCGAAGGAACCATACCTCTAAAACGAATTCTGATGTCCCGGAAAAAATCCCACTTTGACCCATTTAGAGTGCTCCAATCGAGTCCAAATGTATGACCGACCCCCACTCAGTGAAGTGCTCAGTGAAAATCGTATTCTAGGGATCACAATAAGAAACTTTGCCGAAGGAATCATACCTCTAAAACGAATTCTGATGTCCCGGAAAAAATCCCACTTTGACCCATTTAGAGTGCTCCAATAGAGTCCAAATGTATGACCGACCCCCACTCAGTGAAGTGCTCAGTGAAAATCGTATTCTAGGGATCACAATAAGAAACTTTGCCGAAGGAACCATACCTCTAAAACGAATTCTGATGTCCCGGAAAAAATTCCACTTTGACCCATTTAGAGTGCTCCAATCGAGTCCAAATGTATGGAACCCCCAGGGGGTTCCTCGATTGGAGCACTCTAAATGGGTCAAAGTGGGATTTTTCAAAATTTGCCCCTACCCAAAAGTTCGACCCAAATTCCGGGACATCAGAATTCGTTTTAGAGGCATGGTTCCTTCGGCAAAGTTTCTTATTTTGATCCTTAGAATGCGAGTTTCACTGAGCAATGGCGACTTTTTTTGCCTCCCCACATATCGACCCGGCCTAGCTAGCATACTTAAATATGGCCCCGAATTCGTCATATACATATTGTGAAAACTCTAGAAAGCACAGTGGGAAAAAATAAGACAAAAACGAAAGTAATTCCGCCGTTTCTGATTGCGACAAAACTTGGCACGATTGTAGCAGAGGTGTTGGAGAATTGAAGGTTTCAATTTGGGCACCGTTTGTATACACAAGAGGAGCTACAGGGCCACAAAGTTGGCCACATCGGGTGTACAAAGTGCTTAAGAGCGTGTAACTTTTGCCGTTGTGTTCTGATTTTGTGCGAGTTCTACTAACTGAGGTCTACAAAAGGTTTTTATACCCTACACCACACTGTGGTACAGGGTATTATAACTTTGTGCATTTGTTTGTAACACCTAAAAGGAGAAGAAATAGACCCATCGTTTATTATACCGATCGACTTAGAATCACTTTCTGAGTTGATTTAGCTATGTCCGTCTGTCTGTCTGTCCGTCTGTCTGTCCGTCTGTCCGTCTGTCCGTCTGTGCATGTATTCTTGTAATCAAAGTACAGGTCGCAATTATGGTCCGATCTCGATGAAACTTTACACATATCTTTTTTTTGGCCCAAGGACGATCCCTATTGAATTTGGTTAAAATCGGTTCAGATTTAGATATAGCCCCCATATATATGATACCCCCGATTTAACATGTAAGCGCTGTAAAAACTGTATTTTATATCCGATCAGTATGAAATTCGGCAGAAAGGGGTTTCTTATTACATGAATGAACACTGTTAAATTTGGAGAAAATCGGTTCGGATTTAGATATAGCCCCCATATATATGTTACCCCCGATTTCACATGTAAGCGCTGTAAAAACTGTATTTTATATCCGATCAGTATGAAATTCGGCAGAAAGAGGTTTCTTATTATATGAATGAACACTGTTAAATTTGGTTAAAATCGGTTCAGATTTAGATATAGCCCCCATATATATGTTAGCCCCGATTTGACATGTAAGCGCTATAAAAACTTTATTTTATATCCGATCGGTATGAAATTCGGCAGAAAGGGGTTTCTTATTACATGAATGAACACTGTTAAATTTGGAAGAAATCGGTTCAGATTTAGATATAGCCCCCATATATATGATACCCCCGATTTAACATGTAAGCGCTGTAAAAACTGTATTTTATATCCGATCAGTGCGATATTCGGCAGAAAAAGGTTTCTTATTACATAAAGAAATACTGCCAAATTCGGAGAAAATCGGTTCAGATTTAGATATAGCCCCCATATATATGTTACCCCCGATTTCACATGTAAGCGCTGTAAAAACTGTATTTTATATCCGATCAGTATGAAATTCGGCAGAAAGAGGTTTCTTATTATATGAATGAACACTGTTAAATTTGGAAGAAATCGGTTCAGATTTAGATATAGCCCCCATATATATGATAGCGCCAAGCACCACACTGTGGTACAGGGTATTATAACTTTGTGCATTTGTTTGTAACACCCAAAAGGAGAAGAAATAGACCCATCGTTTATTATACCGATCGACTTAGAATCACTTTCTGAGTTGATTTAGCTATGTCCGTCTGTCTGTCTGTCCGTCTGTCCGTCTGTGCATGTATTCTTGTAATCAAAGTACAGGTCGCAATTATGGTCCGATCTCGATGAAACTTTACACATATCTTTTTTTTTGGCCCAAGGACGATCCCTATTGAATTTGGTTAAAATCGGTTCAGATTTAGATATAGCCCCCATATATATGTTAGCCCCGATTTGACATGTAAGCGCTGTAAAAACTTTATTTTATATCCGATCAGTATGAAATTCGGCAGAAAGGGGTTTCTTATTACATGAATGAACACTGTTAAATTTGGAAGAAATCGGTTCAGATTTAGATATAGCCCCCATATATATGATACCCCCGATTTAACATGTAAGCGCTGTAAAAACTGTATTTTATATCCGATCAGTGCGAAATTCGGCAGAAAGAGGTTTCTTATTACACAAAGGAATACTGCCAAATTCGGAGAAAATCGGTTCGGATTTAGATATAGCCCCCATATATATGTTACCCCCGATTTCACATGTAAGCGCTGTAAAAACTGTATTTTATATCCGATCAGTATGAAATTCGGCAGAAAGAGGTTTCTTATTATATGAATGAACACTGTTAAATTTGGAAGAAATCGGTTCAGATTTAGATATAGCCCCCATATATATGATAGCGCCATACACCACACTGTGGTACAGGGTATTATAACTTTGTGCATTTGTTTGTAACACCCAAAAGGAGAAGAAATAGACCCATCGTTTATTATACCGATCGACTTAGAATCACTTTCTGAGTTGATTTAGCTATGTCCGTCTGTCTGTCTGTCCGTCTGTCCGTCTGTGCATGTATTCTTGTAATCAAAGTACAGGTCGCAATTATGGTCCGATCTCGATGAAACTTTACACATATCTTTTTTTTTGGCCCAAGGACGATCCCTATTGAATTTGGTTAAAATCGGTTCAGATTTAGATATAGCCCCCATATATATGATACCCCCGATTTAACATGTAAGCGCTGTAAAAACTGTATTTTATATCCGATCAGTGCGAAATTCGGCAGAAAGAGGTTTCTTATTACACAAAGGAATACTGCCAAATTCGGAGAAAATCGGTTTGGATTTAGATATAGCCCCCATATATATGTTACCCCCGATTTCACATGTAAGCGCTGTAAAAACTGTATTTTATATCCGATCAGTATGAAATTCGGCTGAAAGAGGTTTCTTATTATATGAATGAACACTGTTAAATTTGGTTAAAATCGGTTCAGATTTAGATATAGCCCCCATATATATGTTAGCCCCGATTTGACATGTAAGCGCTGTAAAAACTTTATTATACCATACACCACACTGTGGTACAGGGTATTATAACTTTGTGCATTTGTTTGTAACACCCAAAAGGAGAAGAAATAGACCCATCGTTTATTATACCGATCGACTTAGAATCACTTTCTGAGTTGATTTAGCTATGTCCGTCTGTCTGTCCGTCTGTCCGTCTGTCCGTCTGTGCATGTATTCTTGTAATCAAAGTACAGGTCGAAATTATGGTCCGATCTCGATGAAACTTTACACATATCTTTTTTTTTGGCCCAAGGACGATCCCTATTGAATTTGGTTAAAATCGGTTCAGATTTAGATATAGCCCCCATATATATGTTAGCCCCGATTTGACATGTAAGCGCTGTAAAAACTTTATTTTATATCCGATCAGTATGAAATTCGGCAGAAAGGGGTTTCTTATTACATGAATTAACACTGTTAAATTTGGAAGAAATCGGTTCAGATTTAGATATAGCCCCCATATATATGATACCCCCGATTTAACATGTAAGCGCTGTAAAAACTTTATTTTATATCCGATCAGTGCGAAATTCGGCAGAAAGAGGTTTCTTATTACATAAAGGAATATTGCCAAATTCGGAGAAAATCGGTTCGGATTTAGATATAGCCCCCATATGTATGTTACCCCCGATTTCACATGTAAGCGCTGTAAAAACTGTATTTTATATCCGATCAGTATGAAATTCGGCAGAAAGAGGTTTCTTATTATATGAATGAACACTGTTAAATTTGGTTAAAATCGGTTCAGATTTAGATATAGCCCCCATATATATGTTAGCCCCGATTTGACATGTAAGCGCTGTAAAAACTTTATTTTATATCCGATCGGTATGAAATTCGGCAGAAAGGGGTTTCTTATTACATGAATGAACACCGTTAAATTTGGAAGAAATCGGTTCAGATTTAGATATAGCCCCCATATATATGATACCCCCGATTTAACATGTAAGCGCTGTAAAAACTGTATTTTATATCCGATCAGTGCGAAATTCGGCAGAAAGAGGTTTCTTATTACATAAAGGAATACTGCCAAATTCGGAGAAAATCGGTTCAGATTTAGATATAGCCCCCATATATATGTTACCCCCGATTTCACATGTAAGCGCTGTAAAAACTGTATTTTATATCCGATCAGTATGAAATTCGGCAGAAAGAGGTTTCTTATTATATGAATGAACACTGTTAAATTTGGAAGAAATCGGTTCAGATTTAGATATAGCCCCCATATATATGTTAGCGCCGATTTGACATGTAAGCGCTGTAAAAACTTTATTTTATATCCGATCAGTATGAAATTCCGCAGAAAGAGGTTTCTTATTATATGAATGAACACTGTTAAATTTGGAAGAAATCGGTTCAGATTTAGATATAGCCCCCATATATACGTTACCCCCGATTTGACATGTAAGCGCTGTAAAAATGTTATTTTATATCCGATCAGTGCGAAATTCGGCAAAGAGAGGTTTCTTATTACATGAAGGAATACTGCTAAATTCGGAGAAAATCGGTTCAGATTTCGATATAGCCCTCATATATATGTTACCCCCGATTTGAAATGTAAGCGCTGTCAAAACTGTATTTTATATCCGATCAGTGCGAAAATCGGCAGAAAGAGGTTTCTTATTACATGAAGGAATACTGCCAAATTCGGAGAAAATCGGTTCGGATTTAGATATAGCCCCATATATATGTTACCCCCGATTTGAAATTCAAGCGCTGTAGAAACTGTATTTTACATCCGATCACAGCGAAATTCAGCAGAAAAAGGTTTCTTATTACATGAAGGAATACTGCCAAATTCGGACAAAATCGGTTCAGATTTAGATATAGCGCCCATATATATGTTACCCCCGATTTGACATCTAAGCGCTGTAGAGACTGTATTTTATATTCGATCAGTACGAAATTCGACAGAAAGAGGTTTCTATTTTACATGAATGAGTATTCAGGGAAAATCGATTCAGATTTATATATAACCTCCATATATTTGTTCCTCCTGATTTGGTTACAAAGCGCTATAGAAGTTGTACTTTACTTTCGATCATTACAAAAGTCCCCAGAAAGATGTTTCTCAATTTAGGAGCGAATATTGCTAATTTAGCGATTATCGGTTCAGAATTAGGTATATCCACATATATATGTTCTTACCCATTTACCAATTATTCCAAATTATTATCGCAATCACCCTTATCGTAATGTTAGGGAGGTGTAGGGTATTATATAGTCGGCCCCGCCCGACTTTCTGCCTTTCCTTACTGGTTTAATTTTATATTAATTTTTTTCTCAATCATTCTTTATCAGATTCATCATCACTAGATGATTCTTCTTTGAGGATGTCAGGGATCATATGAAACCTTGAGCAGAAGAACAATATTGCAAATAAAAAAACATTTTTAAAAATGGTGGAATCACTGTGGAAAGGCGACCAATGGAATACATTGTTCGATTGAGAAAAAATTAGTATAAATTAAAAAATTCGCGCGAATTTTTTAATTTTATACTAATTTTTGCTCAGAATTATTAATTAATATTATTATTAATTGAAATTATTATTAATATTTAAAAATATTCTTCCGACTATTTTAAATATTTTGTAACTATAAATTTTCTTTCAGTGCAGCAAATATTCTTTACCGTAATTGCACATGTGACGAGTACAGTAGTAGTTTTTCTGCATTGAACTCTTATTTTTAATATTAAAAGATATTTTTTTAAAAATGAAATAAGTCCCAAATCGGAAATTGGGGATTTATTTCATTGCAAAAAATTGGGGACTTATTTCATTATGAAATAACTCCCCAAAATAAAAATGAAATAACTCCCCAAAAAGTGAAACAAACTCCCAAATGTAGTTGTTGTTGTTTTCTGTACAATTTTTTGGGGACTTATTTCATTTTCGATTTGGGGGATTATTTCATTGGGGGGTTATTTCATAGAGCCATACTTGAAAACCATGATCGGCTTTATCCCGATAAGAGCGAAGAAATCGTCCCTGGTTGGGCCTCCAGCTCTCTCTCTAAACCGATGGATGCTGTGATTCCTACGACACTTGCGGTAGAGTAGAACGCAGCTCCTACAATTGCGACAGAGAAGGGAAAGCGAGGTAATATGCCAAGCGGATCCTCTGAAGCAGGGTCCTTGCAAACTGAAGCTAGGATAACAAAGCCTACTTCAGAGACAACGAAACCCACTGGAAAAAGATATAGTCCTATTGGTCACCCTTTATTTAGACGCGATACGGACTGTAGTAACGACTACCAAGGTTACTTCAGAACTATCCAAAACAAATACATCTAAGGCGATGAAACCATGCACCAACAAAGCCCGACAAGTCTATGGCCAACTACATTCAGTGTGGAACTCCCAGCAAATCTCACGGTGCACCAAACTAAACATTTTCCACAGCTGTGTGAAGTCAGTTGCCTAGTGCGGATGACCATCATGGAACGCAGCTCGTTGCGACCTCAGCTCAATCCAGGTTTTTGTGAACCGCTGCCTTCGACGAATCCAAAAAATTTTCTGGCCAACCACCATTAGCAATGCTCAACTCTGGGCACAAACCAGGCAGACCCCAATTTAAATCGAATTTCGAAGACGGAAATGAAGGTGGATCGGGCATGCTTTGCGCAGATCACAATCTGACATAACCAGGACTGCAATCGACTGGAATCCCCAAGGCAGCCGAAGAAGGGACGCCCAAGCCACACTTGGCGCCGACAGCTGGATATAGAAATTGCAAAAATAAATAAATCGTGGGATGAGGTGAATCCGTTTGCAGCAGACAAAAAGGAATGGAATGCAATCGTTGAGACCCTATGCTCCTTATAGGTACAAAAGGAATTTATATATATATATATGTGACCAAGCAATACGCGAGGTACACCCTTAGAAGAAAAAAGGATGCCGCCTGGAGCCGAATCTTCATCACGGACTCCTACATCCAAAACCACCATATCTGAGGTGATTATACAAGCAAAACGCAAGGTACACCCTCGGGTACTAAAGCCATGCAGCCTGGAGCCGATATTTCAACACGGACTCTGGCAGCACCTAAACGCAAAGTGAATGAGGAAAAGAAATGTGGTAAGACGCCAGATGGAGCTTCAGGATCGATTAAGATGCAGACTACTCGTTGAGTCAGTTCTACAAAGATGTATCTAGCTGTTAAATCCGGAACTGGTAAAAACTTGTTGCCTCTATTCGACGGCACATCAACCTCACAACAGGCTGCGGCCCTTATGAAATCTGCAGCTGGAAAGCGGGAGAAACCACAGCCTATTGCGAAGAAGCAACCGCAATAGTCCCCAAGAAGTGAGACAGGAAAGTCAGTTTCCAACCAGAAAGAATTAAAGGGGTTAGTCGCACCTGGTGGTAAAGCACCCGAGTGATTCTGCCAACTACTGTCGACTCTGTGAGGATGAAGAGGAACTGGAACTTCTCTGTCAATGTCCTTCACTATCAGACGATGGAATCGCTATCTAGGTAATTACACGATACCAAATCTGAAATCTCTATCATCCCACGATATTGATAGAATTAAGGGCTTCATAGGATGCTTGAGATGAATGGTTTGACAACAACCCATATATCTGCATCAACAGGCGAGGTATTGGTACTCCCCCTCCCATTAAAAGTCCTACCTCCTCTCTCTCTTCTTCATACTCATCAACTCCTTCATTATCTTCGCCATCTACTTTAATTTATCTTCAACTTCTCAGGACATACACAATGGACCAAATGGTATCCGAGTAAAGTGGTGCACACCAGCAATGGTTGTGTGCCTAACCTAACCCTACGCGTTATTACATTTCTGTCTGAATTTTGTAATCGATTTTGTTGCAAATAGCAAGTTTTGTTGTCTGTCCATATAATAATGGCAAAGGTTTTAATATTCTAGGATCCTGTTTGTCGGAAGGAGGCCTTGTTCAATTTGGACAATTAAAATATTAAAATTAATAACAATATTAATAATAACATTTGACCCATATTTTTCCGAAAACATTATTCAGGATGTTTCCTTTAAGACGAATATAAATATGTTACACTTTCTTTTTAAAACATTCTACATATCTCCAAAAAAACATATATTTTTTATATTTATTCCCTTCACTCCAGTGTGGAACATGGACCACAAAAATAAACTCTATTCACTCCTATTGAGGGCTAAACATTTTATTTCATTCCAGGTTCTAGTTGTTTTCGAAATTTCGTCGATTTGCCTTCTCCTGATGTGGGCGGGTCTCCCTCTTCTTCGGCTACCTAGCCGAAATGGCCCAATTTGAGGCCATGTAGCTCCCACCCTGCATACCATAGAGGGCCGAAAATTTAAGACTTCAATTTCTAATACCTCATCAACAAGCGTGCCAAGTTATGTCGTAATCGACGGTCTGGCTAGGAAACGGCGGAGGCTTTCCCTTTTTCGAATTTCTACCAACGATCTAATGTACAGGCGCCATCTCGTACACCATTGCGTGTGATTATTGTTTCAATGAAAATAAGAACATTTTCATACGCACCCAAAAAAGCAAAAACTACATAAAAAGCTAAAAAATTTATAAATTTTTTAGTTACAAGTTGAATAATGAGTTTAAATTATGATACCAAGATGGATTTTATTGGCCAAGATGTAAACATTCAGTAAAATATTACATGTTCTATATAATTTCACATAATAGTTTTATCCTCAATATCATAATTAATATCAGTGCATGTGAACTTTAGTGAAGTGTTACCGGTTCAAAAAAGACACATTTCTCCAGACTCTTCTGCTAACCCTAAAACAAATTGACAAATTCGGCTGAGGAAATAAAGGGTGGTTAAATCATAAGGGCCAATGTTGAAGGTGAACCACACCTAAAGTCAAGTTTTTTTCTGCATTTCATTTGACATTTCCCAATTTCAGACTAACTCAATTTGAACCATGGAAAGATACACAATCGAGCAACGCGTTAAAGTTTTTTAAGCCTTTTGCGAAAATGGGCGTTCAAATCAAAATGCATTTCGTGCACTTAGTGATGTTTCAGCATAATCGACCAAATGTGTCCACCATCGGGAGAATTGTGCGCAAATTTCAGCAAACCAGGTCTGTAGGAGATGTAAAAACACCTGTGCATGCTCGCCCAGTTCGTTTGGTATGGCTTATGGGCTGGCGACGTCATAGTTCTTCGAAATGAGGCCGGTCAGTGAGATGATAACGTACTTTTTATGGCCCGTATTGGAAGATATGTGGTTTCAACAGGACGGTGCCACCTGCCACACAGCTAACGAAACAATGGCTCTTTTGCGCAACAAATTCAATGGCCGTGTTATCTCACGTCATGGCGATGTCAATTATCCACCAAGATCATGTGATTTCACCCCGTTAGACTTCTTTCTTTGGGGTTATTTGAAGGAAAAGGTGTACGTCGATAAGCCAGCAACAATTCAAGAGCTAAAGGATGAGATAATTCGGCACATTAACGACATAGAACCTCAATTATGCCTCAGCGTCATCGAAAATTTAGACCATCGGATGGAGGTGTGGTCTAGGTGGCCGATATTTTGTTCCATACATAATTAAACCACACCAATGTTATCATAATAAAAAGAAATTACAATAATTTCCTAAATAATTTGTGTTTCATTCAAAATCAACATCAGCCCTTAAAATTTAACCACCCTTTAGATGGCTCTAAGTTTTGCACAGTAAATTAATACGTCCATACATGGATTATGGGCGATTGCAGCAGCTCGCCAGATATCACCATCGTGTCGCCTGGTCTGATAAACGACTTCACCTGGCAGTCCGATGTTTCACTGGGATCATACCACCACCCCATAAATCTCTCCATAGATAGACCAGCCGATTTCATCATCTCAGAAAGCCATACTTTCCTGAATGAAAGGAAAGCTGATTGGGACGGTTCAGAGAATTCACCAACCGCAGCTTCAGTGAACTACCCATCCCCTCAAATGTTCGGGTATCTGAGAAGAAAATCCGAGGCATCATTAACGCAGCAGTCGCTCACTTTATCCCTGCACCGGGAAACGAACTAATTTTCCAGCAACTAAAGGGTCCGCCAAGTAACTTTTTTTTGAAAATGCTATAAAAAAACTACTGAATATTTTCTCAATTTTTTTTTTTTTTAAAGTACAATCCTTCCGGTTAATAATGGAAAATAATTTCATTCAAATGGCTGCCTCGGCTGGCCATGCAGTAGCCTACACGATCGGTCCAATTTTTAAGCACATTATCGATTGTGTGCAGCTGTGTTTCTTCAATGGCTTCACGAATATTGTCCTTTTAAGCGTCAATTGTGCTTGTCGGCATAACACTTATCTTTGAGGGCACCCCCACAAATAATAGTCCAACGGTGTCAAATCGCAGCTCCGAGGTGGCCAAACGACATCAGCTTTGCGGCTGATAATGCGATCTTCAAAAACAGGGCGCAAAACATCGAGTGTAGCTTCGGCTGTGTGGCACGTATCGCCGTCCTGTTGAAACCAAATGTTGCCAATATCCTCCTCTTCAATTTTTGTGAACAAAAATTCGTTCAACATGGTCCGATAACGATCGCCATTGACTGTAACGGCCACTCCTTGCTCATTTTCGAAGAAAAATGGCCCACTTATGCCTCTGGACCAAAATCCGCACCAAACAGTGACTCGTTTTGGGTGTATCGGCTTTTCAATGTATGCGTGCGGGTTTTCTGTGCCCCAAATGCGACAATTTTGCTTGTTTACATACCCGCCAAGATCAAAATGAGCTTCATCTGAAAAGATGATTTTTTTTTTGGCAAAATCGGCATCTTCTGTAAGTCGATCGCAGGGCCACTTGTTCAAGCGTATACACAACCATATTCGTTCAGCGGAAGGATAAAACTAATTATCTGTCAAATCAGACATGAGCTAAGTGTTACCATTCACGAAATAAGCACTAGTTGAAAAAAAAAGTTAGATGGCGGACCCTGTACATCGGGACTAGCAGACTAGCGGGATGAAATTCGTCGTTCATCTTATAATCATGGAACTGAATTCAAAGTCGATGAATATATGCGAAATAAAAGCCTAGATCATCTGAAGAAATGTAATTTAAGTTCCGGTATCGGAAAATTATGGACAACTTTTAACTCACTCTCGAATCCTGGCAAGAGAGACGACCGGACGGCAGTCACATTTGGTGCTTCCACTGTGAATGATCAGAAGAGGTGCGAGTGTTATTTTAACCGGCAATTTATAGAGCACCGCGAGAGTGTCAAAGTGAATAGGAAGAATTACCGAAGAAGTACCACATCAATTTACAGTTGGATTAGTTGCAGATGTCATATGCTGATGTTGAAGCAGTTGGACATACCGCGAGACGAGTATCTGACTACTGTCATCAACCTGTCCTTGACCACTCCGATCAAAACCGAAGCCAGAAAATGTGCAAAGCTGTCTCGCTACAGAAACTTTTCTCTCGCCAGTACTTAGCGAATACACTTGAGGCTTTAATCCTCCCGAACCTGATTGGACATTTTCTAATTGCTGATCATCAGCACGGATTTCAAAGAACGACTACTGCTTTGTCCGGCATAACCACGCATATAAGTCTTAACAAGAACAAGCTCGGTGACAGGACCATCCCTCTGTCGCTTGACCTATCGAAGGCCTTCGATACTGTTAGCAACGTCAAGCATTTTGAGGACATCGCCAACACGTTCCTACCGAATAGTTTGAAACGTTGAATCGTTAATTACATGTGTGGGTGCCAGTCGTATGTGGAATTCAGAAACAAAAAGTCCAAACCCCGTAGAATGACGGTGGGGTGATATCTTCGGCACTGTTTAACCTCTGCCTTTCTGCAATTCCATCTCCACCTGACGGCGTTGAAATTGTATCATATGCTGAATGTCTACCTGGCTGAGATAGCCAATTTCTTCGCTGCTAGGAACCTGATGATATCCGCCACCAAATCATCGGCCACACTGTTTATTGCCATGACAGCGCAAGTAAAGGAGCAACTCAATTTGATAGTCGATGGCACAGCAATTCGGAACACCAATTACCCTAAGGTTCCCGGTGTTCCCTTTGATAGCGAGTTCAATTCTAACGCGCATGCCACAGCTACCTGCAATAGGATGAGAATTAGGAACAAGGTGATCAAGTCGGAAGACGGCAGCACTAGTCGAACCGACAAAGAAACCTTGTTGACCTCTTACAAAGCGATTGGTTGATCTGTGGTTAACTGTGCAGCGCTGGAAGAACCTGCAGACCTACCAAAATGCCCCTATGCGACAGGGTGCCTCCTCATGTCTTCTGTGGATCACCTAGATGAGGAGACGAAGGTCATACCTATGCGGCGACACATTTTTTTTGCTGTTGAAGCAGTTTCTGCTTTATCGATACCGTCCCGGCCATCCCAACCACTACCTTGTGGAAAGGCTTCCACCTCCCAGGCAAATCAGGAAGGAGCTTTGTGATTTACAGCGCGAGGTCCAACGCTACAAGGGAGAAATGACGCAGTTGCTGAAGTTGTGAACTATTACAGAGTAAATTTCTTGCTAGGATATCACCCCCCATCAGTGGCTTCGGGGGGAGCGGAATTACCATTACAGACAAGAGTAGTTTTGGCCCAATTAAGATCAGGCTGGTGTGTAGCCGCCTCAATTAGTTTTAGGAAAGGATTGATGGCAATACGTCGAATACCTGTCCCGCTGGTAACCAGGGACCATACGACACACTACACCCGTTCAACTTCCATGCCAAATCTACTCAAATTGTTCCCAGGTATCTTTGGAACCATCCAGCGGCAGCAGCCACCTTCCTTGGCCTGGAAGCAAATTCACATGGAATCTCTATAACTTCTATACTAATCTTCTCAATATCTTCAAATTCAAAATTTAAAATTACAAAGTATTTCCCGTTATAAAAAAATCATACAATAAACAAAATGTTATGCTATATTTCGCTGAAGGCATACATAATTTGTTGGATTACTCTATAGAGTCCTTCTAATTTATTATATAAATTTATTATATTCTTGAACAATCCGCAAAATACGAGTACTTTGTACTTTAACGATTTACAGCATAAACAAACAAACTAACAAACACTATAATACGAGTATAATGACCATTATGTGTTGAAAAAACAATTAATTTTATTTTACTTAACATAAAAATAATATTTACAAAGAGCGCAAAAAAACACAGGACATATCAATAATTAATTTTCCACTAAAATGTTAATTATGTCCGCAATCGAAGAATGCTCCATGTACGAGTATGTGTGTATAATGAGTCATAATGATTTATGTATTTTGTAAAGCCCTCATTTTTTGCAAAATGCAATATATAATCGTATATATATATATATATGCATTATGCCTCTAGGATATTTAGCGGGTGTCGCGTAATAAATAATATGATTTTAAAATAATATATTTGAGAAAAGTGAGAAAAATCACACAAAAACAAAAATAATTTATGCATAATTTTAATTGATTTAAATTCTGTTCACTCATACGATTTTAATGAGGATAATAGCGTTAATGGAGTTGAACATTTGATTATGACATTTTATGTGTTGCGTTTTTTCACGTTTTTTTTTTTGTTGGTTAAAATTGTTACATATTTTATGAAAAAATAATATAATTTGCATTTGTTGAATGTTTTTGGGAAATACAAATGAGCAAATGAGTTTTGTGGAAATCATTGGAAAAGAAAGTACTTCAAAGAACTGCAGACAAAATTATTCTGTAAATTTGCATTAAACTAAAATCATTGTCTGAAAATGCACTTAAATATTCGCTTTCTAAAAATTCTATAATTTTAATTAATAATTACATGGTGGAGGGGGTAAAAAGAGAATATATAATATAATTTACATTTGTCGTATGTTTTTTGGGAAATATGAGCAAATGAGTTTTCTGGAAATCATTTGAAAAAATGACTTCAAAGAACTGCTGACAATATTGTTCTCTAAATATGCATAAAACAAAAATCATTGTCTGGAAATGGATTTAAATATTCGCTTTCTAAAAATTCCTCGAACTCATTATATGTACTGGTAGATAAAATTATATAATTTTAATTAATAATTATCTATATATTTATAAATTTCAGTTGATACGTTTTGGAACAAAGTGTTGTCAACTATAAATATGAAAAATGTTTGTTAAAATCCAATATTACCTTTTATAGTTCCCAGAATACAAACATGTTTTTTTTAAATTATTTATACAATGGTTTTCTCTGGAAATTGCTTACTAATTTATAAATTTTATATTTGTGTATGAAATTTCCGTTTAATTAAAATATGTATCATGAGAATGCAATTTTAAACCACAATACCATTGATTACTATAGAAAGCACACAACAATGGAAAAAATAGAATTTAACGCTATATTTTATTACACTCGTTAGAAATGTATATAAAATTCCCTCACAAGGATATTTCTAAATTTTGATATGAATATCAAAGTGACATGCGACAAATATAATTCGTTAGCATTCGATATAACAAAAAAATAAAACACAATTAAGAACATATCTGACACGCAAATCAAAGAGAGATATATGCAAGTATGTATATAACATATAAGATATAAACAATGCAGAAGATGACAGTATTGGTAGTGATTGCAAATATCACTATACAACACAATTTTTTTTGGCCGAGACCTAAGAGCTTTTTTAATTAGTTTTTTTTTATTTTATGAAACCAAAAAAATCAAAAATTGTATGGTAATTTTTTTAAATCCAGTTTTCTTGGAAGATGCCTCTAGTATTTGGACCACATTTTAGTATTTGCCGTGATATATTTTCAAATTAAAGAAAACTATGAGTGCTACATTAACGCCTAGTTTACAATATGTATACTATGGGTCATACGATTTTTTTGCTCAAGGTGAATTTTTTGCACTTTTTCTATATTTTTTTCTCGGTATTCCGTACAGTATAAAAAGTAGTTTAAGGCCATTAAATTACACGGTGTGTGCAAAATGCACTTAAAAATTTATCCTCGATGAATCGAATGGCATTAGCAGTTTTTTCCTGTGACATCGCGTTTTCGAGATACTTAGCCACAAAGTTTGATGGGTAAACAAAGAGGTTCGTAAATTCAAAAACAATTTCAGTATAGAAGGCTCAGAAATAGATGTTGCATGTCAAAGAACAAAATAAGGGACATATTCCTAGAAGTATTTTTCCTAAAACACTCGAAACCCCCGCTCATCCTCTTACCCTTGAAAATCCCCCTCCAAAATTAATGATTTATCAAAAGTAGTAGAAATTGTTGGACTTTTGAATGATGTATTCGACAGAAAGATTCCATGTAAATATCAATATAGGTCCCCACAATACACTCTTATGGCAACCCAACATTTTTTTTAAATATATCGTATTTATTGATAATCTTTGAACAGTTAAACATTTCAAGACCACAAAAACTCAATCCATGACCAATAATTACGATATATTTTAAAAACCAAGTTTGACCAGCTTTGCTATACACATGTTATTGATTGTCCATTATTGCCACGCCCCTACAGTTCTGTAAAAAATTGGCGAAGTTGCCACGCCCCTTTTAGTACAAATACAAATGGACCATTTTGCACAAAAAGTTACCGGCTTATAACTTTGATTCCAGATCTTTGGGTACCTCCCAAACAAAATTGCCAAAATAAAAAATATGAAAAGTTACTTTTTTGAATTTCCCTATTTTTACAATATGGGTCACAATTTACACACTTATCCATAGATTATTCAATTACGTACTGTTTTCTTCGTTAGGATGCTAGCTTTCAAAAAATGGAACAAACTAATTTGTATCCCCTCACCTTAGAGAGGAGTATGTATAACCTCCTCTCTTTATCATTTGCTACAAGTCAAAAGTGTAACACATCGAAGGAGTGACCTAATTGGCCATATTGGTCCACTCCTTCTAGTACCTCCCCCGAAAAGTTTTAATATTTAGTGAAATATTGATTTAAATGACACAATTTCCTTTAATTTAAATGGTATCTGGGCTTAAACGAGCTTATACTTCAAATACTAAAGGTACCATCCACGAAAATTGGAATTCTAAAAAAAAATTTAAAAAAAACTTTTCTATAAAAAACTTTGGGTTTGGTTTCAAAAAATAGAGTTTTTTTGGCTAAGACACCAAAAAAATTGTTGTTGCATAGTGTAATTATTAATTAATTAATTTCTAATTAAATAACTTAAAAACTTGGAACTTGGCATTCAATTAAGGTAAATTTATACGAATATTTACTGAATTCTTGAATGAAAATAAATTCTTGTTTCGCAAATAATAGTCCGAAATAAAAAATTTTTGGACGGAAATAAAGATTAGCTTAGAACATCATCCTCCCAAATATATAATTTTTGTGTGTTCTAAATATTACATACTTCGAGTGTACCCTAAACATATATATATGTTTCATGCAGAATATGTTTTGGAAGATATACTACAGAAGCATTTTTTTGAGCGTGTATTCATGTATGTATGTGTATTCATATGTATAAATATAGATTGTTTCTCTAATAACTTATATACTACACTGAAAAAAATAGTGATAAAATTAATGATGACACATTCTTAAAATAAGTATGCGGCCTCGGCATTAATTCAATCACAATTTTCATTAAAATAATAAAAATTTACATGTATTTTACGAAATTTTCCTTAATCTAAAGTATTCGAATTTGAATTAATCACTATGTAATCATTAGTTTTGTGTTCGCCCTTCTTTAAATTCATTAAATATGTGACAATCCGCATTATTTTAAGTAATATTTCAATACATTTTAGGATTTTCTACATTAAAACAATGGCGTAGCCACTTCATAGTTTTAATGCCAAATCGGACTTAATTGACAGTATGAGATATTTGAGTAATAAATTTAAGGCTGAGCTCCTCTTAAAGGAAAGGTTGTATTGGTAATAAATTTTATGACTCTTGCCATTATTTTTAAGAATACATACTTTTTAAATTAACTCTCTCTCTTTCTCCGAGAATTATTCTTTCTCTCTTTCGGAGAATTATTCTATCCCTCGGAGAATCAGAAATGTTTGTTAATGTGCGAGTCAATAATTGTTATGGAATGATGAAGAGCTCTCTGAAAATATGAAGTAACTCTGTCGTTTGTTTTCTTTTAAGTCGTCAGTTATTGAGAAATGATAGAAGCATACGGCTGCGGTTTTTTTCGTCGCGGATTGTGAGAAAACGAAATTGCTGGAAATATGTAAGTATACGTACGAGTACATACAAAAGATTAATTTTATTTAAATATTTTTTACTTTTCCATTATATCCTGAAAATAATTTTATTATGGGATGTTTGCTAAATGAAAACACATATCTGAAACTAACAAAATTAAAGTGTGGACATAAATAGATTGGCAAATCTCATAGCAGCAACAAAGAAAATCAAAAAAGGGATACATAAATGTATAGATTTCGTGCGTGTAGATTTCATATGTGGCTTGATGATAAGGAAAAGGGATAGATGTTGTGCGTCTTAGTTATTTTGGCTGTATGTCATTTATGGTGATTTACACACAATTATGAAAGAGATGTTATTGTTAGTATGTTCTGTGAAGAGATTTATGCGCGAACACTACAAAACGAAGTGGGCGAACAAAATAAGAATAACAGGTTTTGTAAAGCTGAAGATGACAATAAGCAAAATTTATAGAAATGTTAAAATTTAATATTATAAAACGGAAGCAAAAATTATTGGCAAATTATGGAATTAGGAAAACACTTTTGTTTTAATTAAAAGTAAATATTTATTAAAAATATCTGCTAACAGCGCATAAATTATGCAAAATGTAAAATTATTTCTCGAAATATGGAAATGTATTATAAATACGCTGGTCAACTTTTTTTGAGACACGGGGTTCACAGCCGATTAGGATATAGATATAATTCAGTTCTTAGCCTAAAATGTAGGTACTTTGAACTTCCTTTAGTTCTCGCGATAAATCGCTATTTGCAAAAATAGAGAGGTTGCGACACATATAATAGCATAACTCGAGAATAATTTATACGAATTATTTCGGTAAAGTTTTAAATAATCCAAAATTAAGTAAACTTCTTCTAATACCAATTTTTTATCCGTTCAGCGGTTTCGACGATATCTTACGAGATAGTATTTAACCCTATTTTTTGAGAAAATTCTATTAATTTGTAAATAAACGCGTAATACAAATATCGAAAAATGTTTTATTATTGTATCGTAATGCACGAAAAAATAAATCTATTCCGAAGGAAATCGATGCACAACTTAAAAAGTTATAGCTAAATGAAAAATAAAAGAAAGGCGTTTTTTTTTACTTTTCTGTGAAATTTTTGATCGGGACATTGTCTTACGGTGAAATACATTTCGGGGTAGATTTAATAAATTCGATACAACTTTTTAAGTTATGCATTGTTTTTTTTCGTAAAGATCTAATTTTAATCATGACCGATCAGACTTTATGAACACTTAATAAATTTTTTATAATTGAGAATTTGTCGTTATTAAAATTTTCTAAAGAATTTCTGTTTGATTTCTTTTCAGATTATTTTTTTTTAGATCGCGCAATGAACTTTGTTTGAAAATATGAAAAATGTAGTGGGAATCGAAATTTACAAACTGCAGTAAATAATTGGACATACAAACTCTATGATATGTAAAACTAATTATATATATAATATTTAATTTATACAACTTCTATTTAAATTCTAGGCAAATTCCTTGTTCAAAATCATTGATGTCGGTTCCAATGCAAAATGTTCTTGGAAAATAAATGGAGAAATTAAGCCCAGTATAGATTTACAAATCGATGCCAAATATTTGAACAAGGTCAAACATCAAATATTTCGATAGTGCGTTGGAGGGCTTGTCTTTATACAACTAAAACCTTATTTTAAATTATAAAATGTTCAACGTTTTCCGCAATATGTATTATACATTTTTTGTATTTCCAATAAAAATATAACAATTCTAATTTTTAGAAAGATAAATCGTTGTGTTTTTGAAGTTAACGCTATAAATAGCATGAAGCATATTTTCTATGAATATAAAATCATATCAATGATTCAACAAAAATGACTCATTAATAAGAGTAAAATTATAATAAATACAATGTATAGAATTTTCCATACATATTTTAAAAAACTATATTTAAATCCATGTATGCCTTAAATTAATTACTAGTACATTCTTATATCGAGGACAGACATTTTAAATTTTATTACGACAATGTTTTAAATTTTGTGATATTTTGCTACAAATAAACACGCGTTATACTTAAATTTACGCCAAGACGTGCTTATTTTAAGACAAAACATAATTAGTTTTATTACCCAAAGTTCTTGATTCTATAAAATGCACCCTCAAAACAAGTACTATGTATGTCTTTAAATTAACTATAAAACAAAACATTTTTATAGCGATTGTCTTTGACTCAAAATCATTGCCGAAATCTTAAACTTTGATTTTCAGTACGCATTTTTTTAGTGTACCAATTCCTTCCTTTGTAATTCCACAGAGAGGCGAAGGGATCCCCTTTTAGTATCTCCCACTCAAAGGGACCATTTTGTACGAAAAGTTAACTGCTTATAACTTTAATATCAGTGCATAAAAATACTTGAAATATTGTGCAGTTAATGCTTTTATACACTGAAAAAAAATAGTAATAAAATTAATGACGACACATTATTAAATTAAGTATGCGAACTCGGCATCAATTCAATCACAATTTTCATTAAAATAATGAAAATTAACATGTTTTTTACGAAATTTTACTTAATTTAAAGTTTTGTCAATTTGAATTAATGACTATCTAATCATTAGTTTTGTGTACGCCCTTCTTTAAATGTACGCCTTTAAATTTAAGGAAAAAATCATGATTTTTGTGACAATCCGCATTATTTTAAGTAATATTTCAATACTGTTAAGGATTTTCTGCATTAAAACTATAACGTAGACATGTCATAGTTTTAATGCCGAATCGGACTTAATTGACAGTATGAGATATTTGAGCAATAAATTTAAGGCTATGCTCCCCTTAAAGGAAAGGCTGTCTTGGTAATACATTTTATGACAATTGCCTTTATTTTTAAGAAAACATACGGGAGAATTATACAATCTCTCGTGCGTCTTCTCATTTCGAGTATAATTATAATTTAGTCCAAGAGATATTTTTGTTTTTTGACATCAAAATAAAAAGCCTTTTTTGTTCAAATATAATATGTAAATAAGCTGCTTTCTTTTCACGAAGTATTGAATAAAACTAAATATAAAAAATTGGGTTAAATATTAGTTTTGTATGAAAAATTATGAAAATTTAATGTGGACCAAATGGTCTCTTAATCTAGGATTTGTACATATTTTCCAGTCTAACAGCAGGATTAAGAATGTCATAAGCAGCATTAACTAATTATTATTTAATAAATATTCCTATTCATCTCTTTTTGACAATCCATCAAAGCACTTTATAGCTACGAAAAATTATACGATTTAAATTTGAATCGAATTTTACAAACATATTAAATATGTTTGCAAATTGAACATCTGAAAAACAGAAAACTTGCATCTAAATTAAGGCACTGATAAATTACAAAAAAATACTTAAATACAATTAAATCGTTGTTTCGGAAATATTACTTCCAAATAAAAAGTATTAGGATGGAATCATAGTTTAGAACAATATTCTCCCAAACGTATAATATTTGTGTGTCAAATATTACATATATAAGTATTTGGAGTGTACCCTAAACATATGTACGTTTCAAGCTGAATATGTTTGGGGAAATATACTACAGAAGCAATTTTTCAGCGTGTATACAATTTAATAATATTTATACCCTACACCACACTGTGGTACAGGGTATTATGACTTTGTACATTTGTTTGTAACACCTAAAAGGAGAAGAGATAGACCCATTGTTTATTATACCGATCGACTCAGAATCACTTTCTGAGTCGATTTAGCCATGTCCGTCTGTCTGTCTGTCCGTCTGTCCGCCTGTCCGTCTGTCCATGTATTTTTATAATCAAAGTGCAGGTCGTATTTATGGTACGATTGTGATGAAATTTAGCATAGTGCTCTTTTTTGGCCCAAGGACGATCCCTATTGAAATTGGTTAAAATCGGTTCAGATTTGTATATAGTCCCCATATATATGTTTCACCCGATTTGACATGTAAGCGCTGTCGAAACCACATTTTACATCCGATCTTTATGAAATTCGGCAGAGAGAGTTTTATTATTACATGTATGAACACTGCCAAATTCGTGGAAAATCGGTTCAGGTTTAAACATAGTCCCAATATATATGTTACACCCGATTTCACATGTAAGCGCTGTAGAAACCGTGTTTTATATCCGATCAGTACGAAAATCGGCAGAGAGTTTGCTTATTACATGTATGAACACTGCCAAATTCTTATCGCAATGCCCATTATAGTATTGATAGGTAGGTGTAGGGTATTATATAGTCGGCCCCGCCCGACTTTCTGCCTTTCCTTACTGGTTTTATTTTAATTTCAGCCAAATTCAATGTTCACAATCATTAAAGGTTCCAACGAAAATTGTTCATGGTGAATCCATATAGAAAGGTGAATCCACTATAAGTTTACAAATCGATAACAAATTCAAATATGGTGTGTTGGCCGGTTTATCTTTATACATCCAACTAAAATACTGTTTTAGATCATAAAATGATGAAAGTTATCCGTAATATGTATTACATATTTATTGTAATTTCTAATATTAAAATAACAAACCCAATTTTTAGAAAAAGGAAGTGTTGTGTTTTAAATTTATCGTGGTAATTTGTATACAAGAATCATATTTCCTATGAATATTGAAATGGGTTTCAGCTTTAAAACAAATGATTCTTTAGTATGAGTGGCATTAGAATAAATACAATGTAAGGAATTTTCCCTACATATTTTAAAAAAACTTTATTTATGCTTTAAATTAATTACCAGTATATGCTTATATCAAAGGCATACATTTTAAAATGTAATACGATAATGTTTTAAATTTTATGATATTTTACCACACATAAGCACGAGTCATACTTACAGTTATGCCAAGCCGTGCTTATTTTAAGACCAAAATTAATTAGTTTTATTACCAAATATTCTTGATTCTATGAAATGCATCATCAAAACAAGTACTATTCATGTCTTTGAATTAACTATAAAACATTCTTATTTTTATAGCGATTGTCTTTGGCTCGAAATCATTTCCGAAATCTTAAACTTTACGACAAATACTTTGATTTTCAGTACGCTTTTTTAGTGTAGTACCTAAGGTCCGGTAAAAAGTTGGTATTATTGTAATTGGTACCTCCCACACAAAATGGCCAAATCATACCAAAATTAAATGGCTCATAATGTTAATACCACTGCACATACGTAAACATTTACAATTCGGTACTGGGTAATGTCTTTGAAGTATCTACATACTGTTTAGCACAAAATATGCGTATTCGGCAAGCCACTTCTGGTACCTCCCATTCAATTTTCAACAACATTTCCATAACTTATGCTGCAATCATCTAAATGTGTTCATATTTTCTATTTTTGTATAAAAAAGAAGAAATAAATATTAAAACAGAATTGCTGTTTATCTTTGCAATTGAAAAGGATGGGTAATTTCGAACTAAATCATATGTTTTTCCTTATTTTAGAACTGTACGTTGACCAATGTAATTTTAATATTTCTAGAAATATCTTTTTATAGTTATCCTTAAATAAGGGTATAATATGAAGCAAATATAGGTTAGGTAAGATTAGGTTGAATAGAGGAGACGTTTAAACGTCTCATGTCCATGGACATACACTTAAGCCAGTGGTTCGGCCTGTTGTGCGCTCCTTATTAATGATCTTTTTATAACTCACGAGTTACAGAAAATCGGTACTAGACACGAATCAGTATCTTCCATTGCTTGTAAACTTGTGCTTGTAAACTTGAGTGTCCCGTTAGATCACTCATCATCTTACTAATCTAGATATTGTTCAGTTTCAGAAAACTTCTTGTTTTCTTTTCATTTGGGTCACCCCACAGTATCTTTGCAGTTGATTCTACTGTTGCACTATTCCACACGGTTTTGTGAGCCATTACTGTCAGGTTTCCAATTTTCCAAGTTTATTACTCGAAGTTCTCTGCCCTTTGAAGCCAAGCTGTTTGCTCGTTCATTTCCAATCACTCCGTTGTGTCCCAGTACCCAGAAAATACGCAGTTGACCATGGGCTGAGTAATAATTTATCGTTCTTTTACAGTCTACACAGTTCTGGATTTGACCTTTTCCGATGTTATTGCTTTGATCGCCATTAGGCTATCTTTGAATATGTTGGCATATTTAGGCTTTGTGGTATTACTGAGCCAGTTAACACACTCCGTGATTGCTCGAACATATGCTTGAAATACTGTGTTAGTCAGGGAGGCGGAAGTAGAGTTCGGCTTCTGGTTCATCAATGAAAAGTCCCAGACCCGTCCTTCCTCCTAGCCGGGGCCCCTCAGTGTAGCAGCTGGTTCCAGGAGCGTCTGTCTGGCACGAACGAATCACAGGTAGCTGTAAGCCGCTCTTCAGGAATGCGGTCGGAGGTTTCCGTTGTTTGAATATGACCGACCAATGATTGAAATATCTTCTGATCCGCTCGTCCATCACTTGTAGACGTCTTGCTATTTAGGTTTAGGTTAGGGTGGCAGCCGTATTTTTTTACAAGCTCACATAGACCAGTTTAGGTCCCTAGTGTTACCACGGGCTGAAATGCCCCTCATCGAAACCAACCTGTTTGATATATAAATTTATCGATAGTACGAATATCAGTACTGGAAAGATCTGTTAGGCTGCCTAAAAAGGCCGACCCCAGTATATCCAGTCGTCGTTTACTCAAAGCGGGACAGTCGCAAAGCAAGTGCTCAATGCTCTCCACTTCTTCTTCATCTCCACAGCTTCGGCAGAAGTCATTGGACTCAATACCCAATCTTTTGGCGTGTTCGCCGATCAAGCAGTGTCCCGTCAGAACCTGTACTAACGTAGACAATCGTTTCCTCTCTAGTGCGAGGAGATATTTTGACCTTCTCAGGTCATACCTTGGCCAGATTTGTCTAGCTACCCTGCAGGTGCCGATTTCTGTCCATCTTTCGTTGGACTGCCTGATTGCCTCTTGCCTAAGCCAAAGCTTGCACGTGGATAGTGGCGCACCAATATATGCAAATTCTTCGAGAATTTGTAATGTCGTCCCTTTCCTAGCAAGTTCATCGGCTTTGCAGTTCCCCGGGATATCCCTATGCCCAGGTACCCATATGAGGTGTATATTAAACTGCTCAGCCATCTCGTTAAGAGATCTGCGGCAGTCGAGGGCTGTTTGTGAATTTAGGGATGTTGCCTCCAGAGAATTGATGGCAGCCTGGCTGTCCGAGTAAATGACAACGCCAGTGTTGGTTACTATGTTGCGACTCAGTCACTTGGCTACTTCCCATATTGCCATTATTTCGGCTTGATAGACACTGCAGGTATCTGGTAGTCTGTGAGCTATATCCAGACTAAGTTCTTCACAGTGTATTCCGAAACAAACCTTTTCATCAAGCTTCGAACCATCCGTGTAAAAGTGGAGATGGTTTATATTACCTGGTATTCTGCCGACCCATTCATCTCTGGCGGGAATCAAAGTGATGTAATTTCTCTCGAAGGTGTACACAGTTGGTATATAGTCCACTCGGTCGGTTACCATAGCACTACACTTTGATATCCTCATGTGACCATAGTTCTTGTACCTCCACATTGATAGGCAGTTTAATCTTATTGCCGCTTTGGTTGCAACTTCTCTCGCCACAATATTAATCGGCAGTATATGGAGTAGGGCTTGTAGAGACTCGGTCGCTGTAGTCCTTAAGGCTCCGCTTATGCTCAGGCAGGCAGTTCTCTGAACCTTTGTTAGTCGGTTGGTAATGGTTAGTTTGTCAGTTGCCGTCCACCATACCACAATACCGTATAACAGTATTGGACGAACTACTGCTATATATATCCAGTGGACGATTTTAGGAGAGAGTCCCCACCGCGACCCTACAGCCTTTTTGCAGGAATATAAGGCGACGTTGGCCTTCCTTACACGTTCCAATACGTTAAGTCTAAATAACATTTTCCTATCTAGAATTATTCCTAAAAATTTTGCACTTTCAGAAAAGACTAGATCTGTTCCATTTATCCGAGGTGGAGGGTCCACATGTGGGACATTATTCATCCTAGTAAAGAGAACCAATTCTGTCTTGTTGGGATTAACGCCCAAACCGCTGCTTCTGGCCCATCTAGCCAACTTGTTCAGAGCCACCTGCAGGATGTCTCTGAGGACGTTTACGAATTTGCCACTCACTGCGATTGCCACGTCGTCCGCATATGCCACGACCTTGCAGCCACAACGTTCTAGATCTAGCAGGATTTCATTCACCGCTAGGTTCCAAATTAGTGGAGACAGTACTCCTCCTTGCGGGGTCCCTCTGTTTACATACCTTGTTAGAGTTGTGGACCCTAGACATGCTGTTATGCGTCTTCTGGTGAGCAGACTTTGAATTAGTCTAATCAAACTAGTGTTAATTTTTAGATGTGAGAGTGCCGCAATTACCGCATCTGAGTGAATGTTGTTGAAAGCCCCTTCTATGTCAAGAAATGCCACCATGGTGAATTCCTTGAAATGCAGGGACGATTCGTTAGTGCTCACAAGTTCGTGCAGGGCTGATTCTGTAGACTTGCCCTTGTTGTAAGCATGTTGGTTCCCCGACAGGAGTTTTGTATCCAGGTTTTCCCTAATGAAATGATCTAAAAGTCTTTCCAGACCTTTCAATAGGAACGAGGATAGGCTAATTGGTCTGAAGTCTTTTGGCCTAGTGTGTGATATCTTTCCCGCTTTAGGTATGAATACCACTTTGGTATCCCTCCATCGATTCGGGACGTATGAAAGCCTGATACAGCCTACATAAATTTTCTCCAGCCAGGGGATAATGTACTTTAACATTTTCTGCATTTCTGCTGGAGTGATGCCATCTGGTCCAGGTGACTTGAAGGGCTCAAAGCTGTTAATAGCCCAGCTTATGCTGGATCTCTCAGTCAAGAAGCTAGCGACGCTCGCAGTCCACTCGCACTCTTGTTGGTCCTGCTGATCCTCGGGTTCTGTTACAGAGTTCCCCGGGAAATGTGTGTCGAGCAGTACATTGAGCGACTGCTCGCTGTTTTTGGTCCAGTTATTTGCCTCATCCTGTAAATATCCCACTGTACAGGGTGAAGCAGATAATATCTTCCTCAGCCTAGCGGCGTCGGAGGCCTTTTCCACTTCACCACAGAAGGTATACCAAGAGCGCCTTTGCGCCTTTCTAAGCTCCTTCTTATAGATCTTGAGTTGCTCTTTATAGGCATCCCAATCATTAGCTACCCCAGTAGATTTAGCCTTATTGAATAGCTTGTTGCAGGTCTTTTTCATAGCCGTTAGCTCAGAAGTCCACCATTGGGGTTTAGTTTTACCCTTGTACCTTGTTTTTGGACAGGCTTCTTCAAGGGATCTATTGAATGATATGGTGATATGATCGACCAGATTATCCAGACCGGCTTTGTCATTCGGTTCGTACAGAAGTTTAGAGTTGAGGACTTTCTTGAAATTCTTCTCATACAGATGCCACTTTGTCTTCCTTACATTTCTGTGGACGGCGGGTTTAGGCGCTTTTTCCGCGAGTTTGAACTCAGAATCTGATCTGAGAATGAGTGGTCGTCCAGTACATTCCACCCAATAATTTTGTCTGACAGCCGGTCAGTAGCAAACGTTACGTCGAGTACTTCTTGTCTGTCTTTAATTGTGAAGGTCGGTTTATTACCTATGTTACAAATACTAAGATTGGTAGTTAGAATAAAGTCAAGAAGCGAATCACCCCTATTGTTTATATCCGTACTACCCCAGATAGTATGATGAGCGTTCGTGTCTGCGCCAATAATCAGCTCGAGCTCGTCAGACGTTGCTTCTTCTACTACTTCCCTGAATAGAGCAGTCGGTACTATAGATTCATAAGGCAAGTAGCTGGAGACCACCCAATATATGCGATTACCGATCTCCAGGCTAGCAGCTGTTTGGTCTTTACCACTTAAATTAGTCAGGAGAAAGATACTTAGATCTTTCCTGGCCAAAATGCAGGTTCTTGGAGGGCCTTCACAGTTGGCCACAAGCAGTTTAAAGTTGGGTGTCCTAATACCGCACACCCTTCCTCCCACTACGTAGGGCTCCTGTATCAGGACGATGTCTACTGCGCCTGTGGAGCCGCTGAGGCTGCTTTAGCGTGATGGAGGTTAATCTGTAGAATTCTTACCATCATTGGTAATTGACAGATTAACATCCACCCCGACAAGGGTGTTATCGAACTCTTCGTCCGTATCGTCGAGAATCTTGTCCCCGCCAGATGCGTCAAAGAGTCCGGAGACTCCCCTCAGCCCCTCTGTGTCAGAAGTAGAGCTTTCGTCCTCAGAGTAGGACGTTACAGATCTTCTGTTAGAGTTGGAGTCACCAGAAATAATAGGCGTGGGTACCTCCGCACTTACAGAAAGTGCCACGGTGGACGACTCACCTTCTGCAGTGGGAGCTATATCCTGCTTGTATATCTTCAAGACTATAGTCTCGAAGCCATATTGTAGGGTTGCACTCGCACTTTGTATATGGGAGGTGGATTCAGCGTTTAGGATAAGATTGACCTGCCGCTTTTTACCATCCGCCTCACCCACCTTGCTGATTCTCCAATTATGGGCCGGCAGACCAGGATTGGAATCTTTTATTATTTCTAAGATGTCAGCCGGGTTGGAGGGCTCTTCTGTAACCCAGGTGATGGCTCTAGGGTGACTAGGGATGTTGTTTTTTCGACAACATCCAACTGGGCACCCGGCCACACCTCACCCGCTCGACTCAGAGCAGCCTTATACAGGTCTACTGATCTGGCATCACCGAAATATAAGAGCTTTACTCTCCCCTGATGCCATCCTGCATCGTTGCAGATTGGTGGTTTGCCCGGCATTTCTCTACGGACATCGAGGTAATGAGCCATAATGGCTGATTGTACATGACTCCATTTGTCCTTGAGGATGGATCCATCCTCACTACTTCTGTCTATAACAGCCATCACTAGACTCTCCTTCGCCACTTCATTGAAGGGCTTGGTGAGTGTCCTGTTGATGGTGACATTAGGGCCTCTTGCCTTTTTCGAAGGAAGGGGTTCATCAGGTGATCTGATTCGTTTTACTTTATTAGCCGTTAACACAGCTGGATTTGTGGCTCTTTCAGCCGACTCATTGGCCTTAGAAGCATCTATGACGCCTTTAGCCCAGGTAAGTGACTCTTTTTGTTTTTCGGTAAGAGCCGAAACCTCAACAGTATCCAACTTCGTCAAAACTCTGAGCGCTACACGATGCTCATTGTGCTTCCGTTTTGACGGTCGGACATGACGTTTTCCCCTCACCGCATCACCTGTTGTGAGTACTTGGGGGAGATTTTCACCATTTTTGGTGTGGTCGGCTTTGGCCAAGACCAACGGACGGACAGTCGGACGATTGGGGAACCGCGCTCCATCGGAACACGAAGGCATCCCCGTCAAGAGAATTTATTTTAATTTTGTCTGTATTAGACCGTAATAGGTACTACGATGTAGGCCTTACAGACTTTGTACAGATTTTTGCTATTGCGTGATAGGTACTGGTAACTATCCGCTATGTGATCAACACGTCCGTTCACTGCGAATGATCAGCAACTTGCTATTGGTCGGATGTGCAATATAGTCTCCAAAGCTCTTGTTGGTGCATTTCTAATTGCCCCGCTTATACCTAGATAGCACATACGTTGCACCTTTTACAATGGTATTACGATGTAGTTCTTTGCCATTGATGTCCACCATACTACAGAGGCGTGGGTTATTATTGGTCTAATCACGCTTATGTAAAGCCAATGTGTCATATTTGGACGTAGTTCCCATTTTAAACATATAGCTCTTCTGCACAACGACCGCAATCTGTGGGCCTAGGTAACTCGTTCTTCAATAAGATATTTCTAAATCAGTTTCTGATCCAAGATTACTCCCAAGTATTCTATATTTTTAGATATGGCAATATTCTTATCCAGGAATCGAGGCAAGGTAAAAGGATGGATCTTCATCTTCCTTGTAAATAAACATATTTCTGTTTTGTCTGGGTAACATTTAATCCCATTGGTTGTGTCCACTTAACATAGCACAATGTAATCCCATTGTGCTATGTTAAGTGCCTCCTCAGCTCTTCTACATAGTTGGTTTGGATGCGTTCCCCTTAGAAATATTATAACGTCGTGTGCATAACAGACCTTCATTGGTGAGGGCTTTAAAGAGACTGTTTATCGTCGTAACCCATAAGAGAGGCGACAAAATGTATATCCTCACCTCAAATTTATATCCTCACTTTACTGCGGCAGGGTATATATCATTGGCTACGGACCAAAAGTGTCAGACATTGATGCAGTGACCTAAGAACCTAAGTATGATTGGCGGAAATTCATTTTAGAAAATTTTTTGTCATTTGAGCTATGTCCGCCTGCCTGTCTGAATCGTGCGCACTATAACTTTCGAAGGGATTAACCGATCAACTTCTTATTTAAAAGTTTATATCTCAGCATTAGTTTGAAATTTAATCCAGATATCTCGTTTTCAAAAATTCAATTATAGGGGCGGAGCCACGCCCAATTTATATTTCAAAAATTAAGTGACATATTACCACCCCCGGAATACAGTTACATTCTGTGATAATTTCATGAAGTTCGATCCAGCCATTTAAACATTTATACGGAACAAACGAAAAAAGAGAAGTAATAGATTTTTCGTCTTGGGTGCGTATGAAAACTATTCGTTCCAACAACCATCATACGCCAAGGTGTCCTGTAAAGCATATCGTCATCAGAAAGGAGAAACATTTGAAAATTTTATTTTTCACATGGGTGGTGAAAATGGTGAATTAAAGCTTTGGCTGTGTGACTTGTACGCTTTCTTCGTAGGTATATATAATTCCCATATGCAAATTTCTTTGTAGATTGGTATATATACAAGTGATGATCGCCACAACTACAAGCTCACACTGTGTCATGTATAAGGCCCTCTGATGATATCCCCGCACAGGATTGAAATACGTATAAGGGTATGTGTTTACATGGCTTTCAGAGCGCAGTGTCTTATCTTTTCCAATACACCACAAAAAAAAAACCTCTCTTTCGAAAGGAAGAGTTGATCGAAAAGCTGAACAATTCGAATGTGGAAAACATTCAATAAATAAATCTAATTAAAAAACTAATGTTGATATCGTTTCTGAAAAATAATGTCACCACATCATGTTACGACATTTTAAAAATTTCCCCTGCACCCTTTGCTAATTTCGCATTTTGCATGCGCACAATCGAACAAAAATCGTGCGGTGATTAAAACCATTTGGTAGTGCATTAAGAATGTACGCTTTCATTTAAGTTTGGTTCTCAAGTCTACTTTTTGGCGGTGCAACACTCCACATCATGGAGCGAGCTGAGTGTGGAAAATGCGATGTTTTCACATTTGCGGAGTGTAATAATTTTACAAACACAAATTTTTTTTGAATTTTTTTGCACAAACGAAATCACCATAAATAAACTGAAAAATGTTGTCGTTAGAGAAACGGGATTTTCAGGATAATACCCGACATGATTTATAACTTGTTTGTGAAAATTGCGTGAAATGGGATTTTTTAACTATTAAAAAAGAAATAATTTGTTTTTAGGCCCTTTTGAATTTGGTTAATGCATTTGGTATTTTTGTTAGTAGGTCCCTAAAAACTGTCAGGATGTTTATTATGACGCAATGTACCGAAATCCATAAAAAAAACTGAATTTCCATTGTTCTTGTTGTCGCCCTTTTTAGTTTCTGATGACGATATGGAGTTTACTTTAAAAACTTTGGGTTAATGCTTAAAACCTGTTAAGAAATGTTCAGTTGTTAAAAACGAATGAAGAAAAACCTCACTTTGAATTATTATAGGGAACTAGTGGATACCCGCTGCTCTTTTTTGCCTTCCAAATTTAATTTTAGTGAAAAAGAGACGAGTGTTCTTCCACATAAGAATCTCGACACCCAGAAAGTTTTACAGAACTAGAAGGCAACTACATATTGTATGAAAAGCACAACAGAACTTTTAACCCAACACCTTTATTGGGTGACCTTTCCGATTTTAAAATGAATTTTGAATATCGATTCTCTGCTCAAAATAACACATTTTATAGATGGCGAAAAGAAAAAAATTCCAGATCTTATTAGCATCTGAAATTTGAGAAAATAGGAAAATATTTACAAAAGGCGCACGTTTCGAGTTATGTATTTTCGAAATACGTGGATGGATTCTTACATATTAAGGCTCATTTCAAAGGTCTTTTTATAGCAGGGATTTATTTTCGCGTCCCTATCGTTTTTAAATGCGTCCGATGCATCTGCAAATTAAATTTTCATTTTACACATCAATAACACTAACTTAAAATTCTGAAAAATATAGTTATATATTCTGCACTCTGAAAATTTTAAGGAGGTGTTCTGCACCGCTCCTGATAGGTGAATATTGTTTTGTTATATTTAAACAAGTAAGATAGTTCAGTCGGGTAAACCGACTTATGAATCCCCTCACCTTCAGTCCTAAAAATAATTTACGAAACTTTTTGGTTTTAATTAAATTATTATCAATTTGAATTGAATTTAAATTGAATAAAATACAAAATTTTGCTTCAAAATAGTACATTTGTGTGGGAGGTACTTTTCTCTGAACGTAGGTATTGTAAAAACATTACACTGTACACAATTTAAAGTATTTGTATGTACTGGTATGAAAGTTATTAGCTATTAACTTTTGGTGTAAAAATGGACAACTTGTGTGGAAGGTACAAAAAGGGGAGTGGCAACTTCGCCCATTTTCCAATGGCCTGTAGACACTATTAAAACATTACACTGTACACAATTTCAGGTAGTTCTATGCCCTGGTATTAAAGCTATAAGCACTAACTTTTTTTTACAAAATGGTCCCTTTCTGTTGGAGGTACCAAAAGGGGCGGGGCCACTTCGACCATTTTTCTCAAGCTTATAGCTTGATTGGGATAAGTAGTATAGAAGTTATTAGAGAATCAATATTTCAACAAATTTTAACCCTTTGTGAGGGAGGTACTAGAAGGAGCGGACCAATATGGCCCATCTTCGAACTTAGCACGAGATAGAACAAAATATTACCACATACAAAATTTGAAGTCAATCGGTTACTTCGTTTGAGAGTTATCGTGCGCACCAGCCAGCAGACAGACTGACAGACGGACGGACAGACAGATGTCCTAAAACGGATTTCCGCCGACCATACGTGGAGCCTTAGATAACTCCTTCTATGTGTCACACTTTTGGCTCCTAGCAAATTATAAATAGCCTCCTCACTACGGTGAGGGGATAAAAAAAATAGTTTCTGCATTTATATAAAATAGAGCTTTTCTTAAAGGTAACTGGGATATCTTAGATATAACCGAAAATTCGCTAATATTTGCATAAATTGTTATATATTTTTCCTCTTAAATTTTAATTTGCATAATGGGCCAGGAATACGTTGCCATATATGAAATACATATAGGCATGTATTCCCATATAATTTAATCTGGTGTTTTTCTCCAGTTTCTATATTTATATTTATACCCTACACCACACTGTGGTACAGGGTATTATGACTTTGTGCATTTGTTTGTAACACCTAAAAGGAGAAGAGATAGACCCATTGTTTATTATACCTATCGACTCAGAATCACTTTCTGAGTCGATTTAGCCATGTCCGTCTGTCCGTCTGTACGCCTGTTCGTCTGTCCATGTATTCTTGTAATCAAAGTGCAGGTCATATTTATGGTACGATTGTGATGAAATTTAGCATGGTGCTCTTTTTTGGCCCAAGGACGATCCCTATTGAAATTGGTTAAAATCGGTTCAGATTTGGATATAGTCCCCATATATATGTTTCACCCGATTTGACATGTAAGCGCTGTAGAAACCACATTTTACATCCGATCTTTATGAAATTCGGCAGAGAGAGTTTTATTATTACGTGAATGAACACTACCAAATTCGGAGAAAATCCGTTCAGATTTAGATATAGCCCCCATATATATGTTTCACCCGATTTGACATGTAAGCGCTGTAGGAACTGTATTTTAAATCAGATCAGTACGAAATTTGGCAGAGATAGTTTTCTTATTACATGAATAAACACTGCCAAATTCGGGGAAAATCGGTTCAGATTTAGATATAGTCCCCATATATGTTTCACCCGATTTGACATGTAAGCGCTGTAGAAATCGTGTTTTATATCCGATCAGTACGAAATTTAACAGAGAGAGTTTCTTTATTACATGTATGAACACTGCCAATTTCGTGGAAAATCGGTTCAGATTTAAACATAGTCCCAATATATATGTTACACCCGATTTGACATGTAAGCGCTGTAGAAACCGTGTTTTATATCCGATCAATACGAAAATCGGCAGAGAGTTTGCTTATTACATGTATGAACACTGCCGAATTCTTATCGCAATGCCCATTATCGTATTGACAGGTAGGTGCAGGGTATTATATAGTCGGCCCCGCCCGACTTTCTGTCTTTCCTTAATGGTTTTACTTAAAAACGTCAGAAATCGAAATTGGTTTTTGTTGGAATGATTCAGTCTATTTTGTGTATATTTTTCCATAGTTTATAAAGGAAAATCATTGGCATTTTTTAGAAAATAATTTAGTTTAAGATATATAACGGGGTTTCCAATAGGGATTATATCATTTTGAAGTGACGTTTCGGCCATTTGTAATATGTCATAATCTGTCATTTGTTTTTTCATTGTATTCAGAAGTGATTACAATTTCATCATGGAGAGATATAACGGGTGATCCAAGTAGATATACTTTTTCAATAGCCTTTTATTGACAGATCACGTGTGAGTCGTGTAATGCTGTCATGATATTTTTGTTAAGTGTTGTTTGGCATTTCATCATGGAAAGACTTACGCCTGAACAACGTTTACAAATCATTCAACTATATTACTAAAATTCACGTTCTGTGAGGAATGTGTTTCGTGCACTTCGCTCCACATATGGTCAACATAATCGGCCTACTGAGCGTACTATTCGCAACACCATCACTCATCTTGAGATCCAGCAATCATTATTGGATAATATTCGACCGAATAGACCCCGTCCACCGTGCAGTGAAAAAAATGTAGCGGCCGTAGCTGAGAGTATACACGAAGACCGTGGAGAGTCGATTCGGCGCCGTTCGCAGTAATTCGGACTGACGTATGGAACGACTTAGCACATTTTACGTCGAGATCTTAAATTGGAAGCATACAAAATACAGCTTGTGCAAGAACTGAAGCCGCCCGACCTTCCCAAGCGACATCGCTTCGCTCTATGGGCTCTTGAAAAGTTCCAAGAAGATCCGACGTTTTCGAACCAAATTTTGTTCAGCGATGAGGCCCATTTCTGGCTGGGCCTCATCGCTGTTTCTGGTATGTTAACAAGCAAAATTGCCGCATTTGGGACAAAGAGCATCCTGAAGAGGTTCAAGAGCTGCCACTTCATCCGGAGAAAACAACGGTTTGGTGTAGTTTGTGTCCCGGTGGAATCATTGGTCCATATTTCTTCAAAAATGATGCCGGTGAGAACGTAACCGTCAATGGCGACCGTCATCGTGCCACGATAACCGACTATTTGATGCCTGAAATTGAAGCTAGTGATCTCGGCGAAGTTTTGTTTCAACAAGACGGCGCCACTTCCCACACATCGCATCAATTAATGGATTTATTGAGAGAAGACTTCGGTGAGCAGATAATTTCACGTTTTGCGCCCGTCGATTGGCCACCAAGATCGTGTGATATCACACCGTTAGACTTTTTGCTGTGGGGATTTGTAAAGTCTAAAGTTTATGCGGACAAACCCGCTTAGATTCAGGCCTTGGAGCAAAACATCACGCGTGTCATTCGCCAGTTACCAGTCGAAATGCTCGATCGAAAATTGAACAAAACGGATGGACCATCTGAGACGTAGCCGCGGCCAACATTTGATAGACATAATCTTGAAAAAATAAATGCCAAAGAATGTTCTTTCAAATGATAATAAACATTCCCCATTCAATTTGAATTTTCTGTGTTTTTTTTTTCTTTAAAAAAGTAGAGAACCTCGAAATGGATCACGCTTTATAAGTCTCTGAATACGCCAAAACACCGAACTCAACTTAAATGCCGGAAATAAGTCAAAACTTTAAACAAGTAAGAAAGTTTCAGTCGGGTAAACCGACTAAGGTATACCCTCACTTTGTGAGTAATGTAATATGGAATATTAAACGAATTATTCTGTCAATTTGTATGGGAGGTACCAGAATGTTTTTAACAAATACACATATTTTTCGCTGAATAGTAGATTCTTTAAATACATTACACTGCGCCGAATTATAAACGTTTTTTGCACTGGTATATTAACGTTATGAAATATTAAATTTTGGTATGATTTGGCCATTTTGTGTGGGAGGTACAAAAAGGGGCGTGGTGATAACGGCCATTTTTTACAGGGCTATAGGGACTTCAAAAGCGTTACACTGTGCAAAATGTTGTTGCATTTTCGTGCATTGGTACTCATGCTGTGAGCTCTTAACTTTTTGTGCAAAATGGTACCTTTGTATGGGAGGTACAAAAAGGGGCGTGGAAATAGCGTCCATTTTTCACAGTGCAAAAGACACTATAAAAGCATTACACTGTAAAAAATTTCAAGTATTTTTATACACTGGTATTAATGTTATAAGCTGTTATCTTTTGGTGCAAAATGGTACCTTTGTGTAAGAGGTACCAAAAGGGGCGTGAATATGACACCCATTTTTCACTGGACTGTAGGCACTATGAAAGCATTACACTGTACAAAATTTCAAGTATTTTTATGCACTGGTATTAATGTTATAAGCTGTTAGCTTTTGGTGCAAAATGGTGCATTTGTGTGGGAGGTACCAAAAGGGGCGTAGCAACATGGCCCATTTTTCTCGAGTTGATAGCGACTAATAAACTAATGCTATGTGTGGAATTTCAGAAGATTCGAATAAGTAGTATAGCAGTTATTAAAGATTCAATATTTCACAACATGTTAACACTTTGTGGGGGAGGTACTAGAAGGAGTGGACCAATATGGCCCATCTTCGAACTTAGCCGGAGATAGAAAAAAATATTACCACGTACCAAATTTGAAGTCAATCGGTTACTCCTTTCGAGAGTTATCGTGCGCACCAGCCAGCAGACAGACAGACAGACAGACAGACAGACAGACAGACAGACAGACAGACAGACGGACGGACATTGCTCATTCGTCTTAAAATGACCCAAAACGAATATCCGCCGAACATACTTAGGGTCTTAGATCACTCCTTCGATGTGTTACACTTTTTTTCGTAGCAAATGATATATACCCTCGTCACACTAAAGTGAGGGTATAATTAATTATACCCTCACTTTAGTGTGACGAGGGTATATATCATTTGCTACGGAAAAAAGTGTAACACATCGAAGGAGTGATCTAAGACCCTAAGTATGTTCGGAGGAAATCCGTTTTGGGTCATTTTAAGTCGAATGAGCAATGTCCGTCCGTCTGTCTGTCTGTCTGTCTGTCTGTCTGTCTGTCTGTCTGTCTGTCTGTCTGCTGGCTGGTGCGCACGATAACTCTCGAAAGGAGTAACCGATTGACTTCAAATTTGGTATGTGGTAATATTTTGATCTATCTCCGGATGAGTTCGAAGATGGGCCATATTGGTCTACTCCTTCTGGTACCTCCCACACAAAGGGTTAAAATTTAGTGAAATATTAATTCTTTAATAACTTCTATACTACTTACTCGAATCTTTTGAAATTCTGCACATAATATTAGTATATTAGTCGCTATTAACTCGAGAAAAATGGGTGAAGTTGGCATGCCCCTTTTGGTACCTCCCACACAAATGGACCATTTTGCATCAAAATTTAACTGCTTATAACTTTAACACAAGTGCATAAAAATGCTTGAAATTTTCTACAGTATAATGTTTTTGTAGCGCCTATAGTCCGGTAAAAAATGGGCATTATTGTACAGCCCCTTTTGGTACCTCCCACACAAATGGACCATTTCGTACCAAAAGTAAACGGCTTGTAACTTTAATACCAGTACATACAAATACTTGAAATTTTGTACAGTGTAATGCTGTTATAGTGCCTATAGTCCTGTAAAAAGTGGGCGTTATCACCCCGCCCCTTTTTGTACCTCCCACACAAAATGACCAAATCATACCAAAATTACATAGCTCGTAACTTTAATATACCAGTGCACATAAACGCTTATAGTTCAGCACAATGCAATGTATTTACCGAAAAATACGTGTTTTTGGAAAACCCCTTCTGGTACCTCCCACACAAATTGACAGATTTATTGGTGTAATGTTATATATTACATTACTCACAAAGTGAGGGTATACCTTAGTCGGTTTACCCGACTGAAACTTTCTTACTTGTTTTTAGGTCAATTTCGTAATTTTTCCAATTGGTGCTAAACATACAAATATATATTATGTTTTGACTTATTTCTGGCATTTAGGTTGAGTTTGGAGTTTTGGCGTATTCAGAGTCTTATAGTAGATATAAATGGCAAATATTTTTGTAGAACATTTTGACTCGTTAAACTTCCGTTTTTACCCATTTCCACAAAAGGAACCAAATAGAACCCTAGATTGATGAGTTATAGGCTTATAATTTTCAGCTAAAATATTCTTCGTAGTATT